>CAMGYJ010000006.1:34038065-34409215 GCA_946122785.1 Linum tenue | reverse complement strand
GTAGTGACCCGACCATCTACCGCGTCCAGTAATGGCCCAACCGCCCGGGGGTTCCTCATACCATCAATCCATACAACATCACAAACATTCATACACAGCACAACGCGTGCCTCCACCCTTACAGGCGGTGGGATGCCTCACACACATATCGCGCATACTAGAAAAATTTTAACTAAATATAACTTGAACGAAAAGCGGAAACTAAAAATAACTCGACAGAGATTTTACCCCCTTTACACTCACCTCTTTATTCGCATTGACGTCTGCATTCTCATACTCAAGGCCCGGGCGTTTTTCCTCTTTTAGCTCCTCCTCCATCAGTTCATCGTCTTCCTCTTCAACGACCCTAACCATTGGAGCTCCGCCGCCATTCTCTTCAAGGTCCCTCCTCGGGCCACAATTCGGCGGCCAACTCCGAACTGCCGACACCCCGGGTCGTCTGGGAGGATAGGGTCGGGGCCTCCCATCACTTTACCCCTCAGTTGCGATCACCGATGTCGAGGTCTCGGCCTTCCTTCCGCCTCTGATAGACGCGGCTCTTCCCCTCCTACTAATCGGTGTGACCTCTTCATCACGCGAGACCACGAAGTTCGATCGGCTGCTAACTTTCTCGCCTTCTTACCTTCTTAGCCGGATTATCCCAGGAAACCTATTAATAAGAAATTCATCCTCTAAGACAACCTTTCTCGATTTAAAAGCCTCCTTTTATCTACCCAGACACCCTCTACTCAAAGTCCCATCCTCCAACCCCACTCCAAAGGTCCTTTAACCCCCAATAAAAATTCTAGAATTAATCCCTTCAAAAAACGACATTTTTCTTAATTATTTTTATCTTGGACAAATTTTCCACCTAACTAGAACCTTCTTAAAATTTCGGATAATAATTTTCCCATGTCAATCATGAGCCCCTATACCCTGGAAAATTATCAAACCCTTAAAACCCTCGGAATGATTTTATTCATTAAACAATTATTCGAACAATTTTAAAAAATAGAAATACATCTTCAAAATACCAAAATTAAATTACAATCATATCCTATACGTTGCTCAATTTATAAAATTGTTAATTCAGAAAACAACCTTCAGAGAGGCTCAAAACAATTTAAAACATCTAAAATACGTTTCTGGAAATTCCCAGCAGCTTTAGTGACCAATCAAAATCTGTCACTAAAAACCTGTAAGCCTGTTGCTAAAACCTAGAATTGCACACTCACGAAAAATCACCAAATCGATCGATCTAACTCAAATGGATCGAGTTCCCTTACCTCTAAAACATGCCTAGGCCTAGGTTGGATGACCCGAGACGTTGATCTCCTTGTTGATCGAACCCTCAACGTCACTGCTAATAAATATATATGGGGAAGGGTTTTGGAGTTTGTGGCCGCTCGGCCCTCCATCCCCTTTTATATATTTTTTATTTATTTTATAATATAAAATAAAATAATAATAATAATAATAATGATAGTTATTATTATTATTCTTAATCCGCGGTTGTAACTCTTATTACATAACTATTAAACTAACCGCTCATTTAATATGGTCGAACCCAAATATAAATACCGGGGTGTTACAGGGTTTTGGTCAGCATGTTTCCCGCCACAGACCGAGTCAATCAGCTGCTTGTCTTCTACGAAGAGGGCGTGGTAGAAAGTGCTCACCTTGAAGGCGTCATTGAACCCATGATTGGGACACTTCAGGAAAAGACTAGTGTATCTTTCCCAAGCATCCCGAATGGTTTCATGTTCCTCCTGGGTAAAGTGGGGATCTGCTTCTGCAGGTCCGCCATCTTGGACGGAGGATGATAATGGGTGAGGAACTTGTCCGCCAGGTTGGCGAACGTGGTGATCGAGCCTGGAGGTCGAGTGTCCAGCCAATCCTTTGGCTTGCCCCTCCAAAGTAAACGGGAAGTACCTCAGCTGGATGGCATTTGCTGGGACCCCATTTATCTTGATCCATCGACGAGCTCATGGAATCGCTGCAGATGAGATATAGGGCACTCCCCCTCTTTGCCATGGAACACCACCAAGCCACGCAATATGGCGATGACAGAGGTGCTCACCTCAAAGTTATTGGCTGGAACTTGAGGGTGCTGGATGGGCGACCTCATGTTCGCAACTCTGGCAGTCCAGTAATACCCCATGGTGGCTCATCGGAGACAATCACATCATTGACTTGATGCTCACCCATGTCTTCCTCCTGATTGATTTGCAGCTGCGCTAGGGCCTCCTCCGCAGCCAGTCGCGCCTTTGAAGCCCGCTCGAAGTTCCTACAAGTCCGTTCAAGCTCTTGGTCTAATGGCAGTAAGTCACCTGACTGGCTACGGGTCATGCACTACGTGCACACAGAATGCAAACACAACCCGTGAAGCACAAAGGTGGAAGAGATAGAATGCAGTAAATAAAAGCTAGAGTAACAAACTTTCACGTTTCCATAATAACCTAGAAGTCCCCGACAACGGCGCCAAAAACTTGACACGCTAAAACACAACACTAAACTGCGAGCAAGTTTATTCGGAGTCCGGAAATGCAGAATAGTGGCAAGTTCTATTTATCAATCCAGGGTCTAGATCTACTGCCTACTCCGTGATTATCTATTATCTAGCAAACTAGTCGAGTGATTGTGAGTTTAAGCAAAAGCAATAAGAAAGCAGGAAATGGTTCGAAGTTCTTAAGCAGGGGAAGAGTCACTCGGAATGAGTTCCCCTAGCTACATAGTTAGGTCAAAGTTGTAATTACCTTTGGTTGATTTACTGTTGATTAAACCGCGGAAGATCCGACAGTAGCTTGGAATCTCTTAAGCTGACCAAGCCCTCTCAGACAGACTAACTGGCAGGCAACTAGCCTTCACCGGGATAGACTGCTGAGGCAATAAACACAGAACTCCGCTAATGGAATTGGATTCCAGTACAAAGCATTGAATCGACTAACTCTCGAATAATCGATTCACTACTACCGATTAAAGAAGCTCAACACCTAATCAAATTCTATCGATCTTAGGTTGCAGCAAAAATCAGGAAAAGTTGATCATGCTTCAATTGACTCAATCAAAACTTCAATCGATTAAAACCAAGCAGTATCACAAACCAAAAGTCATTACAATCGATATCCCTAACACAAGGAACTAGGGTTCTTCATACCCAAGTGAGAGAGGGAAACCGAAAAAAAGCAGTCATACTCATCAAGATGGGAAGAATCTGCTTTGGGATGATGATCTTCACTCTAAGGATGAAATCCAAGCTTGATTGATGAAACCCAGCTCCAAAATCACCTCTAGGGTGTGTTCTTCGCACTTTCTCTCTCTAGGACTCTGTTTCTAGCTCTGAAAATCGATTCCCCCTTCCAAAGACCCGAAATTGGTTAAAACCCAGAATTTCCCGACTACACGGCCAGGCCACCCGGCCGGTTGAATTTCCAGTTGCCCGTGTCAAAGTGCAAAACGCGGTGTTTCACTTAAGTGGCTTCATGCACGCTGCACGACCACAACTGCACGGTCGTGCGAGATCTCGGCCTGCCCGTGTGAAGGTCTCTGTGATTTCCACAAGGCCACAATGGTCCATTACACGGCCAGTGCGATTTGCTCGCACAAAAGGATTCACACAGCCATGTCATACGGCCCTGTGGTTTTTAGGTCTGGCCGTGTGGCTTCCCAGCTTCCTCTCAATCGTTCCAACTTCGTCCAATCGACCCCGAACTCGTGCCCGAACCTTTCTTCACGCACTAGGACCTGAAATATCACAAACACGAACAACCTAGCGTGAAATCGGCCTAAACATGAGAGATGAGACTCAACGATAGAAGAATGGTGGACAAACATGTGTATATATCATGTCATCAAGAGCGATATAACCCATCTTTGCTTTGGAAATAAGGCTACATATCGGCTAGCATGCCCTTGACTTACGCTATCTTATTGTATGCTGACTCTCTCTAACTACCACAATAAAACCCACCTAATTCCCAAGTATAACCTTAGATGGGTGCAATATAGGGCAAGTATGTTTAAATATCGACCCGGGCTGGCTCATGTACAGCTACTTCGACTGTTTGACCCATTATCTAGCGGATCAGATTTTGGTGAAAACAAAGTTCTAAAACTAAAGTGCTTTGCAGAGGTAAAATGGATTTGACACTAATTGAGAAGGCTTCACCCGGCTGTTGCTCCCCATAGCTAACAATTACAACTTGAAGAATCAAACGACCGTGTGAGGTTAGGGGGTTATAAACCACAGGGAAGTCTAACAAGTACCAAGGCTACCCTCTTAGTCTCTAGGCTGAATGAGATATGATCCAAGCCGCCAATGCGACCCTCTCAAGCTATCGACTAAGGAATGGCTAGATTTCGCCCTCGAAGTTCATACAAAGCAAGAATGAATCACTTACTCTTTTGACCAGTGGGTCCGGGACCTTTTTGGTGCAAAGAATGTGTACAATCATCAAAACTCAGCCCTATCATCTCTTCACCACGGGGCAACCTCTAAATGTTAGAGTCCGGGACAGTTGTCATAACTAGCTTGTCCGGAGGTCTTAGACACGGGTTCAAATGACTGGCTATTGTCTTGCACATGGCGAAAATGCTTTTTTGGTGGTGGCGAACACATCATGAGGTCCTACATCTTCACCCTAAACCCGAAGGTTCTATTGTTTGGACTATGAACCTCCCCTACAAGAAGTGGCCACTAGCATCGGCCAAAACCTTCTTCTCCCTTCTAAACTATCACCCATCATGAAGTACCTTTAAGCGCTCTTCCTCGGTCTACTCTTGCTATCAAATTTCGACTTGGTAGAGAAGGAGTTCTAAAACAATGTGGGGTTTCAATGGCTTGCGTGCCAAGAAACCCACTTAGAGCATACTCTTTGAATCTTTTGTGGCAATCTCTACTTTATTTACCCCGTTTTATTACCTCTTGTTCTATTCCATTTTCGCTCTACTTTCCTTTTCTTTTATTTTTCTTTTTGATGGGGGGGGGGTACTATAGAGTTAAACACTTGCCACTTTACCTTTAATAATTAATGCTCTCTTTTAAGAACTGACTCCAACACTACTCTTTTCTCTTTCATTCCTAGTAAGAATCGCACACAATCCTCCTATGTAGAACCTCAAAGGAACTCAAAAGCGAGAGCTCCGGGATACAAGTGTGAATCACGTTTAGACACGAAGAAAGGATGGGGGGGTCTTTCTATCAAACACCATTAAGCTCACAAGGAAAACTCTCCTACAAGAGAAAGACCCCAAAGTCACAAGGCTCAAAGGGGTTGACTAGGGATAAAGCATTTCAGGACAATCAGCATTTCGGCGTGGACTAATCATATGCCTCCAACATACTCACTATTCACTAGTGACAACTATGATGTTACCCGCCATGATAGAGGGATCTAAAAACACAAGAATAAAACGATCGGCTCAAAACTCACATGGCTACCTAGTCACCCAATCATTCATTCCAATTTCACAAACACAATGCATTTCAATTGTAATCAACAAGTAATCGAGTCAAGACGTCCATTCATTTTTGCACACATGAGAACTAAAATTTTGCACGATCATAACGCACCTCTCAGTCATCATCATAGGACATACTCTATCACATGCAACAATTCAAGGTCAATGCCAATAAACACGAGATTCTCCTACAAACTGGCCACTTTGATCATGCAAACATTGCTTGGAGCCCTCAAAATTTTCAATTTGGGCATACATCAAGGCTCCAAGCATCAAACACACTCCCACAAGCAATAAGAATAAACTACCCCCCCCCCCCACGCTTAAGTTCGACATAGCCCTCAATGGCGTAAGATAGGGGTAGAACGATGTTATCGCTTTGCTTGGTGCGTGAAGGTTATTACCAACACAACACAATACGATAGTAGTAGCTGTCCACACATACTAAATAAAAGAAAGAAAAATAAAATAATAGAGTTCAGAGTTCCAAGTGGAGAAGTGGGGCGAAAGTAATCGGCTCTCCCATGTCTCACTTGTCGGCTACCGCTCACTAGGTCGAAGGCCTCGGCTCATCATCTGGAAGGAGGCCCTGGCGATGAGCGATCCGCTCGAGCAGGTCAGTCTGTTGATCAAGCCGGGAATTGACGCCCATGACGTGGGTCTCTAGAAGGTCCATCCTCTCCACTAGCTAGGGGCTCCCCTAAAGTGGAAGGACCGACACCGGATGGTGCTGGTGGTGGTACTGGGCGCTGGAGTGCGGTACGTTGGTGGCGTCCTGGAGCTCGAGCAGGTGGCTACTCTAGAGGTGGAACCTCTGGAGGTAGAGGCATTCCCTCTTCGAACCCCGTGGAGTGCCCCTCATATGAGCAGCCCGCCAGAATAACATTCAAGCGACGGGCAAGACAGGTGATGTAGGGCCCCATTGATGTTATATATCGTCGTTTCCCCATGGCTCTGGCAAAGAGGTGGCCAAGACTGAACCAAGATGAAGATTGCTAGATGGGTCCACCATGCAAGCAAACGGAAGAAAGATCCTTTCAACTATCTTGTTCGATTGTTATAGCTCGGGTAGAAGGAACGAGCTAGGAGTGCATTGATGATGTGCCAATGTGGCTTGAGTGTGGACACCAATGTGAGTGCCGATCGAAACGCTATTCGTCGGTGCTCTGGGAGGCAAAACCTTCGTTATGTTGCATTCAATCGTAAACTCTGATGATGTCCTCTTCCCATTCGTCCTCACTCCCTTCGTAAACTCCCAGTGCTCGGCCAAACTCGTCAAATGATAGGGTGTGCCGCTTGCCTCCCAAGTGGAATGTCTTCTTGCGCCGACGATCGCCGAGCGTGCTCTTGCTCGTAATGATGGTGAAGGTACTGAAAAAATCGACACACAAATCCCCATAAAAGACATCTTCCATTTCCAGGAGTCGGCGCCATTGTGGGTGCGCCACAGCCTCCCTCATGATGTCTCCACAGTGAAAACCATCAAATTGAGTGAAGTCGAGTTTCCAATGTTCTCCGGAGTTGGTGCTCGCCCAAAATCACATCTCCCTCTCCTTTTTGGGCTCCCTCTCAGTGCCAAAAGGTACAGGTGGTTCATGCTGATTATCTACAATATCGACAAACATGTACCATACGTGGAAATAATTGTCAATATGAGCTCATTGGGAGGAAAAAGGAATTCCCCCCACACTTAAATTTCTAGTACAATCCCATCCAAATCAAAACAATTAAGCATATGCACGCCGAGGCATGGTTCTAAGTGTTCACGAATTATCTCACACAAAAATTCAAACCCGAACCATGCCATGGTGGCTACCAACCACCACTCAAGCAAAACATTTCTCATCATTCAAAAATTAGCACTTGGTGGGCAAATTTCACAATTAAAAATTCCATCGAGAAATCACATTTGCTACCGGCAACCACACCTGGGAAGTATGACGTATGCGGCGGTAATATTTGGAGATGTGGTACGAGGAAATGGAAATTGGAGGAGAATGGTTTTGGGCAATTTATTGTGGTTGCTTTTTGAAGACCGAGACGAATGGAGTTGATGGGGGAGTGACACGCTAAAACACAACACCAAACTGCGACCAGGTGTAATTTCAGTCCGGAAATGCAGAATAGTGGCAAGTTCAATTTATCAACCCGGGTCTAGATCTACTGCCTACTCCGTGACTACCTGTTATCTAGCAAGCCTAAGTTGAGTGAATGTGATTTTAAGCTAAAGTAGTATGAAAGCAGGAAATGGTTCGAAGTTCTTAAGCAAGGGAAGAGTCACTCGGGAATGAGTCCCCCTAGCTACTTAGTTAGGTCAGAGTTGTAATTACCTTTGGTTGATTTACTGATGATTAAACTACGGAAGATCCGACAGTAACTTGGCATCTCTTAAGTTGACTAAGCCCTCCCAGACAGACTACCTGGCAGACGACTAGTCTTCACTGAGATAGAACGTTGAGGCAATTAACACAGAACTCCACTACTGGAATTGGATTCCAGTACAAAACAGTGAATCTACTAACTCTCGTATAATCGATTCACTACTACCGATTGAAGAAGCTTTAACAACCTAATCAGATTCTATCTATCTCAGGTTGCAGTAGAAATCAAGAAAAGATGACCAGACTTCAATTGACTCAATGAATCATGCATCATTCAATTATAATCAAGCAGTATCACAAACCAAAAGTCATACAATCAATATCCCTAACACATGGAACTATGGTTCTTTATACCCAAGTGAGAGAGGGTTCTAATACATAGAGAGAGAGAGAGGAAAATCAGAAATAAGAGCAGTCATACTCATAAGGATGGGAATAATCTGCTCTGGGATGTCGATCTTCACGCTTGGGGATGCAATCTAGGCTTCAATGGTGAGAAATCCACTCCAAATAGCTCCTAGGGTTTGTTCTTCGCACTTTCTCTCTCTAGAAAACTATTTTTCGTCTGAAAAATCGTCCCCTTCAAAATATGAGTTCTCTCCAATAAACCCGCACAGGTGCAAAAATACGGCCTCTAAGCCCAAACACAGCCATGTTTTAATCAAAGGAGGCCGGGTTTCGGAATGACGATTCTGTGAAGTGTAGAGGAAAAACACAGCCTCTAGCACAAGGCCGTGTTTTTCACAACAAAGGTCATGTTTGAGGGCGTGTTTTTCAACAGCTCTGCTGCCCATTTTCGCGATCGACCTGCTTTCACCTCCAAAGGTCCCGAAACTCATCTCCAAGCAATATCTACGTACTAGGACCTGAAATACGACAAAAGAACACAACCTAGCATAAAATCGGCCAAGGAATGACCAATCACTAAGCTAAACGATCAAGAAATGAAGGGGAAAACATGTGCAAATACGTTGTTATCAAATTCCACCACACTTAACTATTTGCTTGTCCCCAAGCAAACCAAATCAGACACAAGGTAAGCTCAAAACATTTTAATCATGCAACCTTCGGGGACATTTTTTTTTTATAATGGATGCAAAGCACCCTAACCTTCATTCAAAACCAACCGGGGTTCAGAAATCCCCTGACAGTCATACATATCCAATAAAGGAGCATCGGATCGGCGCTCGCAACCTCATGAAACCCAAAAGGAACAACATGTCCCTACTAGCCAGAAAGTCGGCACATCTATTACCCTCTCTATAAACATGCTCGATGATGACGTCCCAGTGTCGAGAAAGCAGCTCTCGGAACCGATCAAGGTGGCAACACAATGATGGTTCCCTGTATTCGCATGTCTAATCAGCTGGACCGCACACTGAGAATCAAGCTGGACACGAACTCGTCTGTATCCCTTGTCCCACGCAACCCGGAGACCTTCCACAACACCCCTCAACTCAGCCTGGGTAATCGTACAAGCACCCAGGTTCAAAGTGAACGCTGAAAGACAGCGCCCTAGATGATCACGAATCAGGCCTCCCGAAGCGGCAAGACCTGACTCAGGGAGAACAGAGCCGTCAGAGTTGAGGCAAACCCACTCGGGAGGAGGCGGCTTCCAAGAGATCAACTCCTCCGTTCTGGCGGGTGGACACGGCTTATGCACGAGCCTGTCCTTATCCAAGGCATTCCTCACTACACGTAACCAAGCCCGGACACGGTGGAGGAAGGTCTCAGGTGTGGTGATCTTGCCTGCAAAGACTCGATCATTCCTGGTCCTCCAAAGAGACCAGCAGGTAATACCAAACTCAAGGGTGTTATTCTGTCTTCTCCAGCATTGTCAATTAAGGAGACGATCGACGCCGACCCCAAATTCCGATCGCTAAATCTCGTCTGCTCCGAAGCCGGGCCATGTGCTCAGGTAGGATGAGGCCTTCATCTCTTGTGATTTCAATCATCTCAAATACCTTACGAGCAAACCATCGGTGCCCCTGATCGACTTCGTCGGAGGAAGACTTCGGCAACTTACGGGGCACCATTGATGGTTGGATTTTGTCAGTGTATCCAATACAGAGCTCTTTTACTCTGTTTTCTGAATAAGGCGCATGTCGTCTTGAATAACATGGTCTCCATGGCCAAGTTTAAACATCATCTAACCTAATGGTTTTCTATTAAATAAGATCCTCTGTTAAAGGCTGGAATATGGTGGCATCTTTGGTATGCCTATCACCTTGGATCGCTTGGTTTCATGGATCCACGCTAGCTGCTGGCGTGGTTCCGGCCATCAATATTGATTTCTGCTCCCCATCAAAGCTCCGACGAACCGGTAACTGCCGTTGATAGGAATCAGTTTTGCAGTCGGTACTTTACGCCCTATGCCGTCGACGAGGGGTGGTGACCGCCGGTGGTGGAGCTAGCCATTGATTGCGCTGGTATTTTTGAATTCCGTTAATTAAGCCGTCAATTATCTTGATTTTTATTATTTTATTTCCTTCTTCCTATTCCCTTTAATTAGCTTGACGGTTTTTCTTTTTTTGTTTTGTTTTAATTTCTCTTTTGACTATTGATTAATTAGATGCTTTCTTTGCTGGAGGGGTTAGGCTTTCCACTTCCCCTTTATTTTTGATTAGATTTGATTTAAATTCCAGTTTTCATTTTCCTTTGTTTTAAATTTTATTTTACTTCCAGTGATTGTTATCATTTTTAGTTTAATTTTTTTTTCTTCCGCTGTTCAGATTACTATTTTAACTTCCTGCTTTCTTGTTGGCTCGGCCTTTCTTCTTTTATTTTATTTTACTTTCTGTTCACGTTAGTATTTTATTTTTATTTTCTTTCATTATTTTTCTGTTCAATTATTTTGATCGAGCGCATCTTCAACTTGTGAGTTGTGACAGAAAGCTAGTCTCGAGTTTACCTCTTTCATGGTGATTTAGTCATACCAAATAATTCTCAAGACTGTCCACAGACTCCATCGACTTCTAAGGTGATGGAACTCTTTCAATTGTTTTTGTTAAATCCTATTATGATATTATCAATGTTTATATATAAAAAATACTTGTCATTAGCAATGCTACGAGATGGTATCTTACTAATAATGTATTGATTGTCACATGTTGTGTGGATTCTCAACTGATCATCATGGATCCATCGAGGAAGTCTTCCCTTCCCAGAGCCGGAGCCATTTACAGGAAAGTTTTTTCTCTCTTCCTGTCCCCGTGTCAGTTTCGTGTCTTTTCGCTCCTTGGAGCTTTCATAGAGCTGCCCACTTGTGGCATAACAGGCTCTTTTATCGGGAGTCCGGTTGCATACGAACTACCGTTCTTTATTATTATGTATTTGTATCTTGTTGTCCGGCCATGTCGTGGGGCCTTATCTTGGATAAAAAAAATCCTGCAAATCAGATCCGAAGAATTGTTGGCATTCAGAAGGTGGGATTAATTGCATCCATATTAACCTGGAAAAACTGCAGTCCCGCAACACATGCAGGACCGACTCAGGAGCCACACGGCAATGGGGACAGCTGGTGTTCGTGGACAGGTGGCGTCGTCCTCGTTCTCCGTTGGTGAGGAGTCTTTCACGTGCAGCCAGCCAGAGGAAATGTCGGATGCGCGCAGGGCCCTCCCAGCGCCAGATGCGTCTCCAGTCGAAACTCCTGTGTAGTTCCTCCTCATTGTTCGCAATAGGTAAGTAGAGCGGACTCTAAATCTGCCATCCTCTTCCGGGAACCAGTTGAACACCAATAATCTGCGAGATAACATCAGGGGGTAAGTATGATGAAAGCAACTCTACATCCCACTCACCTTGGTCGTTAACAAAAGCTGCCACAGGTTGTTCTGGATCCATCACAGGGGCGGATGGCAAGGCTCGGTCGAGCAAAGGCTCCCCGTCGCCCACCCATTTATCCACCCAGAAGCTTGTGCTCCGCCCATCTTTGATCACCATCCCCATACCAGAGGCCATGATCGGCCAGGCTCGACGCACTCCACGCCATAGAGACGAGGCGCGTGCCATGGACTTGGCCACCATAGTCCCATTCACCGTGCGGAAATATTTCGCCTGCAACACCTGCACCACACAGCTCATCCGGATTTTTGATAAAACACCAAGCAAGTTTAGCCAAAAAAGCAAGATTAAGCTCATGAGCTCTCCGAAGACCCAAACCACCCTCCTCTTTTGCCCGACAAACACCCTCCCAATGAACCAAATGAATCTTCCTGGCATCGCCGTTGAGCCCCAGACGAAGCTACGAATCTTCCTATCGATCTCATCACAGATTGAGATAGGAAGGAACGAGGTCTGCATGGCCTATGTCGGAAGTGCTGAGAGAACCGAGACTGCAAGAGTAACCCGTCCCGCAAGAGAGAGTGAATTGGCCTTCCAGCCTGCCAGCTTCTTCTCCAAGCAGTCCAGAATGTACTTGTACGTCTCACGAGTTACGCGCCCATGCAAGACCGGGATGCCCAAATAACGTCCCAAATCTTGAGTCATGGTCATCTCCAAGCTACGCGCAATGGACGCGCAGGTATTCCGTTTAGTATTGCCGGAGAAGAAGATAACAGATTTATCTTTGCTGACTAATTCCCCGAGGCTTGAAAAAAACGGTCAAGACAGTCCATGATTACCGTTCCCTGCTCTTCTCCTGGCCTCTGCAAACAAAATGAGGTCATCAGCGAAAAGATGGGATAGAAGTGGGCCACCTAGGGATGTTCTGATCGGCTTCCAAGCTCCGCGCTCCACTGCCTCCTGGATGGTATGGCTTAGCCGCTCCATGCACAACGTGATATGTATGGTGAAAGTGGGCACCCCTGTCGTAAACCCCGGGAAGGAGTAAAACCTTCTGTTTCCCCACCATTCCACATCACTTGCATAGTGGAGGAAGACACGCAAGCCATGATGGCTTCCATTAGGCGAGGGGGGAAACCCGCCTCCAACAGGGTCTCCCGCAAAAATTGCCAACTCAGCCTGTCATACGCCTTAGCAAGATCTATCTTCAAGATCATCTGGCCCTTTTTACCTTTATGGAGACCCATGGAATGAACCACCTCCTGGACAATAATAATGTTGTCCGTAATATGCCTTCCCGGAACGAAGCTAGTCTACGTTGGGTGGACCAGTCGTCGCATGTAAGGCTTGATCCGGTTCACTAGACACTTAGCAAGCGCCTTGTAGACCACATTACACAATCCGATAGGTCTGAACTGCTTGATGGACTCCGGGCTTTCCCTCTTCGGGATCAAAACTAGGAGTGTCTCATTAATGAAGCGAATCTGCACCGGATCAAGGAAACACCCTTCGACAAATTGGGAGAAAGCCTCTCCAATAGTACTCCAACATCTCTGAAAGAACACAGGTTGATACCCATCCTTTCCTGGTGCTTTGAGGCTACCCATATCCATTACAGCCTGCCGCACTTCAATACTGGTGAGCTCCCGATCCAGGTCCCTACCCGCCACAACATCTAGCTTCTCAAAGAGGGCCGGGAGGGACGGGGCAGCACCTGCTTCAGCTTGGTAAAGCTCGACATAGAAATCCCTTGCCAGGCTTTGAAGAGTGAGTTCATCCGTTACCCAGACACCATCCTCGTTCTTTAGTGCCACGATCTTGTTAAACCGCCTTCTCTTGAGAGTAGATAGATGGAAAAATCTTGTATTGCGATCACCTTCAATAATCCAGCACGCCGAGATTTTTGCAACCAAAGCAGCTGCTCCTCCTAGAATGAGAGATAGAGCATATAGTTCAGGGAATCAGAATAAGATAGAGCATATAGGTAGCCATGTGAGATTTGAGCCTGCTCGTTTCTTTCTTGTGCGATAGATCCCTCTTCCATGATGTGTAGCATTCACGTTGTCATTAGCTAAGATGATGGAGGCATAGGATTAGCCCACGACCAAATTGACTGTCCTGATGTGTCATATCCCCTAGTCAGCCCTTTGAGCCGTGTGTTATCCTTTCTTTCGGTCTACAATGGAAAATCACATTTTGCATCTTTTTTTTTTTGGTGAAAAAACGGGCGCTAGGGCGCCCTAACCCATTTTGCATCTTTTGGAAGGTTCCACAGAGTGGTTTTTACATGTTCTCTGCTGTTTCTGCTAAATTTAATGTAAGGGTTGGAGGTAGTGCTTAAAAGTTGGGCATGTGTTTGAAAATGTGCAGAGGTGGTGGTTCTCTTAAGAAATGGAAAAAAATGAAAGAAAAACAAAGAAAAAAAGAATGAAATCAAAAGAGAGCCACTACCAAAAATCTGAATAGTGCCCATTAAGTAGTGTTTCTTAGCAGTCTGGCTTGGAAATGCTGACATTTATATAACCTCCTTCGCTCTTGTGCTCTTGAGAATTTGAGTAATGCAAAATGTCAGAAAGGAAATACTGGTTTGATTGACTGAGATTGTGTGGGTTTGGAAAATGTGGAACCTTGTGCTATGAATACTTCCACCACCTAAAAGGCCTTTTCCCATGTCCAAGACCCTAGCCAGTCATTTGAACCTGTGTCTAAGACCTCCGGATTAGTTAGTGGTGACACCCCATATGTGAACTCTAGCATTTAGAGGCTGCCGTCATGGTGAAGAGATGTTAAGGATTGAGAGAATAAACATGCGCATTTTTCGCATCAAATTGTCCTGACCCCACTGGTCGAGAGTGAGCGATTCATTTTCTCATATTCTATATACACTTGTACCCCGGTGAGGACATAGATTGCTCGGTCTCTATTCTGATATCTTGATTTTGTGCATGAGGTGACTGTTTTGAGTAAGTGGTTGAGTCAAGTCTAGGTTGGTTGGTGAACAGAAGGGAGACTCTTCCTTTACTCGATTTTGCTGCACTCAAATGTCCTCTGTGGTGGTTGTCCAGGTTGCTATTGAAGTTGTTCATGTGTTGATGTTGAAAGCCAGTACGATTCACGTGTTCTGTGCCTATATGATTAGTCCCCAATGTTGGTATGATTGAAATATGTGAGCTTACCTTGTGTCTGACTTGGTTTGCTTGGGGACAAGCAAACGGTTAAGTGTGGGTAGTTTGATAGACCGTTAATTGCACATGTTTTTACCCCAATTCTTACACCGTTTGAGATGTTGATTCTCGTGTTTTAGGCCGATTTCACGCTAGGTTGTTCTTGTTTGTGATATTTCAGGTCCTAGTACGTGAATGAAGGTTTGGGAGCGAGTTCGGGGTCGATTGGACGAAGATCGGACGTGTGGCGAGTCGCTGAGGAAGCCACACGGGCACTTATAAAACCCACACGGCCGTGCAAGGAACAAATGTGGCCGTGTGGGATTTAGCGAGGCCTCACACGGGCATGATGGAAATTCCACACGGCCGTGTGCCCTTGCCCGTGTAGGAAGCCTGAAGTCCATTTATTTGAAACGCCGCGTTTTGACACTCACACGGGCATCTGGGTAAGCCACACGGCCGTGTGGCCTGGCCGTGTGATCGGGAAAAGCTGGATTTTAACCCAATTTCGAGCCAAAGGAGAGGAAATCAACTTTTGGAGCAAAAACAGAGCCCTAGAGAGAGAAAGTGCGAAGAACACATCCTAAGAGTGGTTTTGGAGCTGGGTTTCATCAAATCAAGCTTGGAGATCATCATAGGAGTGAAAATCATCATCCCAGAGCAGATTCTTCCCATTGTTATGAGTATGACTGCTTTGTATTCTGTTTTCCCCTCTCTCTTCTATGGAGTAGAACTCTCTCTCACTTGGGTATGAAGAACCCTAGTTCCATGTGTTAGGGATCTTGATTGTAATGACATTGGGATTGTTATACTGCTTGATTATAATCGAATGATGCATGATTCATTGAATTAATTGAAGTCTGATCAGCTTTTCTTGATTTCTGCTGCAACCTGAGATAGATAGAATCTGATTAGGTTGTTAGAGCTACATCATTTGGTAGTAGTAAATTGGTTATACGAGAGTTAGTCAATCTACTGCTTTGTACTGGAATCCAATTCCAGTAGTGGAGTTCTGTGTTCATAGCCTCAGCTTTCTATTCCGGTGAAGACTAGTCGTCTGCTGGGTAGTTTGACTAAGAGGGCTTGGTCAGCTTAAGAGATTCCAAGCTACTGTCGGATCTTCCGCAATTTAATAAACAGTAAATCAACCCAGGGTAATTACAATTGAGACCTAACTAAGGAGCTAGGGGGAATCATTCCCGAGTGACTCTTCCTTGACTTCAGAAAACCGAACCATTTCCTACTTTCTTACTGCTTTTAGTTAAAACAACAATCACTCGACTTAGTTTGCTAGATAATAGATAATCACGGAGTAGGCAGTAGATCTAGACCCCGGATTGACATTAGAACTTGCTACTTTACTGCATTCCCGGACTGCGATTATACTTGGTCGCAGTTTGGTGTTGTGTTTAGCGTGTTAGGCGTGAACTGGGACCATGATCTGAGCCCTATCTGGGTATATAAAGGAGGTTGAGCTTAAGGGAAAAAGGGGAGAGACCTAGTGGGAGAAACTTCTTCTTCTTCAGATTTCTAGAGTGAGAAAGTGACGAACCAAAGAAGAGGAGAAGCTAGGGTTTCATCTTCGAGGAAGGATTTGGGAATTCCTCTCCCCAAAGGAGGATCTCTTCAAAATAAGGAGCAATGCTAGCATCTCATTGATGGTTTTCCTTCTTCTCTCTTGTATTTTCTCTTCTCCTAGCATGGAGTAGTCCCTTCTTTCACTTGGGTGTTTGTAAACCCTAGCTACAATTATGTGAATGTTTGTATGGATTGAATGATTTGTGCGTGGTGGTGTTTAATGTGAATGTGGAGATATTATTCATGAATGATTGTGTTGTGTGAAAGCCTATCAATCTAATTGCCATTCTAACCTAGTTAGAGAGAAAACCCTCCTTCCTTTATTTGACAGAGGCTTGAATGCTGGGTTTTCTTAGGCGATTCGTTGTCTCCTATCTAGGTTAATGCAGGGCAAACCTCTTATTTCGTATTAGCACCTAGGGTTGGTTTTGGGTGGTCGTCTGAACTCCGATTCGAGGGTGAAGTCTTGGCAACCCTTAGTTAATAGATTGAGAGAGTCACGTTGGTGGCTTGAATCTAATTCCCTTCCCTCGACCTAGAGACCGAGAGAGCGCTTGGATGCTTGTTGCACTTCCCTACGATTTACAACCCCCTTACCACACATGACCATTCGATCCAACAAGTCGTAATTGTTCGCTGGGAGAGCAACACCTGGGTGAAACCTTCTCAATTAGTGTCAAATCCAGTTACCTTTGCAAACATTTTAGCTATAGATCGTTGTTTTCACCAAAAATCAACCGCTAGATAATGTTACGAACAATCGAAGTAGGGGTACAT
Source organism: Linum tenue (assembly GCA_946122785.1). Lineage (NCBI taxonomy): Eukaryota > Viridiplantae > Streptophyta > Magnoliopsida > Malpighiales > Linaceae > Linum > Linum tenue. Next base: position 34,392,096 of record CAMGYJ010000006.1, on the reverse strand, counting down.
GAACCAGCCCGGGTCAATATTCAAACATATTGGCCCTATATTGCACCCAATTAAGGATTATACTTGGGCCTTAATTGGGAATTCTATTGTGGCATTCGGACGAGTCATGATGCACAAACACATAATATTTAAACATGAACATACTAAACAAATTTAGACATGCCTTATTGTTAGAATGAGGGAAATGGAGTTATGGTGTGACCGTGGGATTTTCTGCAAGTAGGGTGGAGAAGAGTGAAGTTTTTTTAGGAAGGTGGAGAAATTGGGAAATGAGAGTGAACTAGGATGAGAGAGTCGTATTTTTATTTGGAATAAGATTGGACCTTGATCGATTTAGAGCAAATCAATCAATACAAGATCGCTTCCGACTAAACCGATCATGCCTAGACAACTGGACCTAACCCTATCTGTGTATCGAATAATGATCGCGGTCGAGTAAAGTGATTTAGTATGATCGCTTGTAACTTAAACGATCACTAAAAAACAGGTGCACCAACCATAACCTCACGGATGATTTAAATCGTTTTCTACGTAAGCGACTTACACTTGATCGCTTTACACATAAGCGATTTACTTATAATTGCTTCTCTTAAACACGATTTACCTTTAATCGCGTTCTCTTCAGCAATTTTAGTGTAGATTACTTTGTTGCAACCGATTTGGTAAAAAAAAATTTTTTTGGTAGAAAACATTTTTTACTTTGGGAATTTTTATAAAACTATTGTATTTGGGAATTGTTATTAACAACTTGTGAAAATTCGTGATATAAAGATGGTTAAATAAAATTTAATAGCCAAACATTTCATTTTAAACAATAATAACCAAACCTTTCGGAAAAAAATAGACAAACTATTAACTTTCCATCCAATTGACCGTCAGTTGATTATGACATGGTAAATTAATTGTTGAGTTGGAAGATTACTAATGATGTGGCAAAGTCAAATATTTGCCACATAAATATAATATAATTTATCATTTTAAAAAAAATAAAAAGAAAAATCCACTAAATAAGTTTAAAAAGGGAAACCCCACAAAAATAACTTTAGCCTAATTAAACTCCCCAAGAGGTGCCAATTTATTGTCGTTGCCACTGCCCCTCTTTTCCTTGAATTCCTCTTCCCCCAACCATCCAAATTGAGGATGCTTCTTATGCAATTGCAGTCTTTGGCACGTCTCTGATCATCAACACCACCATAATCAAATGCCTCAACCACTCCTATCCTCTGAGGCGTTTGCGATTCCCAGCTGGTTCCGCCAATAATGTTGTCGACAAGCACAACAAAAACGCAGAGGAAAATTCTCCGCCAAATTGCTCCGTCGAAAATGCTCTACCTCCATCCCTCTGTCACACATCACCTATGTCTGTTTGGGTAAATGAGGTTTCCTCTCTAAACTAGCCTAGAGGCATGAAATACCCAATAACACCCATATCAATTGAGCCTCTTAACCCAAGGAGATTTTCTCTCTAAACTAGCCTAGGAAGCATAAATGCCCAAGAACACCCATCTCAAATTGAGCCTCTTAATCTAAGGAGGTCTCCTCTATAAGCTAGGTTAGAATGGCATTTAAAACATAAATCATTTTTGAATAATACCTCCACATTCACATTAAAACACAACCACACACAATCATTCAATTCATACAAGCATTCACATAATTGTAGCTAGGGTTTATAACACCCAAGTGAAAGAAGGGACTACTCCATGCTAGGAGAAGGGAAATCACAAGAGAGGAAAAGGGAAACCATCAAGATGGAATCCTTGCTCCTTGTGCTGAAGACATCCTCCTTTGGGGAAGGAATTCCCAAAACCTTGCTTGGAGATGAAACCCTAGCTTTTCCTCTTCTTTGGTTCGTCACTTTCTCACTCTAAAATCTGAAGAATGAGAAGTTTCCCACACTCTTATTTCTCCTTTCAGCTGTCCTTTTATGTTGAGATCACGCCCAGTTTACGGCCTGAGTTCACGGCCGTGAACATTGAAACGCTTCCGTGAACTCAATCTTCAGACTAAAACACACCGCTTGTTATAAACGCACTGCTATAGATCGGAAAATCGCCGGAATCGACAAAGCAAGGATACGAAAGCGAGAATCGAAAACGCGACACATGATTTCGTGGTTCACTAACACGATGTGTGTTAGCTACGTCCACGGGCGAGAGAGAGCCAATTTCACTATATCGAGGAGATTACAGATTACAGAGGAGTATGAGAAGTATTTATAGTACTTCTCCATGTGGGTCTAAACCTAATCCAATCTTGCAAAGGAAACGGTTACAGACCAGGCCCAGAACCCGAACCCAAATAACATTGAGCCCATACACCGTGGGTCGGGGCGTAGCGAGACCCCCGATTACCAGTCGTAGCGGCTGATAGTCCGATTCAAGTCACATCAACAAACACCACCACCTTGACTTGAATCCTTTCCTCTGAAATCTCTAATGTACTCTGCTCCTTCACTCTCTCTCCCGCCATCAATGCCCCGTAGGGCGGAGTCACCCACTAAAGACATTCAGCAAGTCCAAGCAGTATTGGAACTTGCCATGTGGAACCGGCTTCGTGAACATATCAGCAGGATTATCCGCGGTGCCAACCTTCTTCACCTTAATCCTCTTCTCTGTCCTCAAGAAATGATACCTCATATCGATGTGCTTAGTCCTCTCATGGTGGACTTGATCCTTGGCCAAGCATATTGCACTCAAACTATCGCAATACACCACTGCCTGATCATGATGTAGACCAAGATCACCAACCAGTCCCTTCAACCATATTCCCTCCTTAGCAGCTTCTGTCAACGCCATATACTCTGCCTCAGTAGTAGACAATGTCACCGCCGACTGCAAAGTTGCCTTCCAGCTCACTACAGAACTCCCAAGAGTGAATACATAACCGGTCATCGATCTCCTCGTGTCAACATCTCCAGCATAGTCCGAGTCAGAATACCCAGACACCAAGCACTCTGTATCACTTCCGAAGCTAATCCCCACATCAGGTGTACCCTTAAGGTACCGGAAGATCCTCTTCACAGCCTGCCAATGCTCCTTCCCAGGTTGTATCATAAACCTGCTGACAACACTAACAGCATGTGCAAGATCAGGTCTAGTGCATACCATAGCGTACATCAAGCTACCTACTACACTCATATGGGACTCTCGACATGTACTCCTTCTCAGCCTCTGACTGCGGTGCATAAGCTGAGGATTGATGAACATTTAAAGCACTAAGAGTATTTAAGGGCTTCGCTGAAGACATGCAAACCTCGACAGTATCTTCTGGATGTAGCTCTTCTGTGATAAGAAAAGCTTCTTCTTCGACCTGTCCCTGTAAATCTCCATACCCAAGATCTTCTGAGCAGCTCCCAAATCCTTCATCTCAACTCAGCACTGAGAAGCCCCTTTAACTTCTGGATATCAGACTTTGACCTCGTTAACTTCTGGATATCAGACTTTGACCTCGTAGCTATGAGCATATCATCCACATACAGAACTAGATATATCATCGAACCATCCTCTGCCCTGTTGTGATATACACAACAATCATATGAACTTCTGTTGTAGCCCAGCTCAAGCATGTAACTGTCAAATCTCTTGTACCACTGCCTCGGAGACTGCTTAAGCCCATACAAGGACTTCTTCAGCTTACAAACATAGTCTTCTTTTCCCGGAACCTCGAATCCTTCTGGCTGAGTCATGTAAATTTCTTCCTCCAACTCTCCATGTAGGAAAGCTGTCTTCACGTCTATCTGCTTGAGCTCCAAGTCATAATGCGCCACTATTGCTAGTAGCACTCTGATCGAAGTATGTCTGACCACTGGTGAGAAAATCTCATTGTAGTCAACTCCTTCCCTCTGCGAGAAGCCTCGTGCAACCACCCGAGCTTTAAATTTCATGCCCTCTTTAGAAGTGATTCCTTCCTTCTTCTTGTAGATCCACTTGTTTGTAACAATCTTCCTTCCTTGTGGTTGTTTAACTAGCTCCCAAGTCTGATTCCTGTCATGGGATTCAATCTCATCTCCCATTGCGGCAAGCCACTAATCAGCTTCACCACCCAAAACTGCTTCTCTATAGGACTGTGGCTCTCCTGCATCCACTTCCTCGGCAACCTGAATGAATACGCCACCATGTCCTCGAAGCCATACCTCTGTGGAGGTACTCCTGCAGTCGGTCTCTTCGGTCTACCGGAAGCAATAGACTGTTGAGCTCGTGCACTGGACTCTGAAGTTTCTGGCTCTGTAGAGACATCCTCATCATGTTGATCTTCTCCACCTTGGTGCTCAAGCTCACTCTCGTTGAGAGTTTGCAGCTCCACCTGTTTATCAACATTCCTGCTACCTTCAACAACAGTGAACTTCAACATGGGGTTAAACATAGACTTCTCATCAAATATCACATTTCTACTGAGTATAACTCGATGCTCAGAAGGTGACCAGACTCGAAATCCCTTAACTCCATCTCCGTAACCCACAAATACACCCTTCTTTGCCCTTGGGTTCAGTTTACCCTCATCCACATGATAATAAACAGGACACCCAAAACTTTCAGTGAAGAGTAATCAGCAGGCTTACCATACCACACCTCATAAGGAGTCTTCAACTCGATACCTGTGTGAGGTCCACGGTTGATCAGGAAGCACGCCATTATTACTGCTTCTGCCCAGAATCTTCTCTCTAGTCCAGCATTAGAGAGCATGCACCATGCTCTCTCCAACAATGTCTGGTTCACCCTTTTGGCAACGCCATTCTGCTGGGGTGTATCTCTAACAGTCCGACGACGGGCAATCCCTTCATCCTTGCAGAATTCGTTGAACTCAGAATTGCGAAACTCCAACCATTGTCCGTTCGCAGCTTCTTGATCTTCTTCCCGGTCTGATTGTCCACCAATGTCTTCCACTGCTTGAACTTCGTGAAAGCCTCACTTTTCTGCTTCATCATGAAAATCCGCGTAATCTCGAATAATCATCAATAATAGACAGAAAATACCTGCTGCCTCCAATGGATTCAACTCGTGAAGGACCCCAACGGTCAGAGTTGAGGTAATCCAGTATCCCCTTCGTCCGGTGGATACCCTTCTTGGGAAACTTGCTGCGATGTACTTCCCAAACACACAATGTTCACAGAATTCCAAATTCTGCACCTTGTGCCGGCAAGAAGATCCCTCTTCGATAGAACTTGCATCCCCCTTCACTCATATGCCCCAGTCTCATGTGCCAGAGAGTGGTCATATCTTCCTGTTGAACCTGAGATGATGCAACTACAGCAGAACCAGACAACACAGACCCTTGTAATGCATACAAGGTCCCACGCTTCACGCCCTTCAGTACCCTTGAACCTTTGCAGACATACACAACTCCACCTTTTCCTTTGAAGCTGAAGCCCTTGCTGTCGAGTAGACTCAAGGAGATCAGGTTCTTTGTCATTCATGGAACATGCCTGACATAATTCACGGTACAGAACAAACCATCATGTGTCCGAACCTTTATGGACCCGATTCCAACAACCTTGCAGAAAACTCCATTAGCCATGACCACGTTACCACCATCTATCTGCTCATAGGTTGTGAAGCGATCCCTGTTCGGAGACACATGGTATGAGGCTGCAGTATCCAGAAACCACACATCACCACAATGTGTGACACGCTAAAACACAACACCTAACAATGGCCAAGTGTAACCATTGAAAGGGACTGCAGTAACAGGCAAGTTTAATTATCAACCCGGGGTCTAGATCTACTGCTTACTCCGTGATTCTCTATTATCTAGCAAACTAGTTCGAGTGATTGTTGTGAAAAGTAAAAGCAACAAGAAAGCAGTAAATTGTTCGGTTTCTAAAGCAGGCAAGAGTCACTCGGGATTGAGTCCCCCTAGCCCCTTAGTTAGGTTCAATTGCAATTCCCTGGGTTGATTTACTGTTGATTAGACTGCGGAAGATCCGACAGTAGCTTGGAATCTCTTAAGCTGACCAAGCCCTCTCAGTCTAACTACCCGGCAGACGACTAGTCTTCACCGGGATAGAAAGCTGAGGCTATGAACACAGAACTCCACTACTGGCGCCAAGAACACCAGTACAAAGCAGTAAACTGGCTAACTCTCGTATAGCCAATCTCCTACTATCGAATGAAGAGGCTCTAACAACCTAATCAGATTCTATCTATCTCAGGTTGAAGCAGAAATTGAGAAAAGCTGATCAGACTCAAATCAATTCATTAAACATGCGTCATTCGATTAAAATCAAACAGTAATATCATCCCAAGTCATTACAATCAATTCCCTAACACAAGGAACTAGGGTTCTTCATACCCAAGTGAGAGAAGGGTTCTACTCCATAGAGAGAGAAGAGAAAACAAGAATCGGATTAGTCATACTCATAACGATGAGGATAATCTGCTCCGGGACGATGATTTTCACTCCTATGACGATCTCCAAGCTCGATTTGGTGAAATCCAGCTCTAAGACAGCTTCTAGGGTGTGTTCTTCGCACTTTCTCTCTCTAGGGCTCTGTTTTTGCTCTGAAAACACGATTCTCCCACTTCTGGCTCGGAATAGGCTCTAAAACCAGGCTTTCCCGACTCGCATGGCCAGGGTGCACGGCCGTGCAGACCACCATTCTGGCCGTGCACTCCAAAACGCAGCCGTATCATTAAGTCAGCCTCAGGCTTCTCGCACGGCCAGGTGCACGGCCATGCAGGAATCCCGGCCAGCCCGTGCTCGGCCTCGGCCAAAACCGCACGGCCAGAGTTGCACCTTGCACGGCCGTGCGTCTCCCTGGTCTGCCCGTGCAGCTCCCAAAAAGCTCGCCATTCGTCCGTTCTTCGTCCAATCGACCCCAGACTCGCTCCTAAGCCTTCATTCACGTACTAGGACCTGAAATATCACAAAAAAGCACAACCTAGCGTGAAATCGGCCTAAAACACGAGAATCAACACCTCGAACGGTGTAAGAACGGGGGTAAAAACATGTGTAAATGATGGTCTATCAAACTCCCCCACACTTAACCGTTTGCTTGTCCCCAAGCAAACCAAGTCAGACACTAGGTAAGCTTACATATTTCAATCAACCAACATTGGGGACAAGTCATAAAGGCACAGAACACGTGAATCGCGCTGGTTTTCAAACATCAATACATGCACAACCTCAATAACAACCTGGACAACCACCACAAAGGACATTCTAGTGCAGCAAATCGAGTAAAGGAAGAGTCTCCCTTCTGTTCACTGGCCAACCTAGACTTGATTCAACCACTTACTCAAAACAGTCAACTCATGCATCCAGCTCAAGACATCAGAATAGAGACCGAGCAATCTAGGTCCTCACCGGGGTACAAGAGCATATAGAAAATGAAAATGAATCACTCATTCTCGACCAGTGGGGTCAGGACAATTTGATGCGAAAGATGCGCATGCTATTTCTCTCAATACCTATCATCTCTTCACCATGATGGCAGCCTATAAATGCTAGAGTTCACATATGGGGTGTCACCACTAGCTAATCAGGAGGTCTTAGACACAGGTTCAAATGACTGGCTAGGGTCTTGGACATGGGGAAAAGGCCTTTTAGGTGGTGGAAGTATTCATAGCAAAAGGTTCCACATTTTCCAAACACACAATCACAGTCAAACAACCCGGTATTTTCTTTCTGTTATTCTGCATTACTCAATATCTTAAGAGCACAAGAGCGAAGGAGGTATAAACATCAGCATTTCCAAGCCAGACTGCTAAGAAACACTGCTTACTGGGCATTATTCAGATTTTTGGTAGTGGCTCTCTTTTGCTTTCAATTTTTTTTCCCTTTGTTTCACTTTCATTTTTCTTTTCATTTCCTAAGAGAGCCACCACTTCTGCATAAATTTCAAACACCTGCCCAACTTTTAAGCACTACCTCCAACACTCACATAGACTTTAGCAGAAACAGCAGAGAATATATAAAAACCACTCTGTGGAACCTTCTAAAAGATGCAACAAGGGTGATTTTTTCCATTATAGACCAAAAGAAAGGATAACACACGGCTCAAAGGGGCTGACTAGGGGATATGACACATCAGGACAGTCAGTTTTGGGCGTGGGCTAATCCTATGCCCCCATCATCTTAGCTAGTGACAACGTGAATGCTACACATCATGGAAGAGGGATCTATCGCACAAGAAAGAAACGAGCAGGCTCAAATCTCACATGGCTACCTATATGCTCTATCTCACATTCTGATACCCTGAACTAGATGCATAAACGACTGTCAAGAACAAGTAATCAGATCAAGTCAGATCAAGTCAAAGTTGGCAAGCAAACAGTTGAAAAACTGAACCCCTACATCGTTCTACTGCACATCTCAGTCCTCATCATAGGCTGTCCTAGTCGCAAACAAGTTGTCATGCATTAATCCGAAAACCAATCAATTCATCCATCAAAACACAGTGCCAATATGATCAAACAGCAGTACTTGGAGCCCTCAAATCGTAAGATTCGGACAGCGGACTAGGCTCCAAGCACCATCATAAATATTCCAACCGATACAAAGCATCCCCCCACACTTAAACACGACATTGCCCTCAATGGAGTAGAGGAAAAGATAAGGGGAACGATGTTACCGGGTAAGAACACTGCTGGGGGACTGGAAGTGGACCAGTCAGCGAGAAACGAACGGGAGAGTGGACAATGCTGCACAAATTGAACACCGGAAACACACTAGCACACTGGCGTTAGGGATAAGTGTTAGCCCAGACGGCTACATCAAACCACAAAGGAAAAACCAAAAACAAAAACAAACGACTCTAAGTTCAAGCTCCGCACACATGGAGCAAACACACAAAAGTCTAAAAAGAAAAACAAACACACTGAGACGGGCAACGAGTACAGCCTACTCGTCGCCAAGATCGTCGAGGTCGATGCCGTTCATGAACGCATCATCATCAGCAGCGCCAGCCGCACCGTCATGTGGAGGGGATTCATCCCAGGGAGTCCTCCAGACAGGTGGATCGCCCGGAATCAGCTGAAGCAGGTGCTGCTGAACCTCCTGCATGCGCCGTGAACGGCGCTTCTCCCGCTCGATGTGGGCGAAAGTCACGTCCTGCTGAGTCTGAATCGTGTTCAGCCGCACGTCATAAGCATTCATCCTGTTCCGGTACTCGGCCTGATCTGCCGCGTACTGCTGATGGAACTGCATCTGCTGGTCGAGGATCAGCTGGTTCTGGATCCTCAGCTGCTCGAATTGCTGGGCGAAGTAGTCCTGGCCCTGGAAAGCGGAGCTGCTACCCCCGAAATGGAAGTCAGTCTGTGGGGGATCATCAACAGCATCAGCAGCAGCATCCACCTCCTCGGGATCCACCTCATTGGCAGGCTCCTCCTCTGGTACGGGCTCCGCGGGGATAGGAGGCTCCGGAAATCCATCGATCCACTGAACACCGTTCCTCTCTCGCAATAGCAACATCTTCCCGATCTTCGCGCTGCCAAAGATGAGGGTGTCCCCCTCCTCGGTGCACCCCTGCAGTGAAAGGCCAAAGAAGGTGACCAGGCGGGTGATGAGGGGGGCACAGTGGAGGCTCTTCAGCTCTGTGGCCGTCTTCTCGAATGTCTTGGCCACCACCGAACCCAGGTGGAGAGGATGGCGGCGCTGGCGGATCGAATGGAGGAAGTACAGGGGCCTCTTCGTGATGGCGCCGGCGCTGTCAGATGCAGGAGTGTAAGACTTCGCCAGCAGGTGGTGGAGAAGTCGATACTCGATCTGTAGGGTAGATGCCTTCGTCCTCCCAGACTTGAAAGGACGCGTCTGGCCTGGCCGAGCCAGGCTGGTGTACAGCCTCCCGAAGTCCACCTCCGGTGGCTCAGTAACCTCAGTGACGTAGTCCGCACTGTCGTCAAGGTCGAGGTCGAGAGCCTCGGCCAGCTCGTGGTAGCTCAAGGACCGGGGGACACCGCCCAGCCTGAATTGGACGGCTAAACTGTCCCGGCAACTGGTCGTGGAGTTGTGCTTGAAAGTCGTGTAGAACTCCCACACCGGCTCGTAGTAGACCGTCTCGCAGATCTGGAGCAGACGGCGCCATGCGGTGTTGGCGACCGCGGCGGAGAGCTGCTCGTAGCAGTGCAGTCGCCGAAACTCCCGTTTGGACCAGCAATGGTGGGCGCCAAACGGGGTTTCCGCGACCGCCTTGAAGCGCTCTACGGTGGGGCCCCTCCTGAGATCCCGGATGAACGGGTGCTGGAAATTAGGTTTCGCCATTGCCCTGCAAAACAACAACCCAACGTGGAACCAAGAGAGCCAAAGAAAAGGTCAAGCCCACCCCCACACTTAAGAACAGAAAGCAGCCTAACCATGGTTTCATCCATAGTTCGGGGGTCAAAAACTCGATAAATCAAGCATAATCTGGGTGGGGGTGCACATACACAAGAAAGTAGGCAACTCAAGGTTCACATCCATATCAAATACACCCTCAAACTACATCATTAAGGGCCCCAACCGGTGGCCACAACATGGCATGGAAAACAGGCATTTCATTGAACACCTTGTGTGCACTATTAAGTTAAGCATGAACTTGGCCAAATTCTTGCACACAAGGGCTCAAACAAGCAAAGGGGACATTGCCCAACATAATTCAATCACATCCCATGCATTCCCCTCAATCAATTTCACACAAATCGCATGATTCAATAAGGTTCTCTAACATACACCCTACACACTCAATTCTCCACAATTAACATAGTTAGGGACAAAATCAAACCTGGAGACTCAAGTAGAGGTGTAGGGGGTGATGAGGGGAAGACAAAGGAATCGACGAAACGCCGAAAAACTGGCCGGAAATGCTCGTCGGAGCCTCGCCGGATTCTCGCCGGAAATCGCCTCCGGCGACAAAAACGTCGCCCAAACTCGCTCAAACTCGAGGGATAGGCCGCTTTGGGTGTAGAAGGATTGGGTTTGGTGTTGGTTTGGTGAAAAAAGTACCCAAAGTGGCCGAAAAAATCGAAAAAGGGTGGGTTTTGCGCGGTTTTCCGGCGAGGGCAGAGGATTCCGGCGAGGGTTTTGGTTTTCTGACCACAATGGCCGTGCAGGCCATATAAATAGGTCGTGCCTCGGCTGCACGGGCAGGGGCGCACGGCCGTGCAAGAGTGGTTTCTGCCCGTGCAGGCCGACACGGCCTGGCCGAGCCGAGGCGCACGGCCGTGCACCTGGCGCTTTTGGCCGTGCACATTTGGCCGAGAGCTCGCACGGCCAAGGGGGTATACCCGCACGGCCGTGCGAGGCGATGTGATGCCCATGCAAGACGCACGGCCAGGCCAGGACGAGCGCACGGCCGTGCGATATGCGCTTTTGGCCGTGCACTTTTGGCCGAGAGCTCGCACGGCCGTGCAAGCTGAGGTCCTGGCCGTGCGACATGCCGGAGCCCCAAAATCAACCTGTTTTCACTCAAAAACGACACTTGACTCTGGATCAACGTCTCAAGACTCAAAAACACACAAAATCAAAGGAAAAAGAGTAAGAAAATGCAAACCTCGGTGGGGTTGCCTCCCCACAAGCGCTTCTTTACCGTCTTTTAGCTGGACGCTAGTAGAGGAACTAAGGGTCCTCGAGCTTGATCAGCAGCTCTGCGCGCTCGACAGCACCTCCCAAGTACAACTTTAGGAGGTGGCCATTCACCTTGAATGGCTCGGTTTGAGCATTGCTGATCTCCACCGCACCATGCGGGAAAACTTGGGTCACCGTGAAGGGACCCGACCACCTAGAACGGAGCTTGCCCGGAAAGACTTTCAGGCGTGCATTAAAGAGCAGAACACGATCACCTACCTTAAACTCCTTCGGGCCCCTCAACCTAGCGTCGTGGAGACGCTTGGTGCGCTCTTTGTAGAGCAGGGTGTTCTCGTAGGCGTGGTAACGCCACTCCTCCAACTCCAGCAGCTGCAACTTACGTTCTGTACCTGCAACACTCAAATCCATGTTTAGCAGCTTAATGGCCCAGAAGGCCTTGTGCTCTAGCTCTACCGGCAAATGGCACGCCTTCCCATAGGCAAGCCTATAGGGAGAAGTGCCAATCGGGTTCTTATAAGCAGTCCTATACGCCCAGAGAGCATCATCGAGCTTGGTGGACCAATCCTTGCGGGACTGATCCACCGTCTTTTCAATTATACGTTTTAACTCCCGGTTCGTCAGCTCGGCCTGCCCATTTGACTGGGGGTGATAGGCCACCGACACCTGATGCTTAACGCCATAGCGAGAGAGGAGTTTAGTGAATTGCCCCTGAAAATGAGTTCCTCTATCACTAATAATGGCGCGAGGTGTCCCGAACCGGGAGAACAGCTGCTTCTGAAATGAGCAGACCCGTCTTGCATCATTGGTGGGCATGGCTTGAGCTTCTGCCTACCTCGAGACGTAGTCCACTGCAACCAAAATGTACAGATTGCCAAAAGATGGAGGGAATGGGCCCATGAAATCGATACCCCAAACATCAAAAATTTCACAAATAACAGATATATGTTGGGGCATCTCATCTCGGGCAGAAATGTTACCTGACCTTTGGCAGCGGTCGCACTGGCGTGCGAAGGTGTCTGCATCCTTGAAGAGCAAGGGCCAATAGAAGCCCGACTGTAGCACCTTCCGCGCCATGCGGGTTCCTCCATGATGACCGCCAGTAGGTCCTTCGTGACATTGAGACAGGATGTCTCCCATCTCATGCTCCATGACACAGCGCCGGATCACGCCATCTGCTCCGATTCTGAAAAGGTAAGGATCCTCCCAGAAGTAGTGCTTCAGATCGGAGAAGAACTTGCGCTTCGCATGAGTAGCCATCCCCTTGGGTAACTGCTTGCCCACCAGATAATTGGCAAAGTCAGAATACCAAGGGGTCACGCTGTCCACCAGGGTCATCGCCAGCAATCGCTCACCCGGGAAGGAGTCGTCGATCTCTTCCTCGAAGTTGTCCACCGGAGGGGCTTCCAACCGTGAAAGATGATCTGCAGCAACATTCTCGGCTCCCTTCTTGTCCCGGATCTCGATAACAAACTCCTGCAGCAGCAGGATCCAGCGGATGAGCCGAGGCTTGGCATCAGCCTTGCTCATCAGATAACGAATCGCCGAGTGGTCAGTGTAAACCACCACATGAGAGAGAACCAGATAGGGTCGGAACTTGTCGAATGCATATACCACAGCGAGGAGCTCCTTCTCTGTGGTGGTGTAGTTCTCCTGTGCATCGTTCAAGGTCTTCGACGCGTAGTAGATGGGCTGGAAGTGTTTCTCGCGTCTCTGACCCAGAACTGCTCCGACCGCATAGTCACTCGCATCGCACATCAGCTCAAAAGGAAGAGACCAGTCAGGAGTCACCATGATAGGGGCATGGGTAAGCTTCTCCTTCAGAGTCTCAAAAGCAGCTGTGCACTCTGGAGTGAACTGGAATGGCGCATCCTTCTCCAGCAGCTTGGTCAACGACAGGGCAATCTTCGAGAAGTCTTTGATGAAGCACCGGTAAAAGCCTGCATGACCCAAAAAGCTGCGAATCCCCTTCACAGAAACGGGAGGAGGTAGCTGACTGATCGTCTCAATCTTCGCGCGATCTACCTCAATCCCCTTCTTGGAGATCTTGTGCCCAAGCACGATACCCTCACGAACCATGAAATGGCACTTCTCCCAGCTGAGTGCCAGATTCGTCTCCTCGCACCTCTTCAGAACGAGTTCCAGGTTATGGAGACAGTGAGTGAAGGAATCTCCATATACCGAGAAATCATCCATGAAGACTTCCATGATCTCTCCAACCAGTCGGTCGAAGATAGCCAGCATGCATCTCTGGAAGGTCGCCGGTGCGTTACACAGCCCAAATGGAATCCTCCGGTAAGCAAAAGTGCCGAAGGGGCAAGTGAATGTGGTCTTCTCCTGATCCTCCGGTGCAATAGGAATCTGGAAGTACCCAGACATGCCATCCAGGAAGCAATAGAACTCATGGCCCGCCAACCTCTCCAGCATCTGATCAATGAAAGGTAGGGGAAAATGATCTTTCCTGGTGGCGTCGTTCAGGCGCCGGTAATCGATGCAGACTCTCCAGCCGGTCACGGTCCGCATCGGGATCAACTCCTTCTTCTCGTTCGGGACCACAGTCATCCCGCCTTTCTTCGGGACCACCTGAGTGGGGCTGACCCACTTGCTATCAGATATAGCAAAGATGATCCATGCATCCATGAGCTTCACGGTCTCTGCCCGGACCACTGCCTCCAAGTTAGGAGACAATCTCCTCTGCGGCTGCCTGACTGGCTTAACCTCATCCTCCATCAAGATCCTGTGAGAGCAGAAGGATGGGCTAATGCCTCTGATGTCAGTGATCTTCCATGCCATGGCCCGGGCATACTTCTGCAACAGAGCCACCAGCCTGCTCTTCTGCTCGGGGGTCAGATCCGAGCTAATAATAACCGGGAGCTTATTCCCCTCCCGGAGAAATGCATACTCCAGATGAGATGGGAGGGGTTTAAGCTCCAACTCTGGTGGCTCCTCCAATGATGTAGCGAGCCGGGGCGAGATGGGAATCGGCTTGAATGGCATCTCTCGCCCCTCGCTCGCAGCCTCGTCCAGCTCCGCAAGCTGCTCCGCCAGCTGCACATCCTGTGATGCCTGTTCTCCTAGCAAAAGACAACGCTCAAGGAAATCATCAGTACCCGCACTCGTGATGGCGAGTGCGGTTTCAAAATCAGCAACAACATCACAGTAATCAAGATCATCATGGAGCTGGGGGTGTTTCATATTATCAGACACAGAGAAGGTGATTTGTTCACCCCCAGCTCTTAAAATCAGCTTTCCATCATTAACATCAATCAGCGCCTTGGCGGTGGCGAGAAAAGGTCTACCCAGTATCAATGGCACATCAACATCCTCATTTATGTCCAAAATCACAAAATCAACAGGATATGAAAATGGCCCTACTGCGACTATCAAGTCCTCTGCTATACCCCTAGGATGCACAATAGATCTATCAGCAAGCTGGATGCTCATCCTAGTATTACTGGGTTCACCTAGGCCTAGCTTCTTAAACAATGAATATGGCATGACATTAATGCTAGCGCCTAAATCCGCCAAGGACTTCCCTACATGCAAACTACCAATCATGCAAGGGATAGTGAAACTCCCTGGATCTTTTCGCTTCTCTGGTAGTTTGTTCTGCAGGATGGCAGAACACTCCTCGTTTAGCATCACCGTCGACAGCTCCCCAAGCTTCCTCTTGTTGGTGAGGAGATCCTTCATGAACTTGGCATACTTGGGCATCTTCGATAATGCCTCCACGAAGGGCATGCTAATATTCACCTGCTTCAGCATTGCCATGAATTTGGCAAACTCAGTCTCCAGTCGGTCCTTGTGCAACCGAGTAGGAAAGGGAAGCTGTGGTACATACTCCTTCACCACTGGTTGCGGTTTAGGAGCAGGCACCTCAACCTCCTTCTCCATTTCTTCCTGATTAGCTGGAAGTGCTGAAGCAGGGGTCTCTCTCTCCTCTGCCCGAACAGGTGGATCGGCAGTCACCTTGCCACTCCTGGTCGTGATGGCACTCACGTTTTCATCCTGGTTCTGCGGGTGAGGGATGGTCTGACCAGGCAAGGTACCTGGAGTCCTCCGAGCAACAGCCTGGGCAACACCACCAAGCTGGGTCTTTATATCTCGCAGCACAGCCTGTGTGTTTCTCTGACCAGCTTCTAGCTCCAAGAACTTGCCAGAAGCTTTCTCCATGAACTGCTCAATGTTAGTGAACTTACTTGCACTAGAGGTGGCCAGAGAACCCACCAGATCTCTCAGTTCCGCCATCGGGTCAATCTGTACTGGGGCGGCCCCTGCCTGTGGAAATGGTCGTGCCTGCGACTGAGGTGGAACTGGCCCCTGTCTGGGCTGGTAGAGTGGCTGCTGTTGCTGCTGAAATTGCCCCTGTCTGGGCTGGTATGGAGGCCTCTGGAAACCGGGAGGTCCCTGGGGAGCTGGTGGTCTGGGATTTGGCCCAGCCCAAGAAAAGTTAGGATGCTGGCGCCACCCCTCATTATAGGTGTTGCTGTAGGGGTCAAAGCGCCTGGCATTCCCGATGAAATCCACCTGCTCCTGGGGAGTGGACGACTCCCTCATCGCCTGACAGTCCTCCACGGTGTGATGAGAGCTCTCACACCACTGGCAGTGCATCGCCTGCGGCTGTCCTGTACCTGCAATCAAACCAGAACGATCGATAGCTGAAACCAGCTTCGATACCACCTGCACCAAATCAGATGACTAGGTGCCCACAGCATGCACACCCCGTCCGGGTGCTCGACGCGATCTCCTGGCAGTGCCCCAGTCATAACCGTTCTCCGCCATCTCCTCAAATAGTTGATTCAGCTGTGGCGGGGTTTTGGTCAGCATGTTCCCGCCACAAACCGAATCGATCAGCTGCTTGTCCTCCGAGAAGAGGGCGTGATAGAAGGTGCCCACCTTGAACGCATCGTTGAAACCATGGTTGGGACACCTGAGAAAGAGGTTGGTGTACCTCTCCCAAGCATCCCTAATGGTCTCATCCTCATCCTGAGAAAAGTGTGTAATCTGCTTCTGGAGATCAGCTGTCTTGGATGGAGGATGGTAGCGGGTGAGGAACTTGTCCGCCAGGTTGGCGAACGTGGTGATGGAGCCCGGAGGTCGAGTGTCTAGCCACTCCTTGGCCTGCCCCTCCAGAGTGAATGGGAAGTACCTCAGCTGGATGGCATCTGCTGGTACCCCATTGATCTTGATTCCATCGATGAGCTCGTGGAATCGCCTGAGATGTGATCGAGGGCACTCTCCCTCCTTACCACGGAACACTACTGAACCGCGCAGCATGGTGATCACGGAGGTGCTCACCTCAAAGTTGTTGGCTGGGACCTGAGGGTGTTGAATGGGTGACCTCATGTCCGCAGCCCTAGCGGTCCAGTAGGATCCCATGGTCTGCTCCCCGGGGATCACATCGTTGTTCTGCGGATCACCCATCTCTCCTCCTTCTTCTTCTTCTCCTAACTGCAGCTGCGTTAGTGCCTCCTCCGCAGCCAGTCGCGCCTTTAGAGCCCGCTTGAAGTTCCTGCAAGTTCGTTCAAGCTCCTGGTCTAATGGTAGTAGATCTCCCGACTGGCTACGGGTCATGCACTACCTGCACACAATCAGCAGAAGCAACCCGTGAAGGCACACAGGTGGAAGAGATAAAATGCAGTAAATAAAAGCTAGAGTAACAAATTCTCACGTTTCCCCAATAATCTAGAGGGATCCCCGGCAACGGCGCCAAAAACTTGACACGCCAAAACACAACACCAAACTGCGACCAAGTGCAATCGCAGTCCGGGAATGCAGTAACAGGCAAGTTCAATTATCAACCCGGGGTCTAGATCTACTGCTTACTCCGTGATTCTCTATTATCTAGCAAACTAGTTCGAGTGATTGTTGTGAAAAGTAAAAGCAACAAGAAAGCAGTAAATTGTTCGGTTTCTAAAGCAGGCAAGAGTCACTCGGGATTGAGTCCCCCTAGCCCCTTAGTTAGGTTCAATTGCAATTCCCTGGGTTGATTTACTGTTGATTAGACTGCGGAAGATCCGACAGTAGCTTGGAATCTCTTAAGCTGACCAAGCCCTCTCAGTCTAACTACCCGGCAGACGACTAGTCTTCACCGGGATAGAAAGCTGAGGCTATGAACACAGAACTCCACTACTGGCGCCAAGAACACCAGTACAAAGCAGTAAACTGGCTAACTCTCGTATAGCCAATCTCCTACTATCGAATGAAGAGGCTCTAACAACCTAATCAGATTCTATCTATCTCAGGTTGAAGCAGAAATTGAGAAAAGCTGATCAGACTCAAATCAATTCATTAAACATGCGTCATTCGATTAAAATCAAACAGTAATATCATCCCAAGTCATTACAATCAAATCCCTAACACAAGGAACTAGGGTTCTTCATACCCAAGTGAGAGAAGGGTTCTACTCCATAGAGAGAGAAGAGAAAACAAGAATCGGATTAGTCATACTCATAACGATGAGGATAATCTGCTCCGGGACGATGATTTTCACTCCTATGACGATCTCCAAGCTCGATTTGGTGAAATCCAGCTCTAAGACAGCTTCTAGGATGTGTTCTTCGCACTTTCTCTCTCTAGGGCTCTGTTTTTGCTCTGAAAACACGATTCTCCCCCTTCTGGCTCGGAATAGGCTCTAAAACCAGGCTTTCCCGACTCGCACGGCCAGGGTGCACGGCCGTGCAGACCACCATTCTGGCCGTGCACTCCAAAACGCAGCCGTATCATTAAGTCGGCCTCAGGCTTCTCGCACGGCCAGGTGCACGGCCATGCAGGGATCCCGGCCAGCCCGTGCTCGGCCTCGGCCAAAACCGCACGGCCAGAGTTGCACCTTGCACGGCCGTGCGTCTCCCTAGTCTGCCCGTGCAGCTCCCAAAAAGCTCGCCATTCGTCTGTTCTTCGTCCAATCGACCCCAGACTCGCTCCTAAGCCTTCATTCACGTACTAGGACCTGAAATATCACAAACAAGCACAACCTAGCGTGAAATCGGCCTAAAACACGAGAATCAACACCTCAAACGGTGTAAGAACGGGGGTAAAAACATTTGTAAATAATGGTCTATCAACATCCTTATTAAGAAAACGTACTGGAGACGTGTGATGATCAGAGCCTCGAGTTAATCCTTCATCGAATCAAGGTCCATTTGGACCACGTGTCCAGTGTTGAGAAGCTCAGTCACAATTGGAGGTGAGATAGAATGCATACTACTGCCCTCCCCCACCTTTTTAATGTGAGTTGTTCTTCTTTCTCCATTACAATTATTCCATCACTTTGATCTTTCATTTCCAGAGAGGCGCATAAGATTATCAACATCGATCTCCCCATAAGGCCATAACAACTTGCTGAGGGAATCTGGAGAAGGTAAAAAATAACAATAAGTTTATTCGCATCCCACCACCAACACTGCTTAAATAAGACCGGAAAACTGGAAGGCGCAACACGCCTGTACAGTACATCAACTAACATGGGGAGTGATTGAGTTTTCTCGATTTCACATATATCATCATCGCCATGTATATAGCATCATTATGTTGGTGATTTTCTTCTGTATAGAAGACATTTGTAAATAAGTGAGATGACAGTTTTAGCAGGGGCTCAACACAATAAAAATCAAGGATGCCTTTCCATTGAAAATAATATCTACAGTGTATATTCATGAGCTCCTGAATGTTGATGAATGATTGAGATAGAGAGCTTGAGAAAAGGGAGAGAGATACAGGGACTTCTCATAAGGTTTATAGTGAGAGTGAGTCATCTCCTAATTCTGTTTACTAATAATGTAAAGAAGGGAGGAAGGAGGTAGTGAACGAATGGTTCACAACAAATGGAGTTCTTGTGGCCTGAGGGGAAGAGAAAGTTCATTCTATTTTATAATAGTTTGAGGTAGCATTTGTTCCAAGGTTGTGCTATTTTATCATCAATAGCAGTAGCGGTTCTGTAAACTTCAGAGGGGGTTCATGTACTTTAGCCTGTGCTAGGTATCAGTCCATCCACTTTCTTCTGCTTTGTAAACTTCACGTTCTCTGTTTGTTGGTGCGCCATATGTCACTTGATTTTCATTGGTGCTTCTCTAAATAGTTTGTTAATTGATTAGTTTCAATTCGTGTTTTGTGTGGGACATGTGCTTCATTCATCGTGATATTAAGCCGACCAACATGCTCTTTGATTTGAAGCTGGAGGCTAAGGTACTTTATGCAAGCAGGGTGATGGGACTTTTCAGGTAATGTTCTGATGGAGTTTTTCATTTTTTTTGAAGATTAACAACTCTTTTGGGATGAATTTGCTCATGCATTTCCTTCGTCCTTATATAGATACTTGGCTCCTAATTATGCTTCAGGTGGAAAGCTCTCTGAAAAATCTGAGTTATTCTCCTTTGGAGTAATGCTTCTAAATCCGATTACTGGACCTTGCCATGTTGGCGCGACTCACACTGTTACATGGGCAACAATTTGGTGTACTGGGTAAGTTTGTTTGCTTGACTGTCAATTTTCATATGCGGAGCAGGCTTCCAGTTACTTTGGAAAAGATAATCAACTTCAGTTGTATTGCTTTTGTAGGCTCGCCATTACTTTCATGATCACTGGAGGATGGAAACTACGTCTCCTTTGTTCTTAGACTTCATTGTTGTGATGCTTTTTTTTTTTGTTGACGGTGTGCTTATGTAACTGCTTCTCTTTGCCTCTGGCCGTGTTGAGAGGCTTTACCTTCAGGTGTGTTATTAGAAAGTAATCCCTTTCATTTCCCTTTCTCTTTATACACGAAGTTCAAATTGAATTTTATGGTGATCTTGTTGAAAGATAATTTGTCTATGTTGTTTTCTTTAGTGAATGCAAATTTGTAACCGTTTACTTCTTTTGCCAATTGATTTTGGGATTCTAATCTTAGGAATAAGTGGGTTTGTTCCAAGTGAGTATAAAATCACTCTTAAATTGGTGCACGCCAAATTCAAAACCTAGGTCAAAGAAAAGAAGTGCTTGATCTTATTATTGGGGCCCTCCTATTGGTTGTGAAGTATATTAGTAAGTTGTACAGAGCTTGCTGCCCATCCTGTATGTATATGTTTGGTACAAACTTCTAATGAAAACAGCTCACAAATTGATGGCTGCTGAACAGAATTGCATCAATGCAGGAGCGAACAACATTTCCACCACCTTATGTAAGAAACTATTTACATCGCAAGTTTACTTCCTGTGGCGTAGTCACGGGTACTGGTTCTAGTCATTCATAATGAATGATTCTGGTGGTCCCATCTGCTGTTCAAATGCAAGTATTCTGTTTCATTTCAAGACAAAAAAAAACGACGAAATCTTCTGATTACATGTATTGGCCAAATACATCATCCGAAATTCCAACTTCCAAACAACCCCTAAATCGTTAAACAAACAAGGAATTTAGCCTCGATATCTGATTTTTTAAATGCCCAAATTCCTCGCCATCCAAATCCGCCATCCAAACTAGCCGCACGAATCCAGCAGCGGAGGTGCACAATGAGCAGCTCTTCCCCGCCGAAATCCCCTCGTGGTGTTGGCGGTAACAGTCACAGCAACCCGCGATTCTTCGACGCAAAGGCTAAGAGCCACTGCTGGGGAAATGCGGAAACTGTCCCTGGCCGACACCCGGAGAGGTGGCGCAAAGACGCCGCCGGAAATATCGTATGCAGGCGGTTCTGCAACTGCCAGGGCTGCCTCTGCTTCGAGTACGATCACATCGTTCCCTTCTCCAAAGGTCCTTACCTCTTCCTTCCTCTCTCTCGATAGCAATTCCTTTTATTTTACAAGCCGCGATCCTTGGTTTGCTTGTAGTGACTCGCTCCTCTTGGAATTACTACAACTAATTGCGTTAGCTAATAGATTTTTGCTTTGCTCGAATTCCAGTGGACCTGGCCCTGAAATTGTTGTTTGTGAACATGGGTTGTGGTGTAGGTGGTGAATCTGTACCGGACAACTGCCAGATACTTCAAACTCGTGTGAATCGATACAAATCTGACAAACAAGAGATTGACAAAACTCTCCTCAGAGGCTACTCTTGCGATATTAAGTTCACTGGTAAGCTTTCTTGTTCAAATCTTCGTCCACAAATTCTCTCTGAAAATGGGTTTTGGTTTCTGATTCAACCCAGGATATCTGTTGAACTGCTAAAGATTTTTCTTTGGAATTCTTCTGGTTCCCTTTCATGTACATTCTGTCCTCCTGATATTCTCGGTGAACCTGTTGTTTCTGAGAAGCTATTAACATGACATAAGCCTTCTGCTGGAGATAATTCTAGTTGGAAAGCAGTAATGATGATTGAGAGGAAACTATACTGTCTATAGTCACCCCGGAAACCAAATCACATTTCTGCCTAGGACCTGGTTGTCTCTTGTTGGAACTCGTTCTGTTTTTATTTGCCAAACGAGTCATAGATATGCGTCAATCAAACGATGCCTAAGAGAGAGTCTTTTACACATCGTTTTGTGTCAG
The DNA here is from genome assembly GCA_946122785.1 of Linum tenue. Classification (NCBI taxonomy): domain Eukaryota; kingdom Viridiplantae; phylum Streptophyta; class Magnoliopsida; order Malpighiales; family Linaceae; genus Linum; species Linum tenue. The sequence continues at coordinate 34,370,139 of CAMGYJ010000006.1, read as the reverse complement.
CCATTCTGTCTTCCTCTGTATCGAGCTCTGTGGCATGAATGCTTCCTACCTGTCTTTCATACCGAAATTCGATCTGAACTCCTGTATTTGAATCCAAGTATTACTACAGAAAAGGGATTTTTGATACTTGAGCCCAGTTTCTATCCTTGATTTTGTAGCCTTGAATATGTGGCTGGGGCATATAGCATCACAATGTTGTTAGTTCACAGTGGCCTCTAGCTGTGACATATATGCTGTCATATAACTGCAGACAATGGCCTGTTTGAATGTCTCTCCTATAGCTGACATCTGTGGATAGTTATATGTAGTTTACAGTTGAGGATGCTATGTTTTAAGTTGCACCACACTATGAAGCAGTTGACAGGAAACCTTATTTTAAGGAGGCCATTATCTGCAGTTCCAGAATTGGATATCCAGCCTAAATACCTGTCCGCTTTACTTTGTATTAAGCCAAACAGTCTCATTCACTGCATTAAAAGTTCCATTAAAGCTACTTTCTCCAGCTTTCTAGGATTGATGTTTTCTGCTGCACAAAGTTATTGTAACCACTGGCCCCAACTTTTGCTTGCATCACTGCATTCGGTTCTGCAATATGCCTTGGTCACATACTGTAAGTTTTTATTTCCACACTAATTATGCCTCTGCAAATTTTGTAGACAAGGAGCTTGACATTATTGAAATGGCTGTTTATGGAGATGTCATCCGGCCTGGAAACCAGTGTCGGTGCAGATCTGTCGCCGAAATGCTTGGCCAGTTTAAATCAAAGGATCAAACACCTGCTTGCAAATTGCCAGACGAATAAGAACCTTTTGCTGCGTGATGGATACTTCAAGTTTCACAGCATACCCATACGAAGTAACTTAAATTTGATGCCTGCTACATAGGGAAAACAGATACTCTCATATTAGATCAACACAACACAAGGATCTTTGGGTATCTGCTTTATTCCCAGAATGTTTTAACCTCATTGATTGAATTGGACCTGTAGTCATGCCATGTTTTATTTATGTTAACCTCACCATCCAGTCTCTTAACTTTCAATTGAGTAACGCATATGAGGTCCCAGTAGATGTTTGTCGCATGGTAAAGGAAACCGTACCGGACATCATATCGGATTCCTTTCTGGTAGGGTATTTTGTGGTACGACCGTGGTTCAACCATTTCTTACCGGTAAATACCGTTTTTGTAATAATAAAATATATTTTTTGTCAAAAAACCGTGCTGACAAAATTAGAGTACCGTCTCGGAGTAGTACCGGATGTATCAAAATATACCGGACAATAAATACAACTAAATTAATAAAACAAAAGAAAATTTAAACAATATTTACTTTTTATATAAAAAAAATCCCATCATTTATTAACTTGGTTATCCTCCCCGTGCAGGCGTGCACCTTTTCCCTTCCCCCATCTTCCATTCTGCCTCTCTCTCTCTCTCACCCACCGTGCTCAAAGCCAAATCTCAACGCAAACCTTTTCCCTTCCCCCATCTCTCTCTCTCTCTCTCTCTCTCTCTCTCTCTCTCTCTCTCTCTCTCTCTCTCTCTCTCTCTCTCTCTCTCACCGCGCTCAAAGTCAAATCTCAACGCAAACCTTTTCCCTTCCCCCATCAAACTTCATCGCAAACCCAATCTCATCGCCACCCCCCGCGCTCAAAGCCTAATCGGAAACTCTCGTCTCTTCGCTGGTTGCCTCGCTGATCTCTCCAATCGTAGCCTTGCGGGTCGCTAGTCGCCACTCTCCACTCGCCAGAGGAGAAGAGAAGAGGAGCGGCAGAGCGTTGCATGGATCGGCTAGATCTTTCGCCGGTCGCCTCGTTGATCTCTTCGATCGCGGGTCATCAGTTGCCACTAGCCACAGGAGAAGAGAAGAGGAGCGGTGTGGCTGGGCTGGGCTGGGCGAGGCTGGAGAAGAGAACAGGAGCGCCTGGGGTTGGGAGAGGTTCAGAAAACCTCGACTGCCATTCACTCATTTGATTAGAGATTAGGGTTTTGTTTTTGGGCGTTTGTTGATTGGACGCAGGTTATCTCTTCTTTTTTTTTTTGTTATGTAAAACACCAACGTTTTTCACTGGTTATAGGCTACCGCCGGTTAGAACAAAATCGGGCGGTTTCTCGCTTTGTGTTGGTTAACCCGGAAAAACCGACCGACACGGTAAAAAGGCTCATAACAGACTACCGTTTCGTTTTTTGTCCAATTCCCGGTTGAACCGGTTGAACCGGCTGGTACGATCCGGTTTCCTGGTCCATGGTTTGTCGGTGACGAGCAGTTTTTGGAGATAGAACTTAGAAGGCAGGTGGAGGTCTTTTCTTGGAGTTGAAGGGTATCATTCATGCAGCTACTCCTTGAAATGGAATCAGACGACTAAAGGATGTATATGATAAGGGGCCAGGAGAAAACCTCTCTTATTTCATATGATGGAAAGGATTGCAGAGTGTGAGAGGAAGCTGAGTAGTTGGAGCAAAGAAACTTTTGGAAGCCTCCGGTATAGAAGATTGAAAGTCGAGGGAGCACTAGAAAAACTGGATAATAGGAAGACGGATGCAGCTATGGTTTTACAACATTGATTCCTCACAAAAAAGTTAATTGAGGTCATGATGCAAGAAGAGATGAAATGGAAGCAAAGATCAAGAGCAGACTGGTTGAAGGGAGGGGATAAGAATACAAGTTTCTTTCATCGTAAGGCTTCAGATAGAAGAATTAGAAACACGATAAGGAAGTTGATTGATAAAAATGGGGTGACTAGGAAAGGACAACAAGAGGTATCAGCCTGTGTGGTAGACTGTTATAAGGAACTGTTTACTTCTGGGAATCCCCCAGTGGCTAATGTAATTTTGGCTGCAGCCAAAATAAGGTCACTACTGAGATAAATGAACAGCTTTTGAAGTCTTTTACTGAGGATGAGATATGGCTTGCCTTAAAGCGTATGAGATCAAACAAAGCTCCTGGAGCGGATGGGATGTCAGCTCTCTATTTTCAGAAAAATTGTGACGTGGTGGGGAAGGATGTCACAGTCATACTTTGATAAGGGGACTTTACCACAACATCTCAATCATACTTTAGTGGCTTTAATCCCAAAGAAGAAGAATCGATAGAGTCTAGTGAACTTTAGATCGATAAGCCTATGCCAAGTGCTTTACAATATATTTTCAAAATCATAGGAAAATAGATTGAAGAAGTCCTTAATGAGTAATTGGAAAATGCCAAAGTGCGTTTATTCTAGGAAGGCAAATAACAGATAATATATTGATGGCCTTTGAATGCTTCCACTCCATGCAAGAACAAAAAAAGAGGCAGGAAAGAGTTTATGGCAGCCAAATTAGATATTGCCAAAGCATATGATAAAGTGTAATGGGGGGTTTTAGAGGCAATGATGGCAAAACTGGGTTTCGAGGATAGATGGATACAACTAATAATGACATGTGTGTCAACAGTCTCCTATTCATTGTTAGTTAACGGGCACATGAATGAAACTTTCTTTCCCACCCATGGATTGAGACAAGGGGACCCCTTATCCCCCTACTTATTCTTGATGGTCGCAGAGGGTTCATCAAATTTGATCTCAAAGAATGGCAATGCTGGGACTTTAGAAGGAACAAGGGTAAAGAGGGAAGCACCAATGATCTCTCATTTTCTTTTTGTAGATGATAGCATCATCTTTTCGAGAGCTACAAGACAGGGATGTGAAAGCTGAAGGAAATTTTGAGTCTCTATGAGAAGGATTTTGGCCAAAAATTCAACCTTACGAAATCAGAATTGAGTTTCAGTCCTAACATTACAAAGGAGAAGCGAGAAGAATTTGCAGGGATATTAAATATGAGGATGGTTGAATCTCATGCCAAGTATCTTGGGCTACCAAAACACATTGGAAGGGATTAGAAGGCGGTATTTAGCTACCTTGTTGATAGAGTTAGAAAGGTAAGTGAAACTATAGAAGAGGCGACTCCTATCGTATGGCGGGAAATAAGTACTGATTAAGTCAGTTGCACAAGCACAAACAACCTTTGCTATGTCTGTGTTCCTAGTTCCTCAAGGTGTGGTTCAAGAGATCCAAAGTATTATAACAAATTTTTGGTGGGGTCAACATAAAGAAGAGAAGCGAACGCATTAGCTTAATTGGAAAGTAATGTGCAAAACCAAGGAAGAAGGGGCTTAGAATTTCGAGAGGTTCATGGTTTTGATTTAGCCTTACAAGGGAAACAGGTCTGGAATCTTATGCAAAAACCTGATTAACTAGCTGCTAGAGTTCTAAAGGCAAAGTATTATCCTAGACGAGATATACTTGAGGTTGAGGAAGGCTATAATCCCTATTATATGTGGTGAAGACTTATGGCAGCAAAAGAGTTGGTGAAGATGAGGTTCATGTGGCAGATAGGAGATGGAAGAAAGGTTGATGTGTGGCTAGACATATGGGTACCAGTAGCAGATAATTTGAAGGTTTCATCCCTAATAACCCCCATAAAAACCTAATTGATCATGAACATAGGAGCTGGAAGATGGAAGTGTTGCGAAATTGCTTCAATCAGTCTGATCGACACAACATCCTATAAAATCCAACACCTAGACAGCCAGCTCAAGACAAAAGGCTTTGGTTTCTGGAACGCAATGGGGTCTATTTAGTTAAAACAACATACTGGGAGTGGCAGAGAAAACAAAGGGAAGGACATGAAGAATTTTATGTCCCAATTGATTGGAAGAGCTTCTGACAGATTATAGTACCACCGAAGGTGAAAGTTTTTGGATGGAGGTGGATCAATAATTTTCTGCCTATGAATAAGAATGTGGTGGATAGAATCCAGAAAGGGAGTGCCCATTTTGTGGCTTAATCAAAACCTAGGAACATATATTTCGGGAGTGTGCATGGGTTCACATAGTATGGCGCCCAAGTGTTCTAAAAGACCTATTTCTAAAAGGTGAGGAGCTTGCTTGTGAAAACTGGATGTGTTTATTGTAGGAGACTGAATCTCAGGAGAAAATTGGTGAATTCTTGGTAGCGTTGTGATTCATCTAGGCGGAAAGAAACAATCACATGTATAATAGAAAAATAAGGAGGAATATGAAATAAAGGGTTGTGCGGAGCGATGGTTGCAGGATTACCTTGATCACAATCGGCGTGCGGAAGAACCTATGTATACAGGGCAGTCGAACTGGGAATCACCTACCGAAATCGGGTTGAAGATTAAGGTAGATGTTGCATTGTTGAAGGATCAGGGGACGGCGTTTGGTGTAGTGATTCGGGACTCGAATGAGATATTTTGGGACATAGTGAAGAGGAGCAAAATCGAGTGGCCGCCAACCCTCACAGGGACCCTTGCGATTTTGTATGGAGTGGAGTTGGGAAGGAGGATGGGGTTTGAGGAATGAGTGGTGGAATCAAATTGCATGTTCAACATTTCCCAACTGAGAAATGGAGAGCTAAAGGAAACAAAGGTAGGTGATGTGTGTCATGAAGTGCTAGAGAAAGCAAGGGAACTGGGTGGGGTCGAGTGGGCTCATGTGGGGTGGAATGGAAATAAAGCAGCACATCAAATGGACCATGTTTTATGCAATTGAGAGGAAGGGGAAGTGTGGGAGAGTAGGCCTCCGATTTTTCTCATAACCCAATTAAAGGAGGATGATTTGATGTTAGTTCCAAATTAATAAAATGCAGAGGATGTTATAAAAAAAGGTCAAAATCTCAAGAATCCAAAAAATCACAAAATAGCTAGTTTATATATGAATTTGTTGGTTCCAAAGATCCACACACATATTAGCATCAATTCATCTCACCTACCTAACACGAAGAAATCATTAAATCAAAGAATGATAGGAACACGGTGAATTGGCTCGGTGATCGCCGAATCGGCGGTGGTCGACCTTGGTGAATTGTTCAACAATTACCTCGGTTAGACAGACACCAAACGGTTGGAGCATAGAGAAGGGTGACCTCGACCGGGATGGAGCAAGCGGCGACCTCAGTCAGAGCAAGTAGAGACATGGAGACCTCGACAGGGATGGAGTGACTGGTGAGCTGGAGAACCTCGGCGGGAGCAAGCAGCGACCTTGACTTGGGCTTGGGAGAAGGTGAAGGGTGGGATGACTCAGTCGGGAACGACGAACGATGACATCCTTCCAAGTCTCGATCTTGACATGGATGACTGATGAGGGCGAGTGGCTAGGGGCTGTAAGGAGAGGAGAGGAGCTCCACGAGTGGCTGAGCCGATAGGGCTTGGGGCAGGATGATGGCTTAGGGTTCCTCCGCCAAAAATCAGTAACAATTTTGTCCCCATTTTCTTTAAGTTTGAACGGTGGTGTTTTATGTGGCGGTAGTACAGAACCCATATTTTTTTCAAAACTAGACAGAATTTGATTTGTTCTGTTTAGACCGCCAAAACTTGGTCCAGTTTCTGGTCAAACCGGCTGGTAAGGTACGATATATTAATACATGTGGCTATGAAGGATGTCCTCCTCACGAGGTCATTGATCATCCAAAACGTGTGGATACAGTGCCTATAACTATCCATTATGAGTTCTCATGCTCTGCTCTTAAAAGTAAAAAGGAGGTCAAAGTGTATCTCTTGACATCGGAACTCCCACCAAGACAAAGTGAATAATTTTTTTTTAATAAAGTGTGGGGTAAAGCCACGTCACTTGTGAGGCAATCACTCATTGCACATAGGAAATATGACAGGTTTTATTGAGCATCGGGTCGCGTCGGTATGATGTCGCTTATTGAGTACAATCCCTTGTCGAGTGAAGTGTCGTTTGAGAATTTTGATTGAAGGGCATGGATAAATCTTTCGACTCCCCTTGTTTGCATGGCCTCTCCGCACAGATCGAGGAAAAGGAGTTAATGAAGCCCTTACGCAAGTGATAAGATACATAAATTGCTCTTACTTAGATCAAGACTGCGTATAAACCCACTTGCCCCACAAAAAGTGAAAAGATGACATGCTACATACAAACGAGATTGAAGTATCTAAATTTCCAATGGTAAAGAGGTGCCTACACACATAGAAAGAGCTACAAAGCATCGTCCTTAAATACTAATACCTTAATTCTTTTTTGGACGATTGTTCTCTTTGTTTCATGATTAATCTAGTGACTGAAATGAAGTTAAGAAATTTCTTAAATATTTGACTAATAAACATGGTCCGAACTTGCAAAGGTAATTCCTCGTTAAATGTACAACTTAAAGACAGAATTTTACTATGCTATATAGTATTGGTGCTTTAATGTACAACTTGAAGTTGTACCATAACATTAAATGTACAAGTTTAGGTTGTACCATAAAGGAATTTGTATAATTATGTTATGGTACAACTTTACAACTTGAAGTTGTACCATCACATAAGGTACAAGTTTAAGTTGTAGCATAAAAAAATTTGTACAAAAAGTATAGGTACAATCTGAAGTTGTACCATAACATTAAAGGTACAATTTCAAGTTGTACCATCTATCTATCTATCTATCTATACATAATATTATGGCAATTCAAAAGTAGTTTGTTGCCACATAAGCATTTGGAGAATTTACAAGGTGCCATGGTGGACACTTTTTTTTTACAAACAAAAAAGTTGGTTAATGATCAATTAATGTAGCTATATCTATCTTCTTTTAATATTTTCTTTTTATTTTAATGATCATTTATGTAGCTATCTCTATTTTCTTTTAATTTTTTTTTATTCAATAATAGTTTTTTGCAATATATATGCGTAGCAGCAGTATACTAATGTTTGGATAGTGACATATTTTGTAATCTTTTAAAAAATATATTTGATTAAATCTGATTAATTAATTTTTATTTTTAATTTATTAGAACTCAATATAGGTTATAATGAAGGGAGTTTAGATAATCAACATTTAATAATTAATTGAATTTGAAAAACCAACTATAATTTTATTTTTTAGTTATCAAACACTATCTTTTTCTAATGATTGTATCTATCAACAAAAACAAATATTAAATAGCAAAATGCTTTAAAAGTTGTTTTTTTCATTTTGATAGAAACTTGACCAAACCATAATATAGTACTTGATTTGTGCAAATGAAGATGATAAAGAAAGACAACTTTTCTTCTATCTTATAATGCATGCTTCCATACCTTATTTTGTCTTATATTTGTTCATATTTCCCCTTATTTTTCTTAACAATTTACATATTTCGGTCAAACAAAGGTGTTAATTACACTTAAAAATACATTAAACTCTTTATATTTTATATGTATATTATGACATACATTGAATAAGAAAATGATATCTAGACCTTGAATTGACTGGAGTTTGGCATATGATATTATTCTCAAACCCTTAAAGATTAAAATCTAGCTCTTAAATTTATAAATCTCATACCCTATGATCAATTTAATTATAAAAAAAAATCAACGGTCATGATTCGTCAAAAATCAAAATATATGCAACAAATTACATGCACAATCTTAGGGGTTAAGCTCTATGATTTAGATAACTAAGACCTAGGGTTCACTCATAAAGGGTTAGGGTATAGTATCATGCCCACAAATTTGGTTAATTCGTGATCCAAATAGTGTTTTCTTACTTAGAGTATAGTATCATGCTTAGATATTGACAATAGATGTGGCATTACACCAACAAAATGAAGATATTAGTATAAGTAATGGAATTTTTATCCAAAACAAACACCAAAGATCAATCAATTTTAGCAAATGCATATTTGATAAGTTAGAAAATTATACACCAGTGGACCATGTTAAGATTAGAACCCTCGACAGTGTGTGAGTATCTTGGATCGAGATTCTAAACAACGACCATGAGTTGAGGGTAAGTCTAAATTAAACTTCATGAATTAACAATGGGTACATATTGTATAAGATATTAAATTGAGTGTCTTGATCAACAAATATGATCTTACACTAAGACAATAAACTTTCAATTGGGATGACCAAATTTATCTAATATTGAAGTACCTTTATAAAATAAATTCTAACTAAGTTGTCGACATCTGCAACATCATTGGTTGAGAGTTCGTCCAAACTCAAGATTCATTTAATGGCATATATTGTATAAGATAATAAAAAATTGAGTATCGTTGTTGACAAAGCTTGAAATAAGATTCTATATGGGACGTGATATATCTTTGTGACATGATTTATGATAAGAGAATCGAAGCATCATAAGTGAATGTGCTAAGTATTGAGAATTTTTAATTTATAGACGCACCGCGTACTCACGTATAAATGCAAATGTAAAAAATTTAGAAGATCCAAAATAGTTTAAACATATAGATAAATTGATTAATTTAAATGATAAAATGAAAATCACCGGCCAACGGGCTAGGTAAAAAGCTAGTAAAGGTAAAAACCTATAGCACCAATGCTATATAGCATTGTAAAATTCCTCATTTACCAATGATAGTGAGGATAACTCAACAAAATAATTAGTAGAAATGCAATTGAGTGTCCACCGAAATCAAAACCTAATTCCTTTTCCTCAACTCTCCCTTCACTCTTTCACTTTTTTCCTCGTGTCAGCAAGATTATATTAGTTAGTTATTACTTAGTAGATGTATTAGAGTCAGAGAATAATGATTTGGATTACATTGTACTCTATCTTATGAATTGATGGATGTTTTAGGATAAGATGTTTTAGACCATATTAAGAATGATTGTCATTTTATCGACTTCATGGATATAGTATGTGCATTTAATGTTCAATTGAAAATTTATATGTAAAATTTAGGCATTATAATGGTGGATGTGCGGGGCGGGTATTACCCCATGGGTACCCGAAACCCAGGGTATGGGGATGAGTTTGGAAAACCTTCCCCGCATGGGTATGGGCGGGTATGAATTTGAATATTTGAAAGTGGGGATGAGTATGATTTAGACAAACCCACCTCATTGTCATCCTAGTATTAGGGGTGGAAATTGGGGTGGGTGTGGTTACCCGCCCCACATTTTGCGGGTACCCACACTCACAAATTTACAATTATGCTACCCACAACCCGCACCGCAGTGGTTAGTGGGTAACCACTACCCACTGTGGGTTTGTGCGGGTTGGGTGTGGTTACCCGCAAAAATCCATCTTTGCAAGCATAGATTTCTAGTCGCCACTAACGTATTTGTTGTTCGTAACTAGACTATAGTGATATACACTTGTGTTGTTCGTGGAGATACAATTTTGTACATCGATCTTACTCAACGTGGAGATTTTTTCTTTTTGAGTTTGGTATTCAACTTTTGTGTTAGAGAGCTGTGATTTCATATTTCCCCTGACTAGGGGTGAATATGACAATTAAATATGATCTTGTATTTTTTTCACACAAAATCAAAAACATACTGATAAAAGTTACAAAAGGCGTTCACTTTTAATGAATTAATTATTCTTCACTCTATCGATTATAGTGTTTTATAAACTAAAAAATTGGTACATAAAACTGATTAGGTGTGTCTTTTTTATTTGGTGGCTACTTTAATTTTTATCCTCGCACTTTTCACATACTGTTAAAAACACGCTGCTACGGATCGGGAAATCGCCAGAATCGACAAAGCAAGAATACGAAAGCGAGAATCGAAAAACACAGACACACGATTTACGTGGTTTACTAACACGATGTGTTAGCTAGTCCACGGGCGAGAGAGAGCCAGTTTCACTATATCGAGGAGATTACAGATTACAAAGGAGTATGAGAAGTATTTATAGTACTTCTCCATGTGGGTCTAAACCTAATCCAATCTGGCAAAGGAAACGGTTACAGACCAGGCCTAGAACCCGAACCCAAATAACATTGAGACCCCTGATTACCAGTCGTAGCGGCTGATAGTCCGATTCAAGTCACATCAACACATACTATTATATTATAAAATTAATTCACTAAATAAATATAATTAGTGTAGTTATTATGAATTTTGTAGGTTAACAGTAGTGAATAGTAGATAACTCCTAACCACAAAAATCGTTATTTTACTACCCGCAACCAAACTTCCACCCCTACGTAGTATTACGAAGCTATTAGCATTGCAAAGTCTGAACTGTAAACTCACCTCGCCAAATGGTCGGGGGTGGGAAGCTACTTATTAATTAAATAGTGGTTATAGTTTGAAAAAAGCAGGCGGGACGGGAGGAAGAGAATTATTGTATTGAGTGGGCGACGGGGAAGGAAGGGGAAATCAAGTCTACTGTAGTCGGGTAGTGGAGTGGGTTTGGTTTGACTAAAGTGCCTTTCCTTTCCCACCCTGCTTCTGCCGCTCTGCGTCCAAAGTCCAACCCTACAAAACCACAAAACGACAACTGGAAATAATATAACCCTGCCCCTCCGCTATAGTTTAAAATCTTGGTTTTGCTGGTTTGGTTTGGTTGGGTTGGGTTAGTGCGGCTCTTGCCTGCCACCGTGGCCAATTCCATTGGATTAGTTTCTTTGTGTTTTCTTGTTTTGTTTTGTGTGTTTAGTAGTTGTAATGATGATTCAGACACACATGCCAGTCAGTCAATCTCCCCGCGATTACCGGCCGGTTAGTAATTGTAATGATGTTTCAGGCACACAGGCCACTCAATCTCCCCCGCGATTACCGGCCGGGTGAATGAAATGAATTTCCTTTCCTTTCCTTTCCTTTCTTTTCTTTGGCTACCAGAGCAGTCGAGGAGTTAGAATTTAGAACAATGTTGTCCTGTCCATATTGTACTGGTTTAGCAACTGATATATTCAGTTGGATTGGATACAATCAGTTCATATAATGAAAAAGAAAAAAAGGAGGAAAAAAAAAAAAAAAACATTCCCTCCTTCCTTCCAGTGAGTCTACAAAACAAAACAATTGCTGCTTCCGGTTGCGGGTATAAAAACTTGTCTGTTTGGGGAGCTGTTCGAATTTCGTTTCTCGTCACAAATAATTAAATTATTGCTGATTATTAAATTACCATCTCCTTCCTTTCCTCCCTCCCTCCCAATTCCATCTCTCGCTCGCTCTCTTTCTTTCCTGGTTCCTCCTGAATGTGACGACTCGGAGTCCCTCCTTCCTTGTCACTCTCGACTCCGGTGCCACTGCGGCGCCGGCAATCCTGTCCTGGGTTCACTTCCAACCGGTCACTCTCCCTCAAATGGGCTGCGTCACCTCCAAGCAGGCCGTCTCCGTCACCCCGGCGCTCGATCATTCCGGCCGGATCTGGGTCGGCGACAAACCTGCGAATCTCAAAGACAACAATGCTGATGTGGTAGCAGCTTGCGACTTGGGCGACTCCGGTCGTGCCAGCTCCAACGCGGACTCCCTCAGTTTTCGATTGAGGAATTTGCACAGCTACGTCCAAGGGGAGCAGGTCGCCGCCGGCTGGCCCGCCTGGCTCAGCGCCGTCGCCGGCGAAGCCATTCACGGCTGGGTCCCTCTCAAGGCCGATTCCTTCCAAAAATTGGACAAGGTTGTTTCAATTTCCTTCTCTTTTATTTATTGGTTCATTGATACAAACAGAGAGAAAGAAAAAAAAAAAGACATTTCGTGGTTCTCCATGAATCGAATTGCACAGGAAAGATGGCTGCTTTCAAAGGGGCTATTTTGGATTTTGATTGATAGGAAAGTGTTGTCATCTTAAGAATTCCGCATGCCTAAACTTTTGCCTTATTCAACTACTTCTGGAAAGGAACGGCTGCACATTATTATTATTAATGTCACCAAATAGGAATCAGGAAATTGAATTTTCCCTTCCATCTGCACTTTGCCACATTGCAGCGATGATGGATCTTCTCGTATCCCTCCCTGTCTTTGATTTGCTTTAGCTGGATGCTTATATCAGCTAACCGCTTGGTTTCCCCTCTTGTTTCAATAGATAGGCCAAGGTACATATAGCAGCGTGTTCCGAGCAAAGGAGCTTGAGACTGGGAGGATTGTTGCTTTGAAGAAGGTCCGGTTTGACAATTTCGAGCCCGAGAGTGTGAGGTTTATGGCAAGGGAGATTATGATCCTTCGCCGGCTTGATCATCCCAATGTCATGAAATTGGATGGATTGATTACTTCCCATTTGTCCTGCAGCATATACCTAGTGTTTGAGTATATGGAGCATGACATTACTGGGCTGCTTTCTTGCCCGGATGTCAGGTTTACCGAGTCACAGGTTAGTTCCCCTCTTCTGCTTTGAATTTTCATCTTCTGGCTGGCATATATGTTTTTGTGCTTGTGCATTCAAATATGTTTATGTGGTATGTTTTTGTTTCTTTCCCCCCCTCCCCTCTGCAGATCAAGTGCTACATGAAACAGTTATTGTCAGGAATTGAGCATTGCCATTCCAAAGGTGTTATGCATAGGGATATTAAAGGTTCCAACCTTCTTGTAAACAACCAAGGGGTTCTGAAAGTTGCAGACTTTGGGCTGGCAAACTTCTGTACTTCTGGGAATCGGCAACCTCTGACCAGTCGAGTGGTGACTTTGTGGTATCGCCCTCCTGAACTCTTGCTTGGTTCAACAAATTATGGATCATCTGTGGATCTTTGGAGTGTTGGCTGTGTATTTGCTGAACTTCTCCTTGGCAAACCCATTTTGCAAGGACGAACCGAGGTAAATCACCTGCCTCACTACATCACGTACAGCTTGTCAAGTAATGTCTGAAACGAGTTTTGTCAATAGTTAGTTTCATTCTTCTTCTTCTTCTGCTCATGATGATCAAACTAACAGTTTTCAGCTGCAGAGAACTCTCATATTATTTCCTACTCTAGTTGATACTGACTAATCTGTTTTTGACTGGCATTGCTTCTCATTCAGGTTGAACAGTTGCACAAAATTTTCAAGCTGTGTGGGTCCCCACCTGATGAGTATTGGAAAAAGTCCAAGCTACCTCATTCCACCTTGTTCAAACCGCAGCAACATTATGAAAGCTGCCTTCTCGAGACCTTTAAAGATTTACACCCTAGTGCAGTGAGTCTCATCGACACTCTACTGTCTGTGGAGCCATACAAGCGTGGAACTGCCTCGTCTGCTCTTTCATCCGAGGTCAGTATTATTTTTCATCATCTATTCTTCGGCACGAATAATGCCATCTTTTCATGCAAGTGAATGGCCAAACAAATTCAAATTTCTTTCTCATGCTTTTGCAAGTGTTCAGTTTTCACCACTGGCATTTCTAATTCAGTTTAGTTTTTACCTGAATCTTCAGTATTTCACCACCAAGCCTCATGCTTGCGAACCAGCTAGCCTGCCAAAATACCCTCCTAACAAAGAAATTGATGCAAAGAACCGAGAGGAAGCTAGGAGGTAAGATGCTGCTAATCTTTCTCTTTAGTTTAGGATTCTTTTGGCTTTCCATATGCCCTGACACGGACGAGACGTACTAGTTGTTTGTTTGGTTCCAAACCAAACCAAACCAAACCAAACCAAACCAAACCAAACCAAACCAAAGTTCCTGACTCGTGTCTTTTCTGTGGCAACTTTGGATTCCAGGAAAAAGATGAGTGGGAGAAATCGTGGTTGTGAAATGAGAAAGCCAGCAGCACGCAAACCTTGTCCAGTCAACATACTGGGACCAACAGAGGTCTGTGGTCGAACTCTGTGTCTCCTCCGTCTGTTTCCCGCTATTTCTTTCAGGAGCCTGCCATTCACTTCCTTCCCATGCTCCAGGACCATCTGACAGCTCGAGGACACCAATGTGGTCAAACCATCATCACTAGCAATGGCTGCTCTCTTCCAAATGGAAGACGAGATACCACCAGGTCAAACATGGATGCAAGAAAACCTTCACTTGAGAAATTGGATGAGGTTTTCCATGTCAAGAATGCATCCCAGGGAGACATTCCCTTCTCTGGGCCTTTGCAAGTTTCCACTTCTAGTGGCTTTGCCTGGGCAAGAAGGCGAAAGGATGATGCCTCCCAACATAGGTCCATTAAAAAAGGCTGTATCAGCAACGGATTAGATCCTTCAGCTGCTCCTATTGGTGACATGAATAATAACTTTGACTCAAAGCGACATGATTGTGGAGACCTTGATAGCGGGGCGAGTAGCAGTTCTAGAGGGCGTGACTCGTACGATATGTCCAAGCGTTCGTTGCAGAAACAGTGGAGGGAATTCGAACGCCCAGACTCCTTTGATGCTTCTGAGGATTACCATTCTCAGGAACTGTCATTGGGACTTTATCAAAGAGAGGGACTGGATGCCAGGAGAACTAATTTGGTACGTGCATAACTTATCAGAACCGTAACATTTTTCATATTATTAGAACCGTACATACATGTCCAGTTGTAGCTTATAAATCTGGCTGCTAAGGAAGATGCTGATTCGACGCATTTCTTCTGAAAAGCAACCTGTAATTCGAAACTCTTGGTGTAAAAAGAAGAACCTTGTAAGCTATAGCAAGTGAGATCGGTTTCGGATACTATTTGCAAAATAGTCATTGAGTTAAGAGCCAAATAAAGAAACGTGAAACTGATTAGGATTTAGCAGCTTATGGAGTACCTGGTTTCTTTCCTTAGCTTTTTTGAACGTAGGATGTCATGCTAGTCAAAAGCTTTTCCTGTTAATGAAAGTGAACGATGAAGATATGCCTACTGTAATGGGCTGTCCTGTACATTAGGTTCCACAGTGGGATCTGAGTAGAGAAGTTGGACCAGGAAAACAGTCAATTGGAGTAGATGAATTATTACAAAGATGTTAGCTTTCCTGTTCTGATTGTGCTTGATATCCTACAGGGGTTGAAGCATCAGGGAGACAAGGTTGAGTTTTCTGGACCGCTGTTATCTCAGCCGTCTCAGAGAGTGGATGAACTATTGCAAAGGCACGAGCGCCACATCCGGCAGGTGATCCGCAAGTCATTGTTTCAAAGAGGTAAGTAAGAAGGATCCCAGTAAGCCGACATAATGAGATGTTGATTGATTTTTAATATATTGTATAGTGGATAGATGTCTTTACTTCTCTTACACACCACAACCACTCTCCTCTCCTCTCCTCTCCTCCCATCATTATTATTAAAGCCTCAAGGTTGCCTGGAAGCACGATGAAACTAGCAGTGATATTAGAATTAACTTGTGGCACCATGTGGCCAAATGGTTCAATGCCCATCATCATCATCATCATCATCATTTGCCGTCACATAACGTAATGTTCTAGAACGTCATGTCTGTGAACAACTTTGTAAAATGAAGCTCGATACCCATGAATTGGTGCAGTCCCACTTTCACTAACTACATCCATCATGTTGCTTTACAATATCCAAACCACCCACTAGCTAGTCTTCTTCATGAACCTCAACTTAAACTGAGTTACTTCTTTTATTTACACATGATCTTGAACATCAGGCAAGAAGCATGGGAGGTGACACTGGGCTCAGAAATCTTGAAGCAGGGGACAGTGCCGGAAGGAGCTGAACCCAAAGTTTGAAGAATGCAGAACATGCTCCTCAGAGAACTGGAAGATAGAGAAGCTTGTGATATGGAAGTTGGGTTGCTAGCTGCAACATTAGGGTGAATGGGTGGGGTGGGAAAAAGGAAAAGATTGCAATTTGGCATCTGCCCTCTTCTCTTTTTTACCTTTTCTATTTGTATACTGGGTAACCCTCGCATATTAGATGGAAAAAGGAAAAGGTTAAAAAAGAAAAGGCTGAAATCGAGTGTGTGAAGAAAGACAAGTATAGGAAAGAGGAAATGTCATCATCAGCCAGACAGGCAGACAGCCAACATCATTTCTCTCTTTGTGCGATATGATCTTATGATGCCAAGCTCCATAAAGCATGAGAATGAGAGGATTATCCTTTGGCCATTTTATCTATCTATCTATCTATATAAATATAAAATATATTAAAGGAGTTAATCGCATTCCTACCACGTTAGCCTTCTTGAAAAATTAGGTTATCCACGTCAGATTAAAGAAAATGCAAAATACACTTGTATAGTGAATTTTGAAAGTTTCATAACAAATATAGTCATTTCCGTTACAAACTTTAACGGAGTCTGTAACACCGTTAATTATTTTAACCATACGCTTACTGGACTGCCAGCTCACCAGACACGTCATCACAATTCAACAACACTTGCCACATAGATGCCATGTCATATTTTACTTTAAAAATAAATAAAAAATTCATAATTTATTTTCTCATCCTCTCTCCTCTCCTACCACTCAATGCCTCGCAAACTCAGCATTACCTAACAATAAAATTGTGCCGCCTTCCTCCAGATCCAGGATCTTCTTTTAGCGAGAGAGATCTCCGTCATGCACCTGATCCGGTTAGTGGAGATTGGAGCTTGTGTTTCTGGAGATTGGATTGGTGGATCGACTGAAGCAGCAGAGGAGCGTCGGAGGTCTTGCGGAGGAAGGGGTAATTAAGTTCGTTCTCGTATAAGGGTTTCTTCCTGTTTCAACATAAGAATTTGAAATTTCTAGAACCCAAATCCAGCTTCGTCTTGTCCTCTTCCTTCCTGAACCCTTGTCGGCGATTTCTAGCCTTTCGAGAACCCAAATCCACCTTCGTCATTACCCATAACAAAAAAATCCACCTTCATCTTCTCCTCTTCCTTCCTGAACCCCTGCCGGCGATTTCTAGCCTTTTCAGAACCCAAATCTAGCTTCGTCTTCTCTTTTTCCTGAACCCTTGTCAGCGATTTCTAGCCATTTCCAAAATCCAAAATCCAGCTTCGTCTTCTCCTCTTCCTAAACCCCTGCCAACGATTTCTAGCCATTTCCACAATCCGTTTCTCTACTACGCGCAACAAGCCCGCAGAATCACACATAACTGTAGCTATTCCACAGCTGCGGGCGCCACATGTAAATCACAAACTCGAAGATAAACCCGACGACGAGACTCAGGTCGCGGTATTAGATCTGCGTTTGCAAGTCGAGTTCCTGCTTTCATTTATGGTTTTATTTCTCTTCCCTTCTCTAACTACCTCGGCTCGAGCCCCGAGCGTCAAAGCAAACATTTTTTATTCCCCACATTGTCAGATCAAAAGGCTGGGAATTCGGGATTGGGAAATGTTTTGATGGGTGGGTGTGGGATTGAGTGAGTATATGGATCCACCGCCCAATTTGAACAATAGAGGAGGTTTCTTGAGGAAGCGTCGGGACTTGGAGGAGGCCGTCTCCACCATTAATTTGATTATATTACCAGTGCGGGGAGAGGCAGACCAGAAGAAAAGGAGAAGAAAAAGAGGAGGAAGAAGAAAGTTGGATGGCGGTGGGGAAGACTAGGAATATTAAGAGAGATGGATGGGTTGATTTTTCCTATCTTTTTGTTTTTTTTATGATTTTCATATTATTAAAAGGTAATACATTTTCATTTAGTATATTTTTTATATAAAATTGCCACATTAGCAAAATCCTACGACAAAATTGGCTAGAAGTGCTCGCCACGTCAGCATCTCCGTTTGTCTAGTCACTTAGTCAGACTTAGCACTAACACCGTTAAAGAATTAAGGGCAAATACAATATATTAGCCATAACTATTAAGCAGCGGGGAATTATAGCCACAATTATCGAAATACAAATTATTAGCCAATCGTTAAGTTTTCATTAACACTTCTGTTAGTAATGATGAATAAACTTTTACGATGGTGAGCTGGCTCCCACGTGGCAGTCATCATATCATATTTTTTACGATGCTGACATGGCCTTCTACATTAAAAATTTGAAAACAGTAACAGGCTGTTAGCCAAATCTTGACCCACAACAATAGTTATGGCTAATAATTTGTATTTCGATAATTGTGGCTATAATTCCCCGCTACTTAATAGTTATGGATAATATATTGTATTTACCCAAGAATTAAATAGAAGTGGCTATAAGTGGTATTTCTCCAAAATGGGCTATTATTGACACAAACGTTAAAGTTTTGGCTATACAAGTGTATTTTGCCTTAAAAAAAAGCCTCTTTCATTCTCTCTCCATCCTCTCTTCAAGAAAAAGTATGCCCTCTTCTCCACCAATCGATCCCACCTTCACTCATAGCTTCCTTCTCCTTTTTCTCACCGACCGTTAACGCATTCAGTTCTTCTCCCAAATCTCCCCACCAGTAGCGACAAAACCTGGAACTTCCCAAATCCACCCATTCTACTACCCCCAAATCTCGCATCAATTGCGCCTTCCTCGGCACGTCCGGTGAGGATTTCGCCTCGACGAAATTTGCCACCGCTTTGCCTTTCCCACCACCCAGAAGCCGCGTCCGACGAAGCTACGCAATCCGCATCAAATTCTACCTCATAATAATTAGGCACAGGCAGTAAATCACATCCTAAAATAGTACCCAATTAAGTTGCCGGTTTTATTCCGCTACTCTACTGCGATTTTTTTTGCTTGCCATGGATATTCCTTTGCTACCCTTTCACATTGATTACCGCCCTTCCATATTCTCTTTGTCCATGCAAGTTTCATAGTTAAATACTTAGTTGTTTAGTTAGACATTGGAGGGGTTGTTTGGAAGTTGCGATTGTTAAATGGATGTATTATTGTGAATACATGTATAATATTACACATGTATTGTCGAATTTGATGCATTGTAGAATACAACGTTTGGTATGTCTGATTGTTTATGTCACATCAGCTAAAAGCTGAGACAAAACAATCTCAAATCAACTATCTCATCAATCACAACGAAAAGTTGAGATATAACAATCACTCATTTTGAGTGATAGTTTCTGTCACATCGCAGAAACAATCCATGCATTGTTTCTGATAAAAAAACGATGCATTCTAAACAATACATGTATAGTAACAATCTCAACAAAACAATCGCAACTACCAAACGACCCCTAAGTAATGTAACAGAACATGGTGCTAACTAATGGTGCTACTGGTTCTTATATATGTTTGCTTGAGGAAAAGTTAGCTTTGTGAACTGATTTTCATAGCACACGGTGATAATTTTGTTAAATCCCATTTGCATCTAAGAGAGATATCCCATTATGTTATCCGAGACTATCCTTTTGTTAAATAAAATTGGTTAAATCTCTTCCTTTTAACATATTATAACACAAGTCCGTAAGAATTAATAAAAATCGAGGAAGGAGGAATACGGAGAAGGGAGAAGAGAAACAAGAACACGAAGGTGTCAATGCTTGAACTTATGATCATGCTATAAGTTGGATGTAGTGGATGTTGTACTATCAGACATTGGTATTGAATCTCTTCCTGCATATATAAAGTAGCATAGAATTCTTTTTGTTGATTAATTAAGCTTTGTTTTCCATTTCGGGAAGGTTACTTTGCAGTTGCGTTCTTAATTGTCAATTAGTTAAATTCGAAAGAGGTGACAATGATTTTTTATTTGTTTGTGATTATGAACACATGTTTAATTTATAAGTTTGGTTTGATGGTTTGGCAAACGAAGAAGAATCAAATCATTGATTTAGTAGTAAAATTCGATGATTTATTAAAGAGTGATTCAGGCATAATTTTACACATTTTATCCCCGTTTTTCTTTGGCGTTTGTGGCATCATTCCAGATGATGGGGAAGGACCTTCGACCCGTGAGAGGTAGCCAACGAGTGAGATATATGGCAGAGTCGATTTCTTTCGCCCCACTTCTCCACTTCTCCACTTGGAACTTTGAACTCTTTTATTTTATTTTTCTTTCTTTTATTTGGTGTGTGTGAACAACTACTGCTACTATCATACTGTTATGTGTAATAACCTCGTCTCGAGCGAGGATGTGTTTGTGTTTGTGTCTTCTCCTTGAAGCTCAAATATCCTACCCAAAAAAATTCCAACTTTCACTCACCAAACCATGCGGTAACTTCATTCTCCCCTATCTTACGCCATTGAGGGCAATGAGGAACTTAAGTGTAACACCCTACCTTGTATTCTTGTTCAAAATATTTCCCTTAACCAATTGATGCTTGGTTTACCTAAAATCTTTATATGAAGCGCATAGAAAATGAAGTTGTATTTCAAACTTGTATTGTCTAAAACCTTTGCTTGCAAAATCTTTACGGATTCCATAAGTTTAAATTGAAATATTTGTGTAGAGTCAGTTCCACCGCCCACCTCTTAGCCATTCGGCCGATATTACTCATCCATCTCACTCTACTGATGTCGTTCTAGTCCTGTGAGGGAAAAATATTGATGGGGTGAGACGTCACTCAATGAGTAAATAATAACCTAATATAAATATTAATACGAAAATGATATCAGGCTACATTGTGACTTGGAGTGTCTTTTGTTCGTCATACTCAGTGTATATTTAATCACTTAATAACTTTACTTAAGTCTCACCTTTGTAGATTTATACGGAACTTCTTTCATCACCCATTCAATCTTTCATACATACATTATGGGTCTTTCCTTCAAATTTTACATATATGTCATATATCATTCGTTTAGGGTTTACCCCTTTCTTTACCCTACATGGTGTTGCAGATAGTTTGTATTCATTCTTATATCCCATACCAAATTTTTCCTTCATATTTTCACATTTCTATAACAAATCATCATGGGATGTATAACATTATACACGTCAACATCTCATGTCACTATCATAATTAAATCCATATATCATTACTGCTTATAAAACAGATTCCTGATCAATAGTGGTACTACTCATCATAGGAGGATCACAACATGTACCTCATATCACTTGATATGACATATAAAACACATCAACCTTCACACACCACATGTAAGGGTTCACATTCTATATATCAAATATGGCAAATACTGATTCCCATCTCAATCACGTATCACACAAATATGATAAATAGTAAGATTAACATTCACATACTCATGTCCATAATCAACCAAGAATCAGCATCCAATCACACACATACATATCGTTTGCTCGATTCAGTAGGTTTTATTATTTAATTTGCCAAGTCACGCACTCCCCGGGATCTCGTGAACTCGTAATCTCATAGGCACAAAGTGCCAGATCTCATGAACTCGTGGGCACAGAGTGCCATATCTCATGAACTCATAAACTCGTGGGGCACATAGTGCCATATCTCATGAACTCGTAAACTTGTGGGGACACAGAGTGCCATATCTCATAAAACTCGTAGCCAGGCCTGTAATTGCTCAATAAAGGAGTTCTCTAACACTATTGCGTTTGCTTTAGGTGTCCAAGCAATTCTTATAGTTAGTGACAACTAAACATATCACTTGTGTGCCTCAAGGGCCATTCCACATTACATTCACATGTATGGCTCATAGGCCACTTCATCTCATCTCACACACTTCACAATAGGCAACCCTTCATGACATTCTTCCACTTGATTGTCTTGAAAGCCATTTCACATTACGTATATACTCATCATAAATTACGATTTAGCACACACATAAAAACCATGTATTATGACCTTCTGGACATACCATCATTTCATCATATCATCACATTATCATATACAATTATATAATTAAAAGCGTAAGCAACCTCTTAATTATTTTCACTGTTCCTTACGATGTTTTAGCAAGTTTAATTTTAGTAACTCTAATTCAGGGTTACTGTTCACATACTGCATGTTGAATCCGCTGTGATAGCGCCCCCGGTAGCAATTTTTAGGAACATGAATTCTAATATGTTTGTCCCTTATTATTACCATCCCATCATTAACTTTCAACGCTTTTCTAAAGCTTTTTTTTTCTTCGTTGAATTAGCCGCTTTTTATTTCCAAAACGAAACTAATACAACGAACACGGGATAAACATCCCAAATCCCCAGCATCCCACCTATTGCACTGTATCAACTCCCTCCTGTACTACTGTAACAAGTAAAGAACAACCAGCAAACAACAACCGAAAACAAAAAATCTATGCTACTGCTGAGACAAGCAAAACACAAGCCTATATATACCCCAATCCCCTCAAACTATCTCGAGCCCCTCTGTCCCCATAGGTGAGAAAGACAAGCTCCTGTCTGATCAGATCTGCAACCTGCTTAGGTGAGCGACTAGCATTACCATGTATAACACCACATCTCTCCTTCCAAATAAATGACACGAATAAACACCACATAAGTGCTTGCCAGATGCTTGGATGAGAGTGCTGTGCTGAAACAAGAGCATGAACCATAGAATCCCAGTTGGGACGTAGTAGTAGCCTGCAATTTGCCTCTGTAGTGAGTTCTTTGGTAAACTGACATTGAGTGAAAAGATGATCTCTACTTTCCATTCCTTGATCACACAGAGGGCACTTTGCATCCCTGATTCTCCCCCATTTCTGCAGTTTATCTCTCGTGATAATGGCGTTCTTCATTACCAGCCAAGCAAGTATGCTGTAGCGAGGAGGACAACTACTACTCCAAACCAGTTTATACCATAAAACACCAGAGGCCCTATTCCGCAAAGTCTCCCAAACGCGACAGATTGAGTAGACAGCCATCTCTTTCAAATCCCAAAATATAACACCATTCTGCAACTGTAACCAGGGAAAAACAATTGCCCTGAGTTTGAGTATCCTTCTCCAAGCCCATGAACTGCTGTATTGCTCCCTAAGAGACCAAAGATCACCCAACCGACATTTGTATGCTTTCATCCAAGCCACCCAAATCGCCCCCGAATTCATCAAGAATAGCCAAATCATTCTTATTGTGCAGGCCTGGTTCCAAGCCACCAGGTCTTTAACCCCCAGCCCACCTTCTCGCTTTGGCAGTGCCACTTTGTCCCAACCCACCTTTGCTCTTCCTTCCTCTAAACCATACCATAAGAAATTGGAGCAGACTCTCTGGACTCGCTTAATTGCTTTCTTGGGGAGAACAAACATCTGCATCCAGAATTGTACCATACCCTGAATCACAGAGCTAATCAGCTGGAGTCTTCCTGCATATGATAGTTTCTTTGCCCTCCAAGACCTGATTCTCTTGGTAATCTTGTCCACCAAACTGTCTATCTCCACAGATGATAACTTACCAGACAAGAGAGGAAGTCCCAGGTATCGAACTGGGAGCTTTCCTTCCTGAAAACCTGACAAAGCCAAGGCATTCTGCTTGTAGAGCACAGCTTCACCTCCAAAATAAATCTCGCATTTAGCAGGATTACTTTTCAGCCCTGAAAGCTGATAGAAGTTGTTCAAGATTTCCTTAACCATCATGATAGCCTGAGCCGAGCCCTTTGTGAAGATGAGCAAGTCATCAGCAAAGCAAAGGTGATTCATAACCACTCTCTTGCATTGCGGATGGAACGGAAGGACCCCTGATCTAGCAGCTTCAGTCAACATTGCAGATAAACCCTCCATTGCTATAGTAAATAGGTAGGGAGACAGGGGGTCTCCCTGCCTCACCCCTTTCCTGGCTCTAAAAAACCCACAAAGACTCCCATTTACATTAAAACTATAGTGTGCAGTTTGAAGGCAGCTCCTAATCCACTTTAAAAAGAGAGGAGGGAACCCCATGGCATTCATCATGAGAAACAAATACTTCCAATTGACCGAGTCAAATGCCTTCATTATATCTACCTTAACAGCACAGCGAGTAGATAGCATTCTCCTATTATATCCACTAACTAATTCCTGAGCCATTAGAATGTTATCCATGATACTTCTCCCCTTGATAAAAGCAGATTGAGAACCACTTATTATCAATGGCATTATCTCCTTAATTCTATTAGCTAGGATCTTAGCAATGAATTTATATACAAGGTTAATGCAAGAGATAGGCCTAAAGTGTTTTAGTGAGTCAGCAGTGGGGATTTTTGGAAGTAAAGAGACAGCAGTAGAGTTGATCCCACTAGGGAGAATACCTGTACTGAAGAAGAAGTGAATACTCCTGACCACATCCTCACCAATAATGTCCCAAGTCCTCTTGAAAAAGCCTGCTGAGAATCCATCAGGGCCAGGGGCCTTTTGATTATTCATGCTAAAGACCACTGCCCTGATTTCATCACCAGTGATATCTCTAACCAGACTTGCACACTCTGCTTGAGGAACTTGTTTTGTTATCAGTGCCTGCACCTTCTCTTCACTCGGATTTATTTCCACATTTGCTTCACCCAAGAGCTTCTTATAGAAACTAATAACTTCTTCCTCAATCTGCTCTGTCTGATAAACTTCTTCCCCTGTGCTTTTGACTAGTTTCCTGATTGCCCTCTTAGAGTTCCTGATTTTTACAGCTTGGTGGAAAAAGTGTGAGCTTTTGTCCCCCACTGACAGCCAGGATACTCTGGACTTTTGCCAACAGAAACTCTCATAGGCCCGAGAAATTTGTTCATACTGCTCAGTGGCTTGAGAAACTGCTGCAAAATGTTCAGTTGAAGGATCAGAGAAAGCTGCTGTGTGTGCCCTGTTTAGAATCTCACCCGCTTTTTTAACTTGATCTTGAAGATTACCATAAACCTCCTTATTAAACTGCTTTAAGGCTTTTTTGACTTCTTTTAACTTCCCATGAACAATCTGCAAAGGATTCCCCTTAACCTCAACCTTCCATGCTTGCTCAACAATACCCAAAAACAATGGATGCTCAGCCCAAAATTCGAAATACTTGAATGGCTTTGGCTGGGATTTGATAAGAGCAGTGGTACTAACCTGGATCCCACAATGATCCGAAAAGTGAGCAGGTATAACCTCCATTACACAGTCTTTGAACTTCTCTATCCAATCTAGATTGACCAAGGCTCTGTCCAGTTTCCGAGCAATTGGATGCCCAACCTGTCTGTTAGTCCATGTAAATTGAGGACCAGTGGTTCTATAATCTAGTAGTTCCATCTCCTCAATCCAATTGTTAAAATCCACCATACTGGTTGTGGTACTTGTCTGATTTGAAGTTTCCTCAGGAGATCGTACTGCATTATAATCCCCCCTACCAACCATGGATAGCCAGCAACCTTCATTTTGCTAATTCCTTATAAGTGCTAAGTCTGTCAGCTTCATCATTCGGGCCATACACCGCTGTCAAAAAGAAACTGTCCTTGTTCAAATCCTCAACTACACAATGCACAAAATTCCTTCCACGGCCCAACACCTGCAGCTTAATCTCAGGAACCCAAAAAAGCCAAACCCTACCAAGCTTTGAATCTGTACACTCAATACATCGCTCCCACCCTGTAAAAACCTCCTCAATCTTCTCTTTAGCTTTCTCAGCCTTTATTCGAGTCTCCAAAACCGCTACTGCAGCCACCTTGTTCCTACAAAGGACTTGCATCAAGTCCTTTTGTTTGGAGGTTTTGTTAAACCCCCTTACATTCCAAAACAGGACTTTCATTTAGAAGTTGGGGGTTTCCCCCCTCCTCCCTTCCACTGATTCTTCTTACTTTCCTTCTTTTTCGGAGCATCCAAAACCTTGTTTGCCTCTGTATCCCCCAACTTGCTCAACACACTAAATGATGAGGAGGTTGCAGTCTGACCAGCAGCCTTGACACTCTCATGAGATAACCAAATCCGAGGTTTAGCCCCATTAACAACCAGCTGAAATTCGTCCTCTGATGGTAGCTTGGGAGAGGGAGTTCCTGCTACTGCCAGAAAGGACCTGTCCAAGTTCTGTGGAGCAATCTTCCCTCCTTCAGTAACCGAGGGACTAGCAAAAATAGCCTGCAACTGAGGGTCTTCATCACTAATCAAAACATCCTTACCCTTGCTTACCCTCTGCTGTTCCTGCAAAACAGTTGGAGATACCACTGGCGCCAAAACTGTTGAAACTGTTGAAAGAGGTTGAGCCACAGTCCGATCCTTCTCCTTTGCAACCCACTGGACCTCCTTTTGACCCGCACACGAACAAACACCAAATAGCTTGCACTCAGGGCACACAGGGGGGAGATTGCAATAGGCAACTCCAATTCGGATGGAAGCTTCATCATCCGGCCAAAGCAAAACATGATCCGGGCACTCACTCTCCACAGTTAACTCAACCAAGACCTTCGCAAACCCATGCCGATTCCCCAATCGAGTTGTCTGATCCACCCCCAGAGGAACCCCCACCCAGCTAGCAATCCTACTCAACCCCTGATAATCATTATATTCCAGCGGTACATTAGACAAGTGAACCCAGATTGGCAGCGCCTTCCTGCCCAAATCCTCAAAACTAATTCCCGGAACCCACGGCCTAAGATAGAGTAGATTGTTATACCAAAACCAAGGACCATTCTCAAGGATCCACTCACAAACCTGCGACGTAGGTAACTGAATCAATAGCATCTTGTCGTACAACAAAGAAACCCTAACCACTCTGTCTCTTCCCCATAGCTTATTTGCCCATCGTCGCAGCACATGGAGAGGCGGCGGATCCTGTAAAAATTGCCCCACTAGACAATTCTTCCAACGCGCCGCACCAGCTTCACGCACCGCCTTGGGCATACGCAGACCACCATTGATGATCTCCGGAGGAACATATGTGAGCCGATTTGCCTCCGAGATGCCGAATAACGACGCCCAGGGTTTCGATGGGATCCCCTTTGCTCCGTTCTCTAGCACCCCAGCAGCAGAAGAGTCAGCCCTCTCGTCACTCATGAGAAAAGGAAAGGAGGGGGAAAGGAAGCTGCTCCGGCGCAGGTGCCGGAGCTGGCCGCGAGGAAAAAAGCTGATCGGAAACCCTCGCTCACCTGATCGCTCTGCACTCCTCTCTCTACTTTCTCACCTCCCTTATTTTCTATAGGTATAATTTATTTTGTATTTTTCTAAAGCTTTTCATTACTAAGTTACAATGCTTTTTATATATACATAATATAGTTTAGCATATGTGAAAATTGTGGAACCATATTAAGTATTATACATTACATAAAGTTTATGGTACAATAGTTGTTTCTTATGCGTATATAAACGTATTATTAGACCGCACGCTATGAAATATATATGTAACAATGTTCTATAATAGTTTTTTTTATCTCCTACATCCAATTTTATCCTAAGTTAATGATTAGTTAACTTTGACATAACACTTAAATCATACGTTAATTTCTAAAATTTGATGTTATTATTAGACCGCACACGTACTATAAAATATTTATGTAACAAGATTCTATAATAGTTTCTTTTATCTTCTACATTCAATTTTATTATAAGCCCATGATTAGTTAACTTTCACATAACAGATTAATCATACGTTACTTTCTAAAATTTTATTTTATTACTAGGCCACACACTATAAAATATTTATGTAACAACATTCTATAATAGTTTTTTTTAATCTCCTGCATCCAATTTTATGATAGCTCATGATAGTCAACTTTGACATATTAGTTTCATCATACGTCATTTTGTAAGTTTGATTTTATGTAATAACGTTCTATAACAGTTTTTTTATCTCCTACATTCAATTTCACTATAAGCTCATGATTAGTTAACTTTGACATAATGGTATAATCATACGCTACTTTCTAAAATTTGATGTTATTATTACCCCCACACACTATAAAATATCTATGTAAAAACTTCTATAATAGTTTTTTTTATCTCCTCTATCCAATTTTACCATAAAGCTCATGATTAGTTAATTTTGGCATAGTTAAATCATACGTTACTTTCTAAAATTTGATTTTATTATTAGACCTCACACTATAAAATATCTATGTAATAACATTCTATAATATTTTGTTGTCTCCTACATCCAATTTTATCATAAGCTCATGATTAGTTAACTTTGACATAACAGTTAGTTAACTTTGCAATAAGAGTTTAATCATAACAGTTAGTTACTTTTAAAATTTTATTTTGTTATTAGACCACACATTATGAATGATTTAAATCATAATTTTTTTCTAAAATTTGACTTTTATTATTAGGCCACACACTATAAAATATTTATGTAACAACGTTCTATAACAGTTTTTTTTTATCTCCTACATCCAATTTTAACATAAGCTCATGATTAGTTAACTTTGACAAAACAATTTAATCATACCCTATATAATATTTATGTAACAACATTCTATTTATGTAACAACATGATTAGTTATTTTCTAAACTTTGATTTTATTATTAGTCACACCCTATATAATATTTATGTAACAACATTCTATAATAGTTCTTTATCTCCTACATCCAATTTTACCATGAGCTCATGATTAGTCAACTTTGACATAACAATTATTAACTTTGACATAACTTACTTTTAAAAAATTTATTTTGTTATTAGACAAAAAATTATGAAATATTTATGTAACAACGTTCTATAAAAATTATATAAATTACAGATTCATCATGCTACTATAATTGATTTTATTATTAGACCACATATTATTAAAGATTTATATAACAATGTTATATAATAGTTACATGAGTCTTCCTTAATGACTAAGACACTACGTAAAGCTTACGGACAAATAATTATTTTGTATTTATTAATTTTAAGTCTTTCATAACGAATGACTCATATTATTCATAATAATTCACACACTATGTGAAATTTATGTATATATCTTATATGAATAATTTTGTGAATTATTTGATTTAAACTCAATCGTTAGTTTCTTACCGCTGCAGAGCGCGACCAAAAAACTAGTTATCATGATACGCTAACTTCACCCAGTCATATGATCATTCAATCATTTCATCACCATTCAATCATGTAATTATGCTACATATTGACATTCAACCACAAATAGTTCAAGTCTTTCCAAGACATCATATACCTAACTTGTACTCGGGCCGCTTCATGACCCGAATATCTTAATCGTATTAAGATAAACATTAGGTTAGGATTTACTCACCGTTCAATAATTCAGCCATTCCCTTTTGCTTTGTTGCTTCCCGACTTGCCTTTTTGCCTTTAAACAAAGTCATTCGATCACGTTTAATAGGGTCCAGATCGGGTGAGTAACTGATGGGTCAGTAACCCATCAGTAACCCCTTCCCTAGTCCACACGTGTCAGTCACTTTTTTATTTAAATTAAATGTGAAAAGGGCAGTGCGGTAAAATTGCACTTACTCCTATTTATTGCTGATGCTGACTTTTGACCGGACCACATCAGCGCCTCATTCTCTCTCCTCGCAAAACATTTAATTTTCCTTCTCTTAATCTTTAACGGACGATTTCTAGCTCGTTTTAAATAAAAAATTTAATTTTTTTTGCACAGTTAGATCATATTAATTGTGCTTTTCAAAATGATATCCAATTTGATATTTTTTTTATACAAAAAAATTTGTCAGTTATTACCAGTCTATACCATATGGTATTGACTGGTATTAAATAAGAGCATACCATATGGTATGAAATTTTTTGCCACATGAATATATATTTCGTTACCACCCAATACCATATGGTATAGTGTGGTAATATCAATATATATTTCGTTACCACCCAATACCATATGGTATAGTCTGGTAATATCAATATATATTTCTTTACCACCAAATACCATAAGATATAGAGTGGTAATACCAATATATATTTCGTTACCACCCAATACCATATGGTATAGTGTGGTAATATCAATATATATTTCGTTACCATCTAATATCATATGGTATAGAGTGGTAATACCAATATATATTTCGTTACCACATTATATCATATGGTATAGTGTGGTAATACCAATATATATTACCTAAAAGAAAGGGAAAAAACAAAAGGAGGGAGTGAAAAAAAACTTGTCTTCTGTCTCATCTCATTTCATCCGTAACCAAAGAACACCAAACGCCAAAAAAGGAGAAAGATCGAAATTAAAGCCAATAAGTTGATGAAGAGAAGAAACGCAATTAAAGAGGGTGACTTCAATTTTTATTCGTCGATTGCTAGATAAAACAAATGAAGATGAAAGAGAGCAGATCTAGATTTGAAAAGGAGATTGTGAGAGAAAAAGTGAGAGAGAAGGAATAGAGAAAGAAAAAGTATCTGGAAAGAGAAAGTATCTGGAAAGAGATTGGGAAAAAGGAAGAGAGAAGGAAGAAAGTAGAGTTGCAGAGAGTAGGTCATTCTCTCTCTTTCATTAAAAAAGCCAACAACTAAAATGCGGAATAAATAAATAAAATACAAAAACGGACAAAAATGCCCTACTGACCCTATCTCAAGCCCATTTAATAGGCTAACAATCAACCCATGTTACCGAATAGGCAAGAAGGTTAGCATATATATTAAAATTATAATTTAATTAACTTTATTCAAACAACCCATCCAAAATGCATTGCCCATCATTGATCCGAAGATCCTCTCCCTATTACCCCATTCCCTTCGCTTATAATTTTTGCAAAATACCTTTGTACTCTCTTAACCTCAAAACCAATTAATTAACGGACCGACCCATATATAATCAATTCGTTTAGTAAAACTATTTCTGTTCATAACTATGCAAGGGACACACATATGCAGGTTAAAATACCTCGGGTATCACTTAAGTTTGAGAATTGAGGTAGATATACCACTTAAGTTTGAATAGGGCGTCGGGTACCATTAAAGTCGCCAAAATATGCATCCATCTACTTTTCCATCCAACCCAAAATTTTAATTACTTTTTGATATCCGAAACATTTAAAAACATCCAAAACTATATTTCAACAAGTTTTATCTAATATAATAATTAGAAAACCTTCTTAACATATTATTACTAGAATGATTAATAATTTTTTTAATAAATAGATAAATTAGTAAATTAGTAAATATAGTAAATTAATATCAAGAATAATAATAAATATACTAGAATATAATAATAAATATTTAAAATTAATATTAATATTAGAATATCTATTTAAACCCCCTAATTCAATTAGAAGCACCATTAGAAATAATTAAAATAGAACCTAATCGATTATCAATATATCAAAATCAAAGAAGGATAACTGGAACACAATAGGAAAGAATTAAACATATTCTTCTAATTGAAAAAAATTAGAATGAAAAGAAATGAAAAGTAACCAAGTAACAAATAAAATATAAAAGCTACAACATTCGATAAAAAATATAGAAAAGAAAATATGACTATATAAGCTACAATATTGTTTAGTTACAACGTGCATGGAATAATTAAATTATTAGAACACATAATGATAATTGAAAATAATTATAATGATAATTGATTCTAAATTTTCTTGATTTGGTATCAAATATTTAAAAGAGGATTCTAACTAACCAATAAAAAATGATGTTTTTCATAAGTACAAATTATTTTTTTACAATAAAAAAGTAGAAGGACCAATTATGAAATTTAGAAAACAGAATATTCTAAGAATATTCTGTCAACTTTAACGGAATGCACTTAGGAGTGAACTTAAGTGGTACCGGGTGCACATATAATAGAGTTCAGTGGTACCCGACGCCCTATTCAAACTTAAGTGGTATGACGACCCCTATTCTCAAACTTAAGTGGCATGCGAGGTATTTTACCCACATATGTATATTCCCTATACCCAAGCTACTTGTTGTATGCATACCTACTAAATACATGAATAATACACACTTGTTTTGTTAACAGTTCCTTTACCAATGAAGGGATTAATTCCACCCATTACCACTATAATTAGACAACTCAAATCCCTTCCTCCCGTAGCGAAATGAACAAAATAAACAATATAAGCTTACTTAACATTGACCCTCCTTAAAATGATTTGCCCAGTTTGTGAAAGCCATGCATAACCACACATGCAACACCCACTAACTAATAATACTCATATATATATATATATATATATATATATATATATATATATATATATATATATATATATTAATAATCCTTTCCTCCTCTAGCAAATCTATGGCATCAGCAAAGAAAAGAAGGTACCTTGAATAACTGGTCCCTCTAATCAGCAACCCAAAAGCTCTCTCACACTCTTCCTTTATCTCATTCTATCTTGTTCTTTAGTTGAAATTGGCTTAAGCATGGTCAGGATGGATCATGGTCGAGGAAGGGAACAGGATTGCACTCACCTCCTCTTGAATCTCAAGAAAAGGGAAGTTCTGGTGGTGACAACGGAGAGGAATGATAAAGGAGTTTCTTATGTTTCTCCTGGCGTTCAAAACAAAGAAATTGGATAAGGGTCGTCTCACTCCCACTATGCCCCTTTAAATAATCCACCCACCTCTTGATTCATTAAATATGCGTTGGAATTGGTAGCTACATGTATGTCTGTGGTTTTGTTTGGGAACTAGAGCTTTTACATGTCTCCAGTGGAAAATGGGTACAAGAGACGACAAGGGACTTGATCCCTTCGTTCCCATATATGAGTTAAACCCTACTATGGTTCTTACTATTGAAACGGGTTGACAATTTGCTATCACCCATTTCAGTCCTCTTTTTATTTAGACCATCATAAATAGCGAGTTCAAAGTTGTGGAGAATAGAGACCCTAACGTATTAATATAATTATTATTGGGCACTCCCACTGAATCCGGATACACTAGTGTGTATCATTCAACATATAACTAGCCTAGTTCATTTAACTTTATGTTATTTAATATAATCAAAAAGTAACTCATAGTTAATCCTTAACCGCAACACATGATCAATTATGTAGGATAAAATACCCTCCATACCACTAAAGTATGAGAATTGGGGCAAGGGTACCACTAAAGTAAAAATAGGGCACCAAATACCATTAAAGTCAATTAAATGTGCATATTTATAATTTTCCGTCTATTGACTAACAAATTCATTCATTGACTAACAGGTTGAATAGATTATTATTATTTTAACAACTCAGCACTAGCTAATAGCTATAAACCAACGAGATGCCGAGTCAACCATTTTTGGCCACATCCCCTTCCACATTTGCTGAACCAAACGCACACCACAAAGGAAAAATAATAAAATAATATCCCAAACCTTCGCCATCGAAAAATCTCGGTCCAATCTCAATCGCCATATTTGGGTTTCCAAATCTTTGCTACCTAAACGACTCATTACCGACGGGAGGCGAATGCAACGATATGGTGTCGAGCCCCTGATCATCGTGTAACTTCAGAGGGCAGCGACTGTGAGTTTGTGGGTGCAGAGGACAAGATTTATTTGGGGGCGAGAAGCGTTGTTCCTAGAACCCCCATCGCCAGAATCAATGCCACCCAATAAAGATTGCAGACCCTAGCGGCATTTGGGGTTTGGGAGTCAGAGATTGGATATAGGAGATTGATGGTAGGAGGAGCTGGAAAGGTAACGCAGTGGCGGCGGAGCTGGAAACGAAACTGTTGGGCTTCCGGAGAGTCGATGACCGGCCGCGAATGGCGGCGGAGGGGCGATGGGGCCAAGAATTTCCTTCCTCAATATCAGCTAAAAAGTGGATAATGATGTCAACGAGGGCCTTGTTTTGGTAGAGCTGCCGTTGGAAGCGGTGAAGCTGGCCCAGAGCGACTAGCTTAGAGGCTTGGCGGTGGAGATGTCGTTAAGAGAGATGGCGGTGATTTCTAGCGGGATGGGATTGAAGCATCTTGCGAATCCTCTCCCTTGTGATTTCAGAGAAGAAGAAGAAGAGTAAATGAGAGAACCCTAAATTTGGGTTGGCAGAGGCTATGTTTTCCCATTTTCTTATTTTTTCCCCTTTGTATGGTATGAGTTTATTTCACGAAATGGGGAATGGAGGGTGTCTTTGGTCTTTAATTAATGATGATGAGGTGTTAAAATATTAATATTTTATTCAATCTGTTAGTCATTGAATGAATCCATTAGTCAATGGACAGGAAATTGTAAATATGCACATTTGATTGACTTTAATGGTATCTTGTGCCCTATTTTTACTTTGGTGGTACCCTTGCCCCAATTCTCATACTTTAGTGGTATGAGGGATATTTTACCCCAATTATGTAGCTCAAAAAGATAGTGGGCGTAACATTAAGTGTGGGGGTAGTGTTTTACTCTCTAGTACCCTCCTCAAAAGAAAAAAAAAGAAAAGATAAAAAGAAAAAAAAGAATCGAAAAAGAGGTAATAAAACGGGGCAAATAAAGGAGAGAGTGCCACAAAAATCAAAGTGTATCCTCTAGGATGGGTTTCTTGGCACTCAAGTCATTGAAACACCCACATTGTTGTTGAAATCTTTCACTACCATGTTTGAAATGTGATAGCAAGAATAGACCGAGGAAGTATGCTTGAATGTAGTTCATGATGGGTGATAGTTTGGAAGGGAGAAGTTAGGTTTTTGGCTAATGCAAGTGGCCATTATTTGTAGGGAAGGTTCTTAGTCGAAACCATAGAACCTTTGGGTTTAGGGTGAAGATGTAGGACCTCATGTTGTATTTGCCACCACCCAAAAGGCCTTTTTCCCATGTCAAAGACAATTGCCATTCATTTGAACCTGTGTCTAAGACCTCCGGACAATCTAGTGATGACAACCGTCCCGTGAACTCTAGCATTTAGAGGTTGTCGCCGTGGTGAAGAGACGTTAGGGACGAGTGTTGATGATTGTGCACATTGTTTGCACCATATGGTCTCAACGCCACTGGTCAAGAGAGTGAATGATTCATTCTTGTTTTGCATGTTATATCATACCCCGGTGATGTTCTTTGTTGCCCATTCGTTTGTTCCTTGGACTTGAATGCTATGCATGGTTAGTTGTGGTTGATAAGTGATCTTGTTGAGACTTGCATTGATTCATGAACAAGGTGAGAACTTTTGTTTGCCCGTTTTTGGTGACCTCGAATGCCATTTGTGGTGGATGCGATATTGCTTGCAACAGTCCATGTGTTAATTGCCAATAGCCATTGAGATTCGCCACTTTGTGCCCTTTGATTTGTCCCCAAATTATTTTGTTAGGTTGAGATTACCTTGTTTGAAATGGTTTGCTTGGGGACAAGCAAACGTCTAAGTGTGGGTGAGTGATTCGTTGGCGTTTGTGGCAGTTAAGCTCCAAAAAGGGTGGTTTTATACTAGGTTTGTTGTGTTTCAATGTGTTTCAGAGTCTGACAGGTGAAACCAACCCCAGAGTCGAAAGTTGGAAGAAAAGGCGCAAAGACCGGGCAAAGAGGAGGATCCAACCGCAGTTCACGGTCAGAGCTGCGAGTTCACGGTCGCCAAGACCGTGAATTGAAATCACAAACCTTGAAACGAACAGCGTTCAGAGGATTTTCAGAGGTTACTAACGCTGAGGCAGTTCACGGTTGTTAGACCGTGAACTGAAGCCTTGGACCGTAAACTCAACTAATAAAGCGGTGCATTCACGGTCCCGGTCTGATGTTCACGGCCGTGAATTGGGACCGTGAACTGGGCGCGATCTGTTTATAAATGGAGAGTTGATAGAAGGAAGAAGGGGGAGCCCAAAGTGAGAGAAACCTTCTTCTTCTTCTTGAAACCCTAGAGAGAGAAAGTCACAAACCAAGAGGGAGAAGATGCTAGGGTTGGCTCCAAGTGAAGATTTGGTAAGTTCCTCTTGAAGAGATGATCTCTACAAGCACAAGGAGAGTTGGAGGCATCACAATGATGGTTTCTTTCTTTTTTCATTGTGTTCTTCCTTGGTCTAGCATGGAGTATTCTCCCTTTTCACTTGGATGTTGTAGAACCCTAACTTCTACCATGTAGTTGATTGTGTGGATTGAATGATTATGTGTGGGTGGTGTTTAATTTAAGATTTGAGGTATTTTTCATGGTGATTGTGCATTGTGTGTGCTTGGCAATCTATTGGGTTATTCTAACCTAGCTTAGAGAGAAACCCCCTTATCTTAAGAGGCTCAAATTGAGCTGGTTTTCTTAGGCATTCCATGCCTCCTAACTAGGTTAATGTAGGAGAAACCTCTAAATTTGAATTAGACACCTAGGTTAATTGTGATTAAGCCGTCCAAACCTAGGTTTGATGGAGTAGGTAAGTCAACCCTCAATTGTAGCCTATAATGCTTTCCTTGACCTAACAGTTGAGGGGATGGTTTCTAACCATAGTTGCACCTCCTAGGTTCGCAATTTCCTTGTCACACACCGATTCATATCCCACGGTTCATGGTAGTTAGTTAGCAATTTCGCTATGGTACACATGGTTTTTTGTGTGCACCAACTCACACGCCCGGGAGGGGGGGGGGGGGAGGCCCCGTCGCCCAAGCCAGCAACGGAGGGCCAGGATTTGTTGGCTAAGGTACGTGCTCAGGGAAGGAGACAAGCCGCAGTTGAGCTGTGGGGAAGCCGAGCTGAAGGATTTTTGGCAAAAAATCCAGCCCCAAAAAAACCCATCTTTAATACCTCACCTACCAACCTCTCTCTCTCTCTCTCAATCTCACAACTATCTTCTTCCTCATCTTTTCTCTCCGTCCGCCATTGAAGACCATAATCCAGAAAAACACAAAAAGAGGGTTTAGGGTAACGATCTTCAAGAGGAAGAAAGATTGGTCCTTCAAATAGAAGAAAAAGACTCCAGCGGAAGATAGTTTGTCGAAGATGGGGGATGATATTGCAGCACAAGAGGAGGTCCACCTTGAAGATATGTCGGCTGAAATCGATAAAGGTAATGTCGATGGTGATGAACCGGAAGAGGTGGACCTTGCTGATACCATCCTCAAAGTGGATGGTTCATCTGATGGTTTGTGGGGCTCGCAAGAGTGGATGGCTGCAGTTTATGAAATAGAAGGGGTATGTGAAGACTAAGAAAACAGATCCATTTAGACTTATATATGTTTTGGTTGTTGGTCAGCAATGAATGTGTTAGGGTTTACATTTATGGTGCTTGCATTTATTATGTTTTAGGGTTTACAATTTTGCTTCATTGCATGGTGTTCTGTGCTTGCATGAATATCACTAGTGGAGGAAACATGAATATCGCTTACCGAGTATTAGTTAGCCGTAATGACCATATTACTTTTTAATTTTCATGAATATTACTTTTATGTCATCGAATATTAGTTAGCCTTAAATAAGCCATCATCTTTAGAAGAATATTCGTTGACCTTCTAATGAATATGCATTCATATGTAGAAGAATATTCGTTGACCTTCTAATGAATATGCATTCATATGTAGAAGAATATTCGTTGACCACTAAAGAATACGCATACATCTTTAAAAGAATATTCATTAACATTCTAAAGAATACGCCTTCATCTTTAGAAGAATATTTGCCGACTTTTTCATGAATATGCATTCATCTTTAAAAGAATACTAATTGACCTTCTATTGAATATGCAATTCGAATGGCAGTCTATGCAGCACTAGAAGATGAGTGCTTAAGGAAGAACTTGCAATTCAATACATTAGATGAATGCTATAGCTTCTATTCAAGATATGGTCATGACCGAGGTTTTGGTGTTCGAGTATACAACGAACACACGAGGTTGCGCAAGAACAACAAGGGAGAGCTTGGGGAAAAAGTATTGGTACCTTTACTATTGTTGCAACAAACAAGGCTTTTCGAAGGTGAGTACTAGAAATCCAAAGGTCATTAAGAAACGACCGGAGGATAGTGTTGTTGTTAAAACCCAATGTAAAAGAAAAAGAAACGAGTTAAGGATTGGGTGTACAGCTCGTGTTCACTTTTGGTGGGATGACGATAGGAATTCATTCGTGGTTAGTTATTTCAACAATATACCCAATCATGAACTGCACGCAAAGTAGCATGCACAGTTTTTGA
Source organism: Linum tenue (assembly GCA_946122785.1). Lineage (NCBI taxonomy): Eukaryota > Viridiplantae > Streptophyta > Magnoliopsida > Malpighiales > Linaceae > Linum > Linum tenue. The sequence continues at coordinate 34,331,907 of CAMGYJ010000006.1, read as the reverse complement.
GGTCTAACAAAAGTGTTAGTGAGGCTGAAGGTCTGATGGTTGAAGCCAATGCAGATGCTGGTGTTAGTTTGAGCTCTTCTTACAAGCTACTTGCTATGTGTGCTGGTGGGTACGAAAAGCTTAGCTTCACGAAGAATGAACAAAAGAACCATCCGAACAAGCAAAGACAGAAGAACATGGCACATGGTGAATCAACTTTTTTGTTGGAGTACTTTCAGAAGCAAATGGAAATCAAACCTGGATTTTATTATTCCATGGAAGTTTATTGTGATGAGCAAGTTGCCAACATATTCTGGTCGGATGCCCAAATGCGGGCTGATTATAAATTGTTTGGTGACTCGGTCTCTTTCGACACAACTTACCCTACGAACAAAGCCTATCAGCCATTGGGTACGTGTAAATTCTGTTGTTTGCATATAATTTTCTATTCAAATACATTTTGTGATAGTCATGATAGCTTGAATATTCACCCGAATTATTTGAATACTGGTATGGAAACTATGAATATTACCGTGGACTAATGAACTTTTCAATATGTGTTATGTAGGAATTTTTGTTGGGTTTAACCACCACCGACAGACTTGCATATTTGGGGCGTGCTTGTTGTAAGACGAGACTAGTGCATCTTTCGAGTGGTTGTTTGACGCGTTTCGTCGTTGCATGGATCAAAAGCTCCCAACCACCATCTTCACCGATCAGGATGTGGCTATGGCCAAAGCACTTCGTAATGAGTGGCCCGTTGTCTTCCATGCATTATGTCCGTGGCACATTTTAATGAATGCGAAGAAGCATTTTAAGAAGGACAAGGATGTTAGGAAAAATCTAAGCATTCACCTCACTTACTGATTCTACACAGTTGATAGTGAGGCTGAATTCGACATTGCATGGAAGGACATGCTTGGTCAATGCTTCCCCGACAGGGACTTTGTGGATGGCAACCCGTGGTTTCATTATCTGCTAGGCTTCCGAAAACAGTGGTCTTCATGTTGGCTTAGAAGGCAATTCACAACGGGTATGTTGACAACCCATGCCAGCGAATCTTGCAATGCATCGGTGCGAAATTTTCTGAAACCAAACCATCATCTGGATAAGTTTTTCATACATTTTAACAGGTGTGATGTTACTGTTTTCGGGAATACTACATACAATATTATTGTATATGCTCTTGTAGTAGTCGAGAATATTAATCTGTATGTTTCCAATTGCAGCTTGGTAGAAGATAAAAGATACAAGGAGAGGATTCATGACTTTGACAACATGAATTAGGTTCCCGCCATCTCCTCGCCATTCAGCAGGATCCTCAAGCAAGCTGCTGAGATTTACACTCCTCGCATGTATAGAAGGTTGGAACAACCGTATGAACAAATGGAAGAGTACAATTGGAGCCGCACTCCATTGGTGGGGACGACGGATTTATTGGGTACACAACATTCTACACCAAAGTTGACGTCCGTTGGGACGAACTTGTAGTTTTGGTTGATGTGGCAAATGCACAATTGGAATGTGGTTGTAGGCTGTTCAATTCCATGGGAATTATATGTCGCCACATCCTCAAGGTGATGGTCCACCTTGGAAATTTTTGCTATGCCGCCATGAAAACCCTGCCAGAACACTTTATATTGTAGAGATGGACCGTACATGCCAAGAAGAAAGAGGTTGGTGAATCCTCCACAAGTGCCAAGACGGATGAGGCTCCATACACTGCTAACATCGCAGGTAACACCACTGCATTGAGATATAGAGAAACCACTGCCATGTTGAATAAGATTGCCAAAAAACTGTCTGTTGCTGATGATGGAGTGTATGAGAAGTGGATGAAAGCACTATCTAAAATGTGCAAGTCGGCAGACCATGCCATGTCCCGATCCATAACAAGTGAAACCGGTAAGCATTAAATATGACTTGTTTTGTAGCAGGGGGTCTCAACTATTAAGTGGCCTGACCATGAAGCAAAAAGTTAATCCACGGAGTCATGGTCGGGAAAGGTACATGTCCAGAAATGAGAAAGCCCGCGGTAAGAAGAAGATTCAGTATTCCAAGCAACTTAAGGACTTGGAGATTCTGTCGCAAGTTTCCGATACTCAACGTGGAAGGCCAGACATTGATGATGACGAAGAGGACCTCATCGATCTGCTTGCATCGTAGTTGGTTAGATATGTCTTTTTGGGGAACCAATTGTGATATGATTTGTTATCCGATAACATATCATACTGCAATTGGTTGAACTAATATGCAGGGCCTTGTGAAGGCATATTACTTTTTCTAGCGAACTTCTATTTAGCAACATGAAACGTTATTTTGTAGTAATATTCAGGGTCTTGTGAAGGCATATTACGTTTCTAGCGAACTTATATTTAGCAACATGAAACGTTATTTTGTAGTAATATTCAGGGTCTTGTGAAGGCATATTACGTTCTGGCGAACTTCTATTTAGCAACATGAAACGTTATTTTGTAGTAATATTCAGGGCCTTGTGAAGGCATATTACGTTTCTGGCGAACTTATATTTAGCAACATGAAACGTTTTTTGTAGTAATATTCAGGGCCTTGTGAAGGCGTATTATGTTTCTGGCGAACTTCTATTTAGCAACATGAAATGTTATTTTGTAGTAATATTCAGGGCCTTGTGAAGGCATATTACGTTTCTTGTGAAGGCATAATACGTTTGTTGCAAACTATCATTACACAACAAGAAATGTTTGTCCTACTGGTCAACCCTAAAATATTTACAACACCTAAATAGGGGAGATCAAACCCAAAATAATAGTGGGGAACTTCCTGCTCAACATCACCACAAGCGACACAAGTAATAGTGGGGTTGACCTTGAGAGGCTCTCCTCCACTCACATTCACATCATTCGAAACCAATTCCTTCACTTCCTCACTTCTAGCCTTAGGGTCAATTTCAAGAGTGATTCTATCCTCACCATCCCTCAAAATTAAGGTCCCCTCATTAACATCTATCAATGCCTTGGCTGTGGCGAGGAAGGGAAGACTGAGTATGAGTGGCATATCCGAGTCCTCACTTATGTCGAGAATCACGAAATCAGTCGGATTGCAAAACTTTCCTACTCGCACTAACATGTCCTCTACAATGCCTCTCGGGCTAATGACCGACCGGTCGGCTAAAGTGATGTTAAGCTTAGTGGTCTTAAGTACACCCACTTCTAACTTTTTGAAATGCTTATAGGCTATCACATTAACACTAGCTCCTAGATCCTCCAAGGCATTTTCTATATGTTGGTTACCAATACCAAGAGGGATAGTAAAGCTAACTGGGTCAGACCGCTTTTTGGGCAAGCGGTTGAGGAGGAATGCCGAACACTTCTTGCCAAGGGTCACGTTGGTGAGGCATTCAAACTTCAGGTTGGAAACCTTCCTTCTCCCTCACTTCTTGAGCGAGAACTCCCGGAGTCACCTTTCCCCTTCCCACTTGAATTGCATTCACCCCGGCATGATCCTTGGGGTTTGCCACAGTTTGGGAAGGTAGGGCTCCCTTGGGTGTCTCGGTGAGGATCCCGACAAGATTGCCGATTTGCACCTCCAAACTTTGGAGGCTCGCTTGATGGCTTCGGAGTGCCGCCTCAACCAAGGTAAACTTAGTAGTCGCCACATCCATAAATTGCTCAATCTTCTCGAACTTTTGAGCACTCGTGCTCACAAAGATGTTCACTAGGTCTTCAAGCTTGGATAGCTTGTCGGGTTGTTGTTGTTGTTGAAACCCTTGGCCACCTTGTGCTTGGTATGGTTGTTAGCATCTTGAGCTTTGGACTTGAGGCCTTTGTTGGATGAATGTTGGCCAAGGTTGGTAATTTCCCGTGGGGCTTTGAAAACCCAGGGGGTCTAGGATTAGTCGGTGATGTCCAATCAAAATTGAGGCGAGCGATTGTTTATCCACCGGATTGCTTTCCCTGCAACTGATAGGGGAAAATCCTCAGTTGCAAAGATTCAGCTGGCATGCCATTAATTTTCAAGCTCCCCGCGAGCTCCAAGAATCTCTGCACATGCTCTCTTGGTGACTCGCTTGGAAGACCGTGGAACAAAGCATTGTTTTGTATCATGGTCACTAGAGCCGGCTTGATCTCGAAATTGTTGGCCGCCACGGGAGGGTGTAGGATTGGTGATTGAATGTCCGCCGGCCGTGGGGCCATATAATATCCCATTGTCCTCGGGATTTCCTCTTCTGCCGCCGCATCGTTTAGGTTACTAGCTTGGGCGGCTCCTGCTTCTCTTTGGTTCCCCGTCATTTCTACTCCAATATCGGGTTCATCTTCCGCTTCTTCAACTTCTACTCCACTAGTACCGAGACCAAATTGTTGTCCCCTTTCTTCACTTCTCCTCCTTGCCTCCCCTAGCTCCCTCTCCCGTGCTAGGAGTCCGAGAGTTCCGTTTATGTACTCGTCACGTTGTATCAAAGGTGTCGGATTGCTCCGGGTCATGCACCTCCCTACACACACTTAGCAAACAACACAAAGCCTAGCACAAGTTGTAGACACCACTTTTTGTCTGGGTTAAAACATATTTAACTAAATAAAATTTAGTTTTTATTTGGGTTTTGCAATAGTGAATTTCTACTTAAAACGAATTTATAGTGCTTGGGGAGGGTCATCACTTTGCCTCAATTGAGATTAAGCAATAGCAAATTTCGATTGATGCAGTTTGATAGTGACTAGTTGACTTGGTTATGGTTATACCAATTAAGTTTGAGTTCGATTTTTGGTTGTCATGCATGTTATTGTTTAATAGATCCCTAAAACGTCAGGTGTTATAAGAATTGGGGCCTCAATTTCTAAATAATAGAATAGAAGTCATAACAATTTTATCAAGATAAAGACAATAATTAACAATTAAAATTAATTACAATGCTAGATTGCTATTACATTACACTAATTACAATGGTACAATAAAAGAATTTAGGCCCAAGTCAAAGCCCAACCCAAAATTCAACAGTCAATGAAAGTCAAAGTATGTAGTCAATAAAAGTAAAAAAACCCACTGGTCAAACCCGTCAACCAAACCTGGTTGGACCCAAACCAATATTGGTCCGACCATGAACCGAACTAGCACTGTAGCATGCTTGGGGACCAAGCTGCCTATTCCCTATAAAAGAACCCTTTGTTCTTAGAGAGGAGTGGGACAACTTCGCTTCTTCTTCTCCCCCAAGCTTCCCGTGAATGCTTCTCTTCTTCTCTTTGAACAAATTATTCATTTGCTTAGTTCATGCAAACACGTAATTAAAGTTTACTAAAAGCCATCTTACCCACTACAGATAGCTCCAATCAGACTCACCAAAGCAAAAAAAAAAAAAAAAAACAACACACGGATATAGAAATTGCACCCCATGAATATAAATTTCCACCAGCAAACCCAGTAATAAACGCCACCAAATTTCCAGAATTGAACCACAACCTAAAAACATGCTAAAGCAGGGCCAAAGCACTAAATCAAGCGCAATATCGTAAACCATCAACAATCTCCCAATCAAGAAGCCAGCAAATCAATAACAGTAAATAAAGTAGCAATCACAAGTAAAACTCAAAATCGTCAACACTGAATTTAAATCAAACCATAGTTGGGATCAGTAGCTATTCTATTCTTGTTCTCAAACCTGCAACAAAAGGGAAGTTAAATTAGACTCCACCAAGCAAACAAGATAATTCAAAAATAAAAGAAACTTACCACGTCCTGTCTGCCTCCGCCGCATCAGCCGCCGGAGACACCGCCATTGTTCGCCAGTGGTGACCTCACTTTCTCCTCTGTTCGCTCTTTCTTCTCCCCTCGGACTGACCCAAAAAGAAGAAACCCAAAAACTGCGATCAGAATCCTAAACAACCAATCGAACCCAAAAGATACATGCATGTCCAAAACTTACCAGAACCTTTCACCGTCGGCGGAACCACTTCCTCACGGGAGCAGTTTCTGTAAGTAACCTACCGGTGAGTAATGGTCAGTAACCGCCCGATCCGCCGTCCATTGCAATCCATTAATAACCGTCAGATGTAGAATAGCAAATACACGTAGGGGTAAAATAGTAACTGACCTTCTGACAATTTGAAAAAGGTGACCGAGCCTTCCCCGCCATCATTATCACCAACTCTGCAAAAACAGAAAAATCACAGACGGTTCGAGTTCTTTCTCAGCTTTTTCGCTCTGCATTTACGCTATCCATTCTCTCACTCTCTCACTCTCTCTCTCTCTCTCTCTCCCGCGTTTCATCTTCTCAAACTGCACCGTTGAAGTCGAATCTCGAATTTTCAGTTCGCTTAACAAAGGATACCGATCTCAGTTCTTCAGCGATCAAATGAGGGTTTCCACTTCGACGTCTTCAGCGACAAAATTAGGGTTTCCAACTTCGACGTCTTCAACGATCAAGGTAAATCATCACTTCTTTCTTCAAAAACTAGATTCGTGATTCTGAATGTCTAATTTCAAGTACATACTTCACAAATACCGAACGAAAACTCTACTATGCTTAATGTTTTCACAATACCACACTGGTACCATGTGGTATTCTAAGGGGAAAAAGTTCTAGCAATGGTCAAAGTACTTACAGTGAAATAGATTTTATAGAAACGTATATAAACGACAACAAACCATACTCTGATTTTTTTACAATACCACAATGGTACCATATGGTATTCTAAGGAGAAACCGTTCCAGTAGTGGTCAAAGTAAGAATGAAAAAGATTTTTTAGGAAAAGTATAAAAACCTATTCTATGCTCTGATTTTCTTACAATACCACACTGGTACCATATGGTATTCTAAGGAGAAATCACCCACGTACTGGTAGTTGGTGTTTTTGCTTCCTGGTAGAATATGGTATGGTATGGTATGGTATGGTAGTTGGTGTTTTTGCTTACTGGTAGAATATGGTATGGTATGGTATGGTAGTTAGTGTTTTTGCTTACTGGTAGAATATGGTATGGTATGGTATATCAAGTCTTCTATTCTGGATGCAGGTACATCATGTTGAGACATAGGGACGATTTTCGCACAAGGTGCAGCCCAACAAGAATCAACACACTTTCAAGATCATTAACACCTGAACAGAGGGCAAAATTGCAGGAATTAGGCCTTGATGGCTTAACATGCATCCAACAAATAAAGATAAACAAGAACTTTGCCCTATTCACAATGAGTACAATCCAACAAAGCAATCATTCAAGCTGCCTGGTGGAAACTACATGAAGATATCGCCAATTGACTTTCATAGAGTCTATGGTCTACCAATGGGTAAAAAGGAAGTGACGCTCAAGAAATTATCACTGGAAGAAGTAGTAGACTATGCGTTGCAGGTCCTACTAGAACTAGAATCTCCAGTTACAAATGGAAGGGTGAAATTAGCTAATGTAGAGCATGACGTTTCTAATGCTCATACCATTGAAATATGGATCAAGCTGTTTTGGACTCTGGTTACGGGAGCTCTACTGTGCCCATTTTCAAACCCTACTGTTGAGTTGAATGTGCTGGAGTACTTGCAACCAGACAAAATCAAGCATTTCAAAGAATACAATTGGTGCAAGTTCTTCTTCGACTATATGAATGAGGGGTTGAAATAAAAAAACCAGTACGTCAATAAAGATCTTCATTTCTTAACAGTAAGTATCTATACCCTCAATAATTTCATTTCAATTAGTATACCCTAAAGCATTACAAATCCTAGTACATCAATACTAATACAACTGTTTCTCCTTCCCACAAACAAATAAAATGTATGCTTCATGTACAAGTTGGATGAAATGGCCTTCTCCACCCAGTTTTAAATCCCAACAACAAACTATTATGATGACACTGCTGTGCAAAGAAACTATGAAAACATAGTGAGCTACTACGGTGGAGAAGAACTTCATGAGCTCATGAAGATACAGGATAAAGAAGAGAAGATCGTTGACATCAACAGTGATGACGATGACAACAACACAGACCAACAACCATCAACATCACTCATATTTTGTGCAATTCATATAACTAATACCACACATGAACCATGGTGGTAATATATGGTATTGTACTGTATAATGCACATACCATCCATTACCACCATGGTAATATGTGGTATTCTACTGTAAATATTAACTTACAGACCAAAAATCACTAATGCAGGCTGAGAGAGCACTGAAGCTGGTGAAAACATCAATGAAAGCTATGTTGCAATCAATCAAGATGCAATACAAAGCTCAAATTGATGAGCTTGTCAAACACAAGGAAATGTTGGAGCAAAGATCTGATGACAACTTTGATGGTGTGGAAGGAGAAAGATCTAATGACGTGATTATCGAACAAACTGAAGGAACTGAGTCTGATGATGAAGAAAAAGAAGCAGATGCAAACCTGGAAGACACTCTGAAGAATTTTTTTGACAAGCTAAAAACAGAGAAAAGCAAAGCAACCACAGTCAATGAATCTGAAGAAAATGATGATTCTGAACAAACAACAGTGGATCTAGCTGGACCAACACAATGAAAGAAAAGGAAGAATCAAGATGGTTCTCCAACAAAACCTGAAGCTCAACATCAAACAGAGAATCCTGCTGAAATTGTTGAGAAGAATCCTCCTGAAACTGCTGAGAAGAACCAAGGAAATTCAGTTCCAGAGAATGTAAACCAGGAGGCCAACAAAAAAGGAGATGAAGAAAAGGCAAGTGAAATGCATCAAGATCAGGAAGCAGATGACAGTGAAAAGACACAGTCAGATGTGCTTGTTTCAAAGGAGGGAGCAAAGGCGAAGAACAATGATGAAGAAGCAATACAACCACCACCAAAGACTGCAGGAAAATCCACAGATGCAAAAGACAGTGACATACCATCTTTTGACCTCAGCCCATTCAATCCCCCATCAGAAACAGCAAATATCAACATCACCACAGCAACAGCATCACAACAACCAGAAGAACCGCGCAAAAGAAGGATAGTGATGAAGAATGTGCATGGACCAGAGAAGAAAGCAAAAACATCAACCCCTCCACAAGAAAAAACAAGCAAACAGTTGGAGAATAAACAATTCATTGAATGGTCAAGCTTGTACTCGAACAGCCAGGAGAGGGTACTGGAGATAAATGCCTGCTTGGCTGCTTACATTGATGACCTGAATACACCAGTTTCACAACCAATGTCAGGAATGAACTCATCAGCAGCAAATGAACCAGTTCAAGCAAAAGATGTTGCCCTAGATGCAATCCCAATTGCAATGATGGTTACACCACCTCAGACAACTCCTGATGAAGTTTTCAATGACATTCTTGAGTACATAAGGTGCAAAGACGACAAAATTGTCTCTGAGTAAGTAAATTTCTTAATATCAATTAATTTCTTAAGGACATATACTATAGTTTGGTATGGTATGGTATGTTATGATATGGTATGGTATGGTATATGGTATGGTATGGTATAATGTTGAATAATACCACATGTTATAATGTGGTATACTGTTCTGAACAGGGACGATGTAATGTTCAGCAGAAAGGATGGCACAGGCTTACTCAAAAGGTCATCATTGCAATCTGTTGACATAGATCAATTGATAACAAATGATGTCGTGGACTGGTATGGAGATCTGATGAACAGAGATCAAGCAAAAACAGGAAAAATCTCCAAGTGGTTCTTCTCTAGTCATTTGGCAGTAAGTTTGTCCATATTTTAATGTATTATACTTACCATACCAGAATATATGATTGCTTTAACATAATTTCAAATTTACAGTCTGACTGCAAGCTGGACATAGAAAACAACAATCCTCCACTAAGTGCAGACCAATACTTCGACAAAGTGGACGAATATATTTCTGACAAAGAATGGGCAAAAGACCTTAGCTTCCATAACTGTGACCTTGTAAGTAACACTACAAAAACCATAAAATACCATATGGTATGACATCAAAAAACTATTCCTCAAAACATATTTATAATTGTCCATTAACATTCTCACTTCATTCATATACAGTGGTTCTTCCCTTACTGTGATGGTGAACACTACATCATGATCTGTGTCAACAACGAGAACACAAGATTTGATGTGCTTGACAGTCTCCACTACAAAGACTTTGACAAGACTTACAAACCAGTGGCAGAAAGAGTTGTCAAGTATGCAATCAACCACATGAGTGTCTACTGTGGGAACAGACAAATCCCCTGGGAGAAGTTTGACTGGTTCAATCTGGGGAAGATTACACAGCCAGATAAACTCTCATGTGGATTGTACATAATCAGATGGATGCGCCATTGGGAAGGAAAGTACAAGACTTTTATGCAATCAGACTGGAAGAGAGTGGATCTGATCAAAGAAGTCAGGAAGTGTATCATGCTGGATATCATCCTTAATAAAGACAACCTTGAGCGTGATCGGATTATGAAAGCTGCCACAAAGTACTGGGCAATGAAGAATCAAAGCAAGTAAGGGAAGGAGACAACATCAGTATGGATCTAATATCTACTATAGACATCTGCTTCTGAAAACAATGCTTTTGAAGACAACCAATTTGCCAACTTTTTTTATTATGTGTGTGCTTTTTAGAACAAACAAGGTATTCAGTATTTTTCTTATGGGTGTGTTATAACTTACATTTGAAACACTTCTTATTATGGTTATGTAACAGTCTAGTACTTTATGTTACCCTTTATTAATGTCACATATCTAAGATTACAGTCATCAAAATGTTTATACCATAGTATACCATATGGTATAACATGGTATAAACATTTTTAAATGCACCACAACAAGATACATGGTATTTTATGGTAACTGAACACAACACAGATCACATATCTAAGATTACAGTCATCAAGAATGTTTTTACCATAGTATACCATATGGTATAACATGGTATAAAGATTTTTACCATAGTATACCATATGGTATAACATGGTATAAGGATTTTTATATACACCAGAACAAGCCACATGGTATTTTATGCTAAACTGAACACAACACAGATCTAAGATTACAGTCATCAAGAATGTTTTTACCATAGTATACCATATGGTATAACATGGTATAAACATTTTAAAAAACACCACAACACGCCATATAGCATTATATGGTAACTGAACACATCACACCACTAATAAGGTAAAAGTAAAAAGAAAAAAAACACCACCATGACAAAACCATAGTAAAACATTATATCAAAGGTTAAAATCATCCACGAAACATTAAGTCCTTCTCATGTGCAGATCAATACTACTTCAAACAAAAGCAAAAAACAAAAATGCAAGAAACACGTAAAAATCAACATCAAAACAGCTAATAAAACTCCACAGCCTTCAAACAACTATCACAACTTCAACTTCAAACTTTCTTCCACAGCCTTCAAATTCTCCTCTTCCAATCTGTTAGTCTTTTTCTTCTTCCTACTAGCCGCCCTTCCAATCTCAGCTTCTGTAATAGGTCGTTTCGAAGGCTTAAATGAATCCTTCTTAGGCTTAAACCCCTTCACATTTCGAACTGGAACATCACCTACAAATAAGAAATACATACTACAATCAATACCACATAATACCATATGGTATTCCAACACATTACCAGAAACAATAAAGAAAACCACACTATACCACATGATACAACATGGTAAAACAACTTCGCAAAGAAAAAAAATCACAAAATTATATACACCATCACAACAAAGAAATGGTGCAATCAAAGAAAGAAAGGAACAATAAACTTATCACAAATGAAACATATACCACATTATACCATATAGTATTACAAAACATCTCAAGTAACAAACCGAAAGCCACCCTATACCACATGGTACAACATGGTAAAACAACTTGGCAGACAAAAAAATAACAAAATCATATACACAAACAAAAGGGGGCCAGGGAACTTACTTTCACAGTTGGTCGATCCACCCGTACCAGCTGTTTCGACAATTGGTAAAGCTTCACACTTCTTGATCAAATCACTCATGAAATCCATGGTTGTTTTATACAAATCATCATTCAAACAAACCCTACTGATAAGCGAAGCAGAAACAGCTGAAATATTGAACAGACGAGACCGATACTTTGACGGAGCCTCAATAGACGAAACTGCAAATCCAAAATTCCCACCAGTTTTTGTTGTCCTTGTCCATCGCTTCAAAATCAAACTAGAAGGGATGTGATGGAACTTCACATTGCAAGTTGTAGACCACAACAAATCATATCCCCTCAATTGATGCTTACACAACAAACCACTTGACTCCCACTTGCGACAAATACACTTAATTTCACCATTATCAAAATCAACTATGAGCAGTCTGCTGTCAAACCTTGAAAAGTCTGCTGTCAAATAAACTTTCTTCCACAGCCTTCAAATTCTCCTCTTCCAATCTGTTAGTCTTTTTCTCTTCTTCCTACTAACCGCCCTTCCAATCTCAGCTTCTGTAATAGGTCGTTTCGAAGGCTTAAATGAATCCTTCTTAGGCTTAAACCCCTTCACATTTCGAACTGGAACATCACCTACAAATAAGAAATACATACTACAATCAATACCACATAATACCATATGTATTCCAACACATTACCAGAAACAATAAAGAAAACCACACTATACCACATGATACAACATGGTAAAACAACTTCGCAAAGAAAAAAAATCACAAAATTATATACACCATCACAACAAAGAAATGGTGCAATCAAAGAAAGAAAGGAACAATAAACTTATCACAAATGAAACATATACCACATTATACCATATAGTATTAAAAAAATCTCAAGTAACAAACCGAAAGCCACCCTATACCACATGGTACAACATGGTAAAACAACTTGGCAGACAAAAAAATAACAAAATCATATACACAAACAAAAGGGGGCCAGGGAACTTACTTTCACAGTTGGTCGATCCACCCGTACCAGCTGTTTCGACAATTGGTAAAGCTTCACACTTCTTGATCAAATCACTCATGAAATCCATGGTTGTTTTATACAAATCATCATTCAAACAAACCCTACTGATAAGCGAAGCAGAAACAGCTGAAATATTGAACAGACGAGACCGATACTTTGACGGAGCCTCAATAGACGAAACTGCAAATCCAAAATTCCCACCAGTTTTTTTGTCCTTGTCCATCGCTTCAAAATCAAACTAGAAGGGATGTGATGGAACTTCACATTGCAAGTTGTAGACCACAATAAATCATATCCCCTCAATTGATGCTTACACAACAAACCACTTGACTCCCACTTGCGACAAGTACACTTAATTTCACCATTATCAAAATCAACTATGAGCAGTCTGCTGTCAAACCTTGAAAAGTCTGCTAACAATGTAATGACATAAAAAATCTTTACAATCCCTTCTTGAGCTAACTCTGTATTAGGGAAAACATTGTATGAAAGAGATTCTTTGTACTGCCCGAGAAAAAGCTGGAATATTTTTGGGGTATATAGATCAGCAACTTGCTTGACAATAGCACTGCATGAAAAGCGACAATCAGCAAACGTAGAAAGTGCTCTGTACTCCTCTTCTTCTTCTTCAGCATCTCTCTTATTATCAAGCATCCTATCAAAATGTACAAAGAACCTAGGAATACTAAATTCTGACTGCAAGTAATGACGAAGATTACTGTTGCAACACTCGCTTAACTGGGTACTCTTCATACCAGCACCAAAATGAGAATTCACCCAAGCCGATGACCACTTCTCCCTCACCTTGTAAATACCTTGTAACCAACTGTGTCCAAGAGGTCCTTTCCCAGGGAAACACTTATCTATCATTCTTTTCCAATTATACTCAAAATCATCCTCATCATCAACATTGTACATCAAATAGCTAAGCTCACAAAGGAAAACCGAATCACACAAAGATCCCAAACTAACAACTGCATTCTGTGAGATATGCCATGAACACAATCCATGGAAAGAACTTGGGAAAACAGACCTTATACCAGCAGCAATTGCAGCAGCCTGATCAGTAAAAATAGACGACGGGCTCACACCTCCCATGCATTCCAAAAACTGATTAAACAACCACTCAAACGTTGCCATTGTTTCATCATATAGAAGGGCAGCTCCAAACACAGTGAGTTAATGATGGTTGTTGAAACCAACAAACAGAGCTGCACATACCATGTGGTACACAGTGTTAAAAAAATGAATACCACAAAATACCATCATAGTATTAACAGATAACAACATAATGAATACCACAAAATACCACCATAGTATTAACAGATAACAACATAATACCAAATCAAAATAACTATAATACAGAATAATCACAAATATAAGAACACATACCTAGTGGTCGATACTCTTTATTCGTTCTGTATGTAGTATCAAAACTAACTGAATCCCCGAAAAAATGATAATCCATCCGCATCTTCCCATCTGCCCAAAAAATACTAGCAATATTCTCGTCCACATCAACCTCTACCTCATGAAAAAAACCAGGATCCAGCTTAGCTTGTCGTCTAAAGTGTCTTAGCAATGCATTTGCATCACCATGCTCCATTGATGATGTCCTCACTGTCCGCAGGTGGTTCTTCAAATCATTTCTTGTGAAACCAATACACTTCCGACCACCACCAGCTGTATTAATTGCATTATACGAAGCAGTCGCACCTGTACCAGCAGCATCATTCACATCTGCCAACATTTTATACACAGGAGCCATTTTTCTATTCGATCTCATGTAGTGACGCATACCCTCAGGAATCATGTCATGGTTATGCACATCATACCACTTATAAATCTTGTAACACTTGAACTGCTTAAACCACCTAATTCGAATATAGGTACCATCACATCCACCCCTGATTTCTGGAACACGACGAACACGAGCCTTCCTTATTGCAACAATACTTGATATAATAAACCGCCTTTGAACCATTATTAAGCTTCGGACATGCCGACTGATGGGAAATCCTCACACAAAACCTTTATAATTCCCATAATCCACATAAAATCTATATGCATCATCAGTTGTAGCGAACTCAAGATTGTTCCAAGAACTTCGAACATTAGGATCAATAGAATCAAAACCTAAAACATAAAATGAATGAAACATTAATTCTGTACAAAATATAATACCACCATAGTATATATGGTAAATTTTATATATGGTATAACATGGTATTGTATGGTATAACATATATACAGAAACATAAAATCACAACAACTATAAAAACAATCTAGAACAAATAAACACAACACTCATATGCAAAAATACTATAAGATACCAGTATGGTACTTTATGGTATAACATGGTAATATATGGTATAACATGGTATTGCATGGTATAACACATATATAGAAACATAAAATCACAACAACTATAAAAACAATCTACAACAAATAAAACACAACACTCATATGCAAAAATACTATAAAATACCATTATGGTATTGTATGGTATAACATGGTACTGTATGGTATAACATATATACAAACTTCAACTTACCAAACACATTTAAAATTCTTACCTTCCGATTCAACAACACTATTAGAAGAACTAGATCCAGTATTAGATTCATTCAAAGAAACAATGACGCCTTGATTGAGATCACTCATTGCACTAAAAAAGCTCAGTCAACAGAGAAGATTCAAAAAATTCCTGCACAAAACATAAATTCAACTACGGATCAATCAACTGAACAAACTTATACAAACAGATCAAACTTATACAAACAGATCACAAAGAACAGAAAACAGAGAGCACAAAAGAGAAAACGTAGATAAATCATATATACACAAAATCAAAAACAAATTACATAATGGAATCAATGCGAAAACATAAAATCCTACTATCACTATAAATTACCTCGACGGAGACCAAACAACGGCCAGCAGAAACTTCAACACAAGCAAATCGAGCCAAAACCTCGAGCAAGAAGAAGAAAAGAGAAGATTAAGCTAAGAATCGCGTCCTCCACCAACCTTCTCGCCATCGAGTAATCCTTCGGAGAAAAACTCTCGATTGCTATGTTTACTTCTAATTCTCTCTCATGAATCCAATTCCAGCTCGGCCAAGGATAAACAGAAAAGGAATAAAGAGGGAAAGACATAAATTCAAATAATGGACAAAAATACCCCTGTCCCACCCCGCTCTGACCCCAGCCGTTAGATCTCCCCGCTCCAGATGGACGGCTCCTGTTGGCTTACTGACGGGTGCATAACCATGGGTTATCCACCCTATCTTGGACCCTTCCTCACCGCTGGTGAGGGTTGAAATCACTCAACCCCTGCTTTCTTTTCCCTCTACTCTTCCCACCTTCGCCGCCTTCATTGCCACCATCGTCGGAGTCGATCATCTTCTTTCCTTTTGCCATCGCCATCGCCGTCGTGTTATCTTCCTCCCTTTCTCCTCATATCTCCTAGAAAGAGAAGAGAGAATTGAAAAATTTTGAAAAAAAAGAAGAAGTAGATCGATGTTGGGGAGGAAAAGAGGATGGCCGAATCGAACAAGGCGAGGAGGATGGAGTTTGGCGGCCGCTAGATCGCAAACTAGATTCATATTTAACGCCCTAACTTTTTAAAATTTTTGCCTTAAATTTACAAAACAGACGATATTACCCCAATTTGTTAAAGTCCCCAATCCATCGCCCTAATCCCTAATTTTGCTCTACTCGTCCCCGGCGAAAGAAAGGCATGGTGGCGGCGCCAAAGAAATCATCGTCGTCGCCCTAATTTTTCTCGCGGCGGCTGCTATGCTTCTCATTCCACCGTGTCGACGCCGCCACGCCCTAGAAATCATCGTCGGCGACCAAGAGCAGCATGGGCTTGACAGGGATGGATTTTCAGAGGGCGGAGAAGGTTTTCAAGCGGTGGCTATAGATTTTGAAGGTAGAGATCGAGATGAGGTTGGAGGCGGCCAGCGGGCATCAGGTTGTGGGTGGACGTCGTGTTGAGCAGCGCGTAGGAGACCTCGAACCGCGGGTTGTGTGGGCGGTAGACAAGGTAGACGATGAGGATGATTAATCCGACGAGGAAGATGGTGATCCAGAAGATCGCGCAGCACATGGCGGCGCACCACATCGTGATTTTCGTCTTCCGCGATGACGACACCACGGCGGGATCGGCTTGTGGGTTGACGGCAGCGGGGAGGTGGGTGGAGTGGAAGACAGGGATTTGTTGCTGCCGGCAGGGTTGGGTTGCCCGGTTGGGCTGGGGCCTGGGTGGACGGCTGTCACGTTTAGGGTAAAAGAGTCAGTTTTGTATGTTTAGGGCGATAAATTCAAAATTTTAGGGCGTTAATTAGTACCTCTCATTGCAAATGGGGGGAGATTATAGATTAGGGTTTGTTTAAGTTAGGGAGCCCTTACATTTGCTAAATGACCTTTCTACCCCTACATTTTCCACAAAACTACCTGCCACCATTAGCTCTTCCGTTTGTGAAAATGGCCAAAAGTGAAACCCAATGAGTATCAAACTAAGTACCAATATTAACCCTCGATTAACAAGCTTAACCAGTTAGGCTATGAACTTGTACTTAATTAATGTCTTCACTTTAATTCATTACTATAATATTTTATCCTTTTGAGATAATTTTTGTTATGCCATCATACTAATTTTTCCTAAACAATCTTTCATATAAGATCATGGTCAATAATGTACAATAATAATATACTTCTTCTAATGTACTCGATAACGTACAATAAGCATCACATGTGCATGGTTGTTTATTTATGAATGATAACAAAATTAGATTAGGATTGACCCTATCGCCCGCACTCATGAGCTACAAGAAAGCAGGAGCATTCAGACCACTTGCAAGAGAAAGTTGTTGCTCGGGATGTCATCGTCACAAGGGTTAGTGATTGCAAAAGACTCCTAGTGAACCCCTTCACTTATGTACTTATATTAGTAGGCTTGAGACTAATGCTCATTTATGATTTGCTAAGAAGGATTTTCTACGGTGATTTGAAATTATTTTATTTTTTCTTTCCATTTGAGTTATTTTGATTATTCAAGGGCATTTTGGTAAAAGTAGTGGTCATCCGAGTTAGGAATGTACATTTTGGTATCATAGTTGGTCTCCTTTGCCTTCACTTTGTAAGTGAGATACTGGGAAGTCGGTCTCCATGTTTCCTACAAGTATTAAAGGTTTTTCGAGAGGTCAAGTTATGGTCATAACCATTGGGATTCAGGCTGTAACATCTGGAATGCGTTTTGCCTCCCATGGTCCTAGTTACGGCCAAAATTGGAAAAGTTACAGGCTGGGTCGTAATTTTGAAGGCTAGCCCATAACTTGGGAGTAGGCTACTGTTTTTCGGTCCTTTCTCCCTCATTCGAACTCCAAATCAGTCATCGTTTGATCCCATACCCTCGTAGTATTGTCCTCTTTATTTTCATGCCTAGTTTACATGATTCTTGGACCATAAAATGAGGTAGAAATCCATTCTTCCTCGGGTCATGCCAGAGTTTCCTTCCCCGATTGATCTCCGATAGACTTGAAACTTGCGCCTATGCTTCACTTTACGTGCTAGGACTGAAATGTGACAAAGGAACACAACCTAGTGTAAAATGGTCCAAAGAAGTAATAATGAAAGCTTAAACGATAAATCAACGGTGAGAAAAACATGTGTAATTTCAGTGTTATCAATGAACAATTGAAGTAAGGGTAGATAGACCGCCTAGGTTGATACTGAAATACTAACCTTATCCTACACCCTCTATAGGTTTCACTTGGCCTATAGTTGGGATTAAGTGTAGCGATAGCGCGAGTCACATCGATGATCATACACAAGAGATAATTAAAGCATCTAGAATACATAAGCACCTAAAGTAATTGGCATCAATGATCATAACATAAGATGAAAAAAGCATCTTATTACCTCATAGAAAATAATGTATAAGCATAATAGAAATCACATCACTAACAACCATGGTCCATGAAACCGTATCGTTCCGGCGGTTCAACCACGAAATACCAGTATCGGAGGCTAAATTGTAGACGGTATTTAACTGTACTAGCGGTTGAATTACTATTAAACCACGGTTTTACCATTAAATACCCTACCGCTGACTTTCCCGGTACGGTTTCATGGACCATGCTAATAGCTCGAATAGCACGTGATAGAGAAGAAGAAAAAAATCACCATGGATACAAGAATTGATGGTGGATGCTTCTACTTTAAATTTCAACAAAAATGTCTGGATACAAAAAACATAACCTCCTATTTATACTAGTTACACAAATGGGTTTTCTAGTCTTTTTCCTCCTAAATTTGGCCAAACCCTCTTTATCCCACTTGAACTTGTTTTCCTTCAACAAGTGGATGAAGTAGCCCCTTCAGAATGTCTTCTACAAGGATAGGGCATGAGTGGCAATGAGTACCGATGTTGGGCTGCCGCTCCAATTCTTCTTGTAATGGGTTACTTGTGGGCCAAGTAACTCCTCCTTAAACTTTTAGAGCGTCGACTAGTAGGAAAATATATTGTGGTACTTGGTCAAAGTCGGGCATGTTGCACTACCAGATCTACTTGTTTTGGCCATAAAGTAAGCATCTGATGTCCAAATCCTTCTAAATTTGAGCCTATGAGCTTGTATTCTCATCCAGCTTCTGATCTGTTGCAACCGTCCCTCAAGGGGTCGGGGGTCCTCGCGTTCGCTTTTTGGGAGTCGCCATCGATCTTACTTGGAGTGGATCAAACACTAATCTGGCAGCTCTAACCTTAGGTTAGAACCGGGGCTTGGTCTGCAAATTAGAAATATAGAAATCTAGGTTCGGGAGTACGGTTACGTATGGGGAAGTGAAATCACACCCCAGAACGCCCTAAATGGTACTACTTAAGTCGATAAGTTTACATACGAGTTGGGTGTATTTTAGTAATAATTTTGTAATTTTAGGGTCTCACTAGACCATTAAATAATTTTATAGTATTATTTCAAGATTTAATTATACGCCCAGTGACGTAAAATTTAAAAATAAATTTAGTTGATTAGTTGGACTCGAACCTTATCGGCTGCATACGTACCCGTTAGACGGGATCAAAGTCCACGTGGTTCATTAGGAACTTTGATCGTTTTAATTATAACTTTTACCACGTTCCACTGAACGTAATTTTCGCATTATGATTTTGTTAATAGAATTTGTCAGATTATTATGATGTTACTAAAATGAAAGCAAGAATTTTAATTATTAACAAGGAATTGATTGTATCAGACTAGAAGCAAAACTAACTAATCCACATTCACCATTTCGTATTAAGGGCTTTAAATAAATAAAACTAAACGAGATGGTTGAATTAACGTAGGATGGGCCAGCAACCCAACTGCCCAAGTTGCCAGACGTTTAGTGTGTACGATCCCGCCGACCTTGTTTCGAAACTGGTGAACCTTAATTTTTTTTGATTTTTTGTTTTAGTGTGAAGATGGGGGAAGGACAATTTTGTAATTGCCCAAAAAAGCGGTGGCAAGGCCGCGTTAATTTCCGAAAACCCTAAGAGCAAAGGGGTCATTTGGATCGTTGGGGTATAGATTTGTCCTAAACAAAACCCTAGCGGCTGACCGCCTCAACCCCTCTCATACTTCTCCGTCTCTCTCGTCTTCCCTCCAGTAGAGATCGAAAAACCAAAAAACCTAAGCAAACAAAACCCTAGCCGCCTAGAGCCCTCTCCTCCCCTCGCCGTTCTTTCTCTCCTCTCTATGTCGTTTTTTTGCTTCTCCGAATCAGAGACTCGTCCCACAATCGCCCTCTCCTCTTCTCTCTCGTTCCCTTGCCTATCCTCCCTCTCTCTTCACTCCGATCTGCTTCTTCCTTCCTCTACCAAGAAAACGACCAAGGCCATTAAAAGGCCTCTGCCGCAACGATAATGACATGTGCCGCTGCGGCGATCTGCTTCTCCTTGGTCGGCCGCCGCCGTTCCATTCTCTCTCTCGCTCTCGTTCCACCATCAGTCGCCCATATCTGACCGGGAAATCCTAGATCTAGGTAAAATCATGGCATGAAAGTTTTTTTTTGGGTTCGATTAAGTATTTTTGGGGTTTTGGCTGATTTTGGCTGACTTTCTGGGTTTTGGCTGATTTTCTGGCATTTGGTATGACGAGGGACGAGGAAAAGGGGGTCGCCATAGGATAAGAGGACTCATCGCCGGCAACAACCAGGTTGAGGGAGAACCGATGGTAGGTTCAGCTGGTTTTTTTCTCGGTTTATTGGGTTTATTGATTGTGTTTTTGTTTCTGTGATTTTTATTTGGTTTAATTATTTTATTTTTGTCTTGGTCGAGTGGAGGAGAAGAAGGGGCTCGCTGGCTCGCTAGCGGCGAAGACAGAGAGGAAGACAACTAGAGTGGTTAGTTGGTAAGCTTTTTCTTTTATCAGTTAATTCTCGTTTGATGCCTATTTAATCGATTCTGATTTCTAACTATTAGATTTATTTTGATGCAGGTGTTGGAATTTACAGATCTGGGTAAGATTTGCTCAACCCGACTTAGTAAAATCAGTAGGATTGAACTACATAAAAGATGAATTTTTCAACTTTTAGTTTAATTGTGGATATGTTTTCATGGAAAATGGTTTGGGTGTATAGACTTGTAATGGGAGATTTTTACTATATGAAAAATCGTTAAAACTGGAGTTTTGGATCCAATGGGTTTCGAACTAAACTCGTACTCTGGTTTTGTTAAAAGAAGTGTTAATTTTGGGTCAGTTTTGGTTTAGAGCTCAGTCACTGGTGAACTTTGTATCTGTCTAACCTAAGTAGGAAAAAAAGATATCTATAACTAAATCGTCGCCACTGTTTATGATTCTTACTAGATTATAGTTATAAATCACTGCTACTACTCGTGATTTTATTGGATTGTGATTTTGATTGATTGACAAATTGGTAAGGGTTTGTGAATTAGTGATTCGAGTGAGGTATGGTGATTTTGCTTAGATATGGATCTAAGCAAATGACGCCTACAAAGTGGTTTTACTTTTTTTCGGGATAACTTAGTCTAATCGAATTTTGATTTAATTTGTTTATGTATGATGGTCTGTGTTTATCAACTGTATGCTAAAGAGAAATATTAAAGCATGGCAGAAAATTAAAATAGACTGGAAATTAACGCAAAAAATGAGTAAATGCTGAATTGAAATGAGCTTAATCAGAATAGTAGAGTGCTTAAGCGAAATACACAGTAGTAGTGGTATGAAAGAAGCATAATGTGAATTCCACAAACACATAGTAGTAGTGATATGAAGGAACCAGAAGGTGGATTCCACAAGAATAAGTTTTCGGTTTACAAGCACCAACCTGGTGGGCAACCTTGGATCTAGGAAATCCTTGCTCTTCAGCTATTACAACTTTGAACTTATGAGCAACTGTAGATCTCCAAGTAGATCAACAACTATTAGAACTGTGAATAAAGTGCAAAAAGGAAGAAAATTTGCGAACAAAGTATTTCTCTATCTCTACTTCCTAATTCCCAGCGCATCTCTTCTGCCCTCTTCCCCCCTTCAACAATGAGACTCAAAGAGCTCATTTATACCAAAAAGGAGTGTGCCACGTGTCATTTGTTAATTGGTCGTTGTTGAGGCTGAAATTGTGTTGCCTCTTTCTGATTGGTCGGATTTTAAGGCTACATTTGTAGCCAACACCTTGCTTGGTCGATTTTGACTGATCAGACAAGGCTTTGGATAGGGTTGGCCCTTATCTCCAGGTCGAGTTTGGTCTAGAGTTTTGGGCCGATCTGACCTTCATCAGGCTCTAAATGGGTTGGGCCTGTCTTCACATTGACCTTGCTCTTGGGCCTCGATTTTGGTCTTTAACTTACATTTAAATTGTCTTTGTCTTGAAGATGGGTTGTACTGATCTGATTCTTCTTCTTTTGCAGATTGCTTTCGCTGACTGGGCCTCCTTGTGATGGGCCAAGTTTGGATTCTTTATTCGAAATTAGGAGTAGATAATTCACTTTCAACTTGTAATTGAGGATGATAGTTGCACAAATTAAAACCCCCTATAGTAATGTTGATAATGTTACTTGTAATTTGTCAATTATATTCTTCTCAAATTTATTATCGAACCTTGAATAAGTTCTCTAACACGAATACAAAACCAAGAATGAATCACGTCGCTCTTTGAATTGGCCACGTGAACTAGTTTACTGTGTCCACACTTCTCGATTGGAAGCTCAGTTTGATATTCCGTGATAGATATTAGACCGGACAAAATGTGGTGTCTACAATTGCCCCCTTTTGTATATCTCTTTGTATAAAGAGTTATACAAAGTTCTTATAAAGACACCACATTTTCGAACTCTAACGATGATTTTTTAATGTACTCCCAAAAAGTGATGGTCGATTGTTGTTAGAACTCCCGACAGTTGCTTGTGTTTGCATTGTGAATGCTGATAATGACGAAGTCAACATTTTTCTATAGTGTTTTGCCAACACGATTTTATGTTTCAGCATATTGTTTGCCAATGCGTGAAATTGCATTGCATTTTTATATAGTGTTTGCCAACGCAAGAAATTTACGTTTTTTTATAGCGTTCGTCACGCCGAAACATTTTTATATAGTGTTTGCCAATGCAGGAACGTATTTCTATAGTGTTCGCCAACGCGGGAACGTGTTTATATAGCGTTCGCCAACGCGGAAAATTACATTTTTATATAGCGTTTGACAACGCGGAGACATTTTTTCTATTGCGTTCGCCAACGCGGGGACGTATTTGTATAGCGTTCGCCAACTCAAGAACGTGTTTATATAGCATTTGCCAACGCGGGAAATTACATTTTTATATAGCGTTCGCCAATGCGGGGACGTATTTATATAGCGTTCGCCAACGAGGGAACGTGTTTATATAGCGTTCGCCAACGCGGGAAATTACATTTTTATATAGCATGTGCCAATGCGGAGACGTTTTTTCTATAGCGTTTGCCAACGCAGGGACGTATTTATATAGCGTTTGCCAACGCGGGAATGGGGTTTTCTAGTATGAAATTAGATGCGATATTTTCTGGGGATCTTGGTAGACTTCGAAAGTTGAAACAGACAATTTTTGAGGTTCTGATGAGATGCTCAATGCATGTCTAAAGTAAAGATGCACTCATGAACATGTTTTTAGAAATGACACTATGACGTATCATGTTGAATAATGATGTCATGAATGTCATGCAAAAATACATTGTTTTTGTTGTTGGTCCTGGGTTTCTTTAAATCGATCATTCACCAGAAATTTTGTCATCGTCTTTGGAAGAGTTGATAGTAGGTTGAGCTCGAAACTCGATAGTGCGAGCCTATGAGTATTCGCCTCTATGGTGCAGGGGTAGGGATATTGGTATTTTGTTGCTTTGATGCATGATGTCTGGGAAACCCAAGCTCTTAGCCTTAGGGTTTGGAATAATCTGCTCGACCAGGGGCCTTGCCCTTGGTGGTATTTCTGGCAATGTAAGCGATATTTTGCTTGGTTAAGAAGATCTATCATCTTGAGGTATGTCTTGTCAGGATTGGCTTTTCAGAATATACTTTGATTGAGTCTATCTGAGATATAGGGAACCCTGAGGTATCATATTGTACTGTTTTTTCTTTCTTGATGCCCAATGTAGGTCGCACAGGTCTTTTATGAGGTTGTCTTTTTGGTGACAGAGTATATTGTGCTTTTTCTCGTCAGTATGGCATTGAAGAAAAATTTAGCTGACCTCTTGGTCTCATGAAACTTGAGTGTTTTCAAGTTATCCAAGATTTCTCCACAAACTAGGGAGTTGAAAAGTTAAGTAGTCTGGCTACTTAGTACCTTAAATTTCCTCTAAGTTGCTCCCATTTTGCCCCAAGGATATGTTATTCATTCTCCATCTTCCGGAACGAAGAGTGATTTTTATCATCCTCGACTTGGGATAAATGGAACAACGTCTCAAAAGAAGTTTATTGAAATAACATAGTGAAAACTCATTTTCAGATAATGCAGCTCTTGTTTAGGGAAGTATGTGCAAATTGAGCAACTACATTTTCATAATGCTCAAAATTGTTTTTGTTTCAAGAAGAGTGCAAATCGAGCCATGAGAATATCCATGATCTCTCACTCTCGTCATTAACCTCTTTTTCGCTTTCACTCATTCCTATGGATGTTTAAGTTTACGACACTTCGGCTACCATCAAGATTCATATCACCATGAGATGACTTTGTCTATGTTGACGGTCAGATGAGCTTGAGGTTAAGGTTTTTCTCACATGAGAGCTTTGTGTGATTGATTTAGGTGATCTCATATGGTCTCGTCATGGAGGTATATGATTTTTCATGAAAGGAGGTTGTTGGTTGAATCTGCCTTCGATCGTGAGGATCTTTTCGTCCTGAAATCCTATTTTCTTGTAATGCAGGGTTAAGACAAGATACAAGGAAGGCTTTTGAGAGAGTTTGGTCATATGAAGACATTTGTCGGGGAGTTTTTTTTTTCTTGCTCCCACCATATATGGCTAATTGATGGAAATAGGGGATTCGTATAAGGTTTGTGGGTTCTCTCATCGAGGAAGTCTTTTTTTTCTTGGAAATATTGGTGGTTTCCGGAGAGTTTATCTATAGCTTGTATTGCCCCCTTCTCTTGAAATATTGGTTTTGAGAGGCAAGAATGAGTATGAAGCAAATGAATCCTTGCTTCATCCCGGAATGGTATGCTGAGGAGTTCCTTTGTGTAGTGGTAGTGACTACATGGGTTTTCTTATCACGTAAGCCTTTGCCTGAGCTTGTTTTCCTGGATATTGGTTGGCAGATATCTTAACTTTTTGCGAGTGGTTATGACTTTAGATAACGTAGAAAAGGGCATCTAGTTGTAAGTCCCCACAATGTTTTTTTCGTTGTTGTTTCCCTTTTGAAATTTTCACGTTTGTGAGACTTGCTTGACTTTGTTATGCTCACTATGTGTTTCACTAAGCCTTCAACTGAAATTTGTGTTTCTGGGCACGAGCACAAAAAGGTTATGACTTTGTCTTGATGACCGACAACATGAGTGTCTCTCTTGATGGTTGGATTAATTGGATAGTTTTTCAAACGAGATTCGGCTAAATGTGACAAGATTCTTAAAATAGTCTGATGTCGTATCCCCAATACATCCCTCGATTATCATCTCGCATAATGTACAAACACTAGTGGGGTGTTTATACTCTCAACATAAGTTGGCTTTTGTACTCTCATCAAGAGTGGGGTGTTCAAAATTTCTAACACCAGTAGGGTGTTCGTAATCTCTCAACACGAGTAGGGTGTTCATAGTTGTTTGGTATGATAATCCCATGGCTTAACTTGAACACATGACATTGATTTATGATTTGTTTTAGAAAATTCAGGTAAAAATCCATGATATAGACTTTTATCACTTGGAAAGATAGGGACCATTGATGCGTAATCCGAAATCGAGATTGATAATGATCACAAGATGCTCCGAGAAGGTAGAAACGTGAATAACCTTTTATTTCTTATGATGAAAGCAAAAGGGGATACATCTTTATCGTGGCGAACTATCTCGGTATTTATTTGGTGTTATGCTTATTGACTTCCACGAGTATGCAGCGGGTTGTTGTTGGCGTTTAAGCGACCTCCTCTTATTCAAACTTCAACCATCCGGCATTCACCATGTCTTGAACCATTATCTTTAGAGCGTTGCAATTTTCCATTGAATGCCCTTGGACTCCGAAATGGTAATCGCAATGCTTATTGAACCTATACCACCTTGGAAATGGAGGTTGCAGAGGCTCGCCTGGAATAGGAGTGATTAGACGATCATGGAGTAATCGAGGAAAGAGTTCGGTATACGTGACCGGGATAGGGTCAAATACCCTTTTTGCTTTCCTTGGGATACTAACAT
Organism: Linum tenue; assembly: GCA_946122785.1. NCBI lineage: Eukaryota > Viridiplantae > Streptophyta > Magnoliopsida > Malpighiales > Linaceae > Linum > Linum tenue. The sequence goes on along the minus strand of CAMGYJ010000006.1, from coordinate 34,305,204 downwards.
CTCGATTGGCACCTTGTCGTGGTATTGGAGTGGGTTTTTGGATCGTTGATTTCATGAAGTTTGGAGGCCGCAACACTGGGCTTGATTCTTGTGAAAATTGTTTCTTCGTGTTTTCTCTTTTACTTCTTTGTGGTATGAATATACCTCTTCTTCCTTTCTCTTGTTCTGGCTTAGTTTTGCGGAGCCTTCTGGTATTTCCATCTTGCCTTGCTTGATCCCTTTTTCTATTCTTTCACCAATTATCAACAGATCAACAAAGTTAATCGTGGTAATTCCTACCATGTTGTTGTAGTAGGGAGGTTTCAGCGTGTCGAAGAAGATTGACACCATTTCTTTCTCTGATAGAGGAGGTTGAACATCTACAACTTTTGCACGCCGCCTGTGGGCGTATTCACGGAAAGATTCTTCCTCTTGTTTTTCCATATTATGCAAATCCTCCCTATCTGGAGTTAAATCTTGGTTATGCTTATAGTGTCTGAAGAATGCATCAGACAGATCTTGCCATCTCTTCACCTTTGATCTTTCGAGTTGCATATACCATCTTAGAGCTGGACCACTTAAGCTATTCTGGAAGCAATGTATCGTCAAATTTTCATCCCGAATATGGTTAGCCATTTTGCTGCAGTACATAACCATGTGGCTTCTGGAGCAAGTAGCACCTTCGTACATAACCATGAGGATAAGAGGACTCATCGCCGGCAACGGCCAGGTTGAGGGAGAACCGACGGTAGGTTCGGCTCGTTTTTCTCTCGGTTTATTGGGTTTATTGATTGTTTTTTTTTTGTTTCTGTGATTTATATTTGGTTTAATTATTTTATTTTTTTCTTGGTCGAATGGAGGAGAAGAAGGGGCTCGCTGTCTCGCCAGCGGCTCGCTTGATTGCCAGCGGCGAAGATAGAGAGGAAGACAGCTAGAGTGGTTAGTTGGTAAGCTTTTCTTTCACCAGTTAATTCCCTTTTGATGCCTATTCAATCGATTCTGATTTCTAACTATTAGATTTATTTTGATGCAGGTGTTGGAATTTACAGATCTGGGTAAGGTTTGCTGAACCTGACTTAGTAAAATTAGTAGGATTGAACTACATAAAAGATGAATTTTTCAACTTTTAATTTAATTGTGGATATGTTTTCATGGAAAATGGTTTGGGTGTATAGACTTGGTAATGAGATATTTTTACTATATGAAAAATCGTTAAAGCTGGAGTTTTGGATCCAATGGGTTTCGAACTAAACTAGTACTCTGGTGGACTTTGTTTCTGTCTAACCTAAGTAGGAAAAAAGATATCTATAACTAAATCGTCGCCACTATTTATGATTCTTACTAGATAATAGTTATAAATCACTGCTACTACTCGTGATTTTATTGGATTGTGATTTTGATTGATTGGCAAATTGGTAAGGGTTTGTGAATTAGTGATTCGAGTGAGGTATGGTGATTTTGCTTAGATATGGATCTAAGCAAATGACCCCAACAAAGTGGTTTTTTTTTCTGGATAACTTAGTCTAATCGAATTTTGATTTAATTTGTTTATGTATGATGGTCTGTGTTTATCAACAGTATGCTAAAGAGAAATATGAAAGCATGGCAGAAAATTAAAATAGACTGGAAATTAACGCAAAAAATGAGTAAATGCAGAATTGAAATGAGCTTAATCCGAATAGTAGAGTGCTTAAGCGAAATACACAGTAGTAGTGGTATGAAAGAAGCATAATGTGAATTCCACAAACACATAGTAGTAGTGATACGAAGGAACCAGAAGCTGGATATCACAAGAATAAATTCATAAAAAGTAGGCGTTATGTCATTCAATGAAAAAGTTTTTGGTTTACAAGCACCAACCTGGTGGGCAACCTTGGATCTAGGAAATCCTTGCTATTCAGCTATTACAACTTTGAACTTGTGGGCAACTGTAGATCAACAACTATTACAACTTTGAATCAAGTGCAAAAAGGAAGAAAATTTGTGAACAAAGTATTTCTCTATCTCTGCTTCCTAATTCCCAGCGCATCTCTTCTGCCCTCTTCCCCCCTTCAATAATGAGACTCAAAGAGCTCATTTATACCAAAAAGGAGTGTGCCACGTGTCATTTGTTAATTGGTCGTTGTTGAGGCTGAAATTGTGTTGCCTCTTTTGATTGGTCGGATTTGAAGGCTGCATTTGTAGCCAACACCTTGCTTGGTCGATTTTGACTGATCAGACAAGGCTTTGGATAGGGTTGACCCTTATCTTCAGGTCGAGTTCGGCCTAGGGTTTTGGGCCGATCTGACCTTCATCAGGCTCTAAATGGGCCGGGCCTTTCTCCACCTTGAGCTTGCTCTTGGGCCTCGAATTTGGTCTTTAACTTTAGTTTAATTTGTCTTTGTCTTGAAGATGGGTTGTACTGATATGATTCTTCTTCTTTTGCAGATTGCTTTCGCTAACTGGGCCTCCTTGTGATGGGCCAAGTTTGGATTCTTTATTCGAAATTAGGAGTAGATAATTCACTTCCAACTTGTAATTGAGGATGATAGTTGCACAAATTAAAACTCCTTGTAGTAATGTTGATAATGTTACTTGTAATTTTTCATTGATATTCTTCTCGAATTTATTATCGAACCTTGAATAAGTTCTCTAACACGAATCCAAAACCAAGAATGAATCACGTCGCTCCTTGAATTGGCCCCGTGAACTAGTTTACTGTGTCACACTTCTGGATTGGAAGCTCAGTTTGATATTCCCGTGATAGATATTAGACCGGACAAAATGTGGTGTCTACATGATCCATTAGGTTCCTTGGTAATCCATATTCGTCTTGAGTGGTTTATGACCTTGAAAAGTAAAAAGACACCATAAACGCATCAAATAGTACAAAAACACACTCAAGGTCTATCATAAGCTCATTATTCAAATAGTTATGAATTCCATTTAAATATCATAGAAACGACTAAAGATGCATTGATAGAAGGGGAATGTGTATCAATAATGAGAGTGATAAATACTATAAATAAAGTGTCATTAGACGCCCTGTAGCTAGTTGCAAACTTCACAGTCTCAGACCGTGCACATATCACCCAAACCATGAAGTTCGTTAGTGAAATGAAATCCATTCGGTTGGGATCATGGTTTTGATGAAAAGGTCACGGTCTGGACATTAACCGTGAACGTTTCACTGTTGGCTATAAAAGTGAGGATAAATTAGATTTGAGGAGAGTGGGTTTTTGGAGAAAGAAATTGGAGTTCTTCTTCCACCCTGGAAAGAAAGAGTGACAAACATAGAGAGCTTGGAGGATATTTGGAGCTTCCCGCCACCATAGGAGGCTTGATGTCATCCCAAAGAGCACCACAAACAGCCAAGGAGCAAGATCTTCTCTTAGTGATGATTGTCTTCTCCATTTAGGTTAATTTTGTCACTCTGGCTATGGAGTAGTCATCTACTTCACTTGGGTGTTGTAGTACCCTAGTTATTATATTGTAATTGACTATTTTTAACCCTATTCCTCGATTTGCATCTTGATTGTATATTGATTTGAGTATTATTCATGGAAATTGAAGGTCTTTTATCACTACCCTCAATTTGGGGCTAATGAACCTAGGTGAGAGAATATCTCCATAGGGTTGATTTAGAGCAATCTCAATTCATCACTTGGAGTCTATGAAGGAGTGTGATTAGATTTCTTGTGTCGTATCTAGTGTTGCAACCGCCCCTCGAGATCGGGGTATCTGTTCGCGAAATGCTCGGAGTCGCCATCGATCTTATTTTGTGGTGGATCGAACACCTTTTTACCCGGTCTCAACCTTAGGGTCAAAACCGAGATTTGGTCTGTAAAATTTTAAAGTTCTGGATTCAGGAGTACAGTTACATGTGAGGAAGTGTATTCACACACCACAACGCCCAAAATTGGTACTACTTAAATCGATAAGTTTTTATGGATTGAGTGTTTTATTATTTGTGCCTTATTTATGTATTTAATTATAAGATTCAATTAGATATTAGTTGTTTATTAAAATATAATTTGATCATACGCCTATTGACGTAATTTCAAATGTTAAGAAAGAGTTTTTTTTTTAGTTGGACTCGAACCTATTGATTGTCTACGTACCCGAGTAGTCGGGATCAAAGTCCACGTAGTTCGATTAAATTTAGAGGTTTTAAATTCTTTGAGTCTCACACACATTAAAATGTGGAGAAATTTTGTTAGTTGAACTCAAACCTATTGGTTGCCTACGTACCCGAGTAGTTGGGATCAAAGTCCACGTAATTCGATCGAAATTGAGTGATTCGAAATGTTAACGCTTACACGTTAACTTGTTGAGAAAATTTGTTGGTCGGACTCGAACCTATTGGTTGCCTACGTACCGAGTAATTGGGATCAAAGTCCACGTAGTTTGGTTCACATTGACGGATTTTGAAAGAGAAAACCTAACACTTTCTATTGATCTGTTTAAGGTTTGAGATTGTATTTTTCATGGTGAAATGTGTTTTGGTTTTTGTAATTGTGTGATTGGTGATTTTGAATGAATTTGGTCACACGATTGTCACGTTCTATTGAACATGAGTTTTCGTGTTAGGGATTTTCGCAAAATAAATATATATATAGACAAATATTCCAAAATAGAGTCGATCTTTTCTAGTAGGTTAAGTATTAAGCCGTTCATTTGGGATTGCTACAGAATTCTACGAGACAAACTATGTAATTTATTTGATACAATAATTAACATGTACGTTAAGTATTAAGTTGATTGGTAATAGCATAAATGGTCCGAAGTGTTTGTTGTGTATTTAGTTGATTCTTAGGTCAACGGCGTTTTTCTATGGACCACTCTAAGTATAGACTAATTAGAGGGCCATTTTGGTCATTTAGCAGGGTCGGGTAAGTAAACTAGTTTTATTAGCCTAATTGATTCGGATCTAATTGCACACATTTTATCCTCGTTTCCCTTGGGCGTTTGTAGAATTTTGACTCCTAAAAGGGTAGTTTTACGCTAGGTTTTGTGCGTTTTAGTGTGTTTCAGGATCCAACAGGTGAAACCAGCCCCGGAGACGAAAGTTGGACGAAAAGAGGCGAAGCCGGGTAAAGAGGGTGATCCAGGCGGAGTTCATGGGTTAGCATTGGATTTCACGGTCTACTATTGCCATGAACTGAAGCCCAAAATCGTGAACCGCGATGCGTCCAGGGAGAAATCCGCAGTTACTACTGCGAGACGAGTTCACGGTCAACAAGACCGTGAAGATTGAGGCCAAACAGTGAACTCCTGATGGCGAAGCGGTGCGTTTCGACATCGCGCTCTGTGTTCATGACTCATCCCGAATACCACAATTAATTCCCGCCTAAGGCCCAAGTATAAACCTTAGTCGGGTGCAGTACAGGGCAAGTATGTTTAAATATCGACTCGGGTCGGTCCGTGTACTCCTACTTCAGTCATTTGAATCATTATCTAGCGAGTCGGTTTTGGTTGAAAAGTTTCTAATTGAAGTAAAGCAAGACAAAAGTGAATGATTTTGAAAGGTCTTTTGTGAGAAGGATCACTCATGTCGCTTCCCCCTAACTACTACCATGGTATGTGAACCGAAATGATTTTTCTGGGCAAGGTGACCGCGAACCGCTAGGGGACGCAAATATGGTCGTAAACCACACTCTCGATTGCTAAACCGAGGGACATTATAGGTTGTCGCTCGGCCCTCTCGGTTTAGGCAATCGATGGTTGACTTACTCCCTCACTCAACCCAATGGTTGGGCGGCTTAATCGCGCTTAACCAAATTGCTTAATCCAACATCGAGGTTTGCCCTAAATTAACCTAGATATGTGACTTAAAAAGCCCTAGGAATACCAACTCAATTGAGCCTCCCTTGAAAGTGGGTTTTTTCTCTCTAATCTAGGTTAAAGTGGCTAATAAGATTGCTAAGCATAAAACATGCACAATCAACATGAATAATACCCCAATCATTGAATTAAACAACACCCATGAACAATCATTCAATTCACATAACAGAAACTACATGGTAGATAGTTAGGGTTTCACAACACCCAAATGAAAAAGAAATCTACTCCATACTAGAAGTGGGAGAAACACAAGGGGAAGAGGTAGAAACCATCATTAAGGAGGCTTCCAATCTTCTTGGCACTTGTGCTGAACTTCTCTTGGGGAGAATCTTCCCAAATCCAAACTTGGAGCAAAACCCTAACCTTCTTCTCCTTTGGTTCATCTTTCTCTCTTTAAAATCTGAAGAAGAAGACTTTCTCACTCAATGGGCTCTCCCCTCTCTCTTCCTTTCAGCTCTTCTTTTAAACAGGAATCGTGGTCAGTTCACGGCTGTGAATTCTGAAACGCGTATGTGAACTCAAGATGGGCGTCGAAAAGCACCGCTTCGCTTGCACGGGTTCACGGGCAATAGAAACCTAGCATAAAACCACCCTTTTAGGAGCATAATTGCCACAAACGCCTAAGGAAAACGGGGGTAAAATGTGTCCCCAAGCAAACCATTTCACACAAGGTAATATTTCAACCTACAAACATACTTTGGGGACAACTCAAAGGGCACAAAGTGGGAATTCTCAATGGCTATTCGCAATTAATGCATAGACCGTTGCAAGCAATACCGACATCCACCACAAACAACATTCGAGGCCACCAAAAGTGGGCAAACGAAAAGTTCTCACCTTGTTCATGGATCAATGCAAGTCTCAACAAGACCACTTATCAACCACAACCAACCATGCATAGAATTCAAGTCCGAGGAACAAATGGAAAGGAAACAAAGGTACTCACCGGGGTATGATATGGCATGCAAAACAAGAATGAATCACTCACTCTCAAGACCAGTGCGGTCAGGACCTTTTTGGTGAAAAAGATGTGCACAATCATAAACACTGGGCATATCTTCTTAATACCACGACGGTAACCTCTAAATGCTAGAGTTCACGGGATGGTTGTCACCACTAGCTTGTCTGGAGGTCTTAGATACAGGTTCAGATGACTGGCAATTGTCTTGGACATGGGAAAAAGGATTTTTTGGGTGGTGGCAATCATGACATGAGGTTCTACATCTTCAACCTAGACCCGAAGGTTCTATTGTTCCGACTAAAACCCTTCTCCTCAACCAAAGGCCACTAGCATTGGCCAAAGACCTTATCTCTCCCTTCCAACCTATCACCCGTCATGAACTCCATCAAAGCACTGTTCCTCGGTCAACTCTTGCTAGCACTTTAAGGTTTGGTAGTGAAGGAGTTCTAAAACAATGTGGGGGGTTTCAATGGCTTGAGTACCGAGAAACCCCCTAGAGCATACATTTTGGTTTTCCGTGGCAATCTCTACCTTATTTACCTCGTTTTATTACCTCTTTTTCGTTTCTCTTTTCTATCGTTTCCTTTTCTTTTGTTTTCTTTTCTTTTCGAGGGTGGTACTATAGAGTAAAAACTTTGACACCTATACATTTAGCGACCAATGCTCTCTTTTCAAGAACTCACTCCAACACTACACTTCATTTTTCATTCATGGCAAGAATCGCACACCTCTATGGAGCTCAAAAGTGAGAGCTTCGGGACACAAGGACGACTCATGTTTAGACACGAAGAAAGGATTGGGGGTCATTCTATCAACCACAAGCACGAAGCTCCTAACTTAAGAATGACCCTCGAAGTCACAAGGCTCAAAGGGGTTGACTAGTGGATTACACACTTCGGTACAATCAACATTTGGGCGTGGACTAATCCTATGCCTCCATCATACTCACTAGTGACAACGGTGATGTTACTCACCATGGTAAGAGGGATCTAAGCACACAAATAGAAAAAGATCGGCTCGAAGCTCACAAGGCTACCTAGTCACCCAACCATATATTCCCATTCACAAAACACAATGCATGGCAAGTTGTAGTCAACAAGTAATCGAGTCAAGACATCGATTCATTTATGCACACATGAGAACTAAATTTTTGCACTATCCTAATGGACCTTTCGGTCATCATCATAGGATATACTCGATCACATGCAACACTTCAAGATCAATGCCAATAAACACGAGATTTTCCCACACACCGACCACTTTGATCATGCAAACATTGCTTGGAGCCCTCAAATTTTTGAAATTGGGCATACAAAAGGCTCCAAGCATAATAGTAAACTAACATCCCCCCCCCCCCCACACACATAAGTTCGACATTGCCCTCAATGGAGTAAGAAAGGGGTAGAATGATGTAACCGCTTGGGCTTGGTGAGTGAAAGTTGGAATCGAATCCGGGGTAGGATATTTTGAGCTTCAAGGAGAGACAAAAAACACACACACAAAAACAAAATACGACTCTTTTGAGGCGAGGTTATTACACAACACAATACGATAGTAATAGTAGTTTATGGTCACACACACACACAAAAGAAAGAAAAATAACAAAAATAACATGTTTAGGGTTACAATTGGAGAAGTGGGGCGAAAGAAATCGGCTCTGCCACATGTCTCACTCGTAGGCTACCTCTCTCCGGTGGAAGGACCCTCTCCTTCATCTGGGAGGATTCCCTGGCGTCGAGCCATCAGCTCAAGGAGATCGGTCTGCCAGTCGAGGCAGGAAGTGACTCCCACGAAGCTCATCTCTAGGCGATCCACCCTCTGGATGAGGGGATCACCTTATGCTGTTGCTGGTGGTGGCTGGGCTAGGGGCTGGAGTGCTAGACGCTGGCGGCGGCCGGGTGCTCGAGCAGGTGGCTGCTCTGCTGGTGGTGGGACCTTGGGGTCAAGACTCAATCCCTCGATGTACCGCATTGGTCCAAAGGTGCGTAATAAGCGCATGGAGTGCAGATTGCCCTCATCAAATCTCTGGGTGCGACCTTCTTTCGAGAACCCTGCAAGGATGACATTGAAGTGTCGAGCAAGGGGGGTGATGTAGGGACCCATTGTTGTGACATAACGATGGTTTCCCCCATTGGCCCTGGCAAAAGAAGTGGCTATGACTGAACCTGGATGCAGAGTGCTAGACAGGTCTACCATGCAAGAACAAGCCAATAAGATTCTCTCGATTATCTTGTTCGGGTTGTGGTAAGCCGGGTGAGGGAACGAGCCAGGAGTGCAACGATGACACGCCACTAGGGTTGGAGTGTGGATGCCGTTGTGAGGGCCGACTTAAAATTTGTCCTTCGGTACTTTGGAAGGCAAAACTTTAGAAATGTGGCATTCGCGTCGAAACTTCAGATGGCGTCTTCCTCCCAATCGTCCTCATGTTTGGCTTCCACTCGAGGGCTCTGGCTAACCCGTCGTAGCTCAAATTGCGAAGTTCCCATCCCAACCGGAACTCGACCCAGCGGACTGGATGACCGAGTAGGCATTAGGTCTTGCGCATGGTGAAGGTGTTGAAAAACTCGACGCGTAGTTCCCCGTAAATGTCATCTTCGAGATCAAGGACTTGGCGCCATTATGGGTGCACCACTGCCTCCCTCATAACCTCACTGCATTGAAGCCAGTCGAACTGGGCGAAGTCTAGTTTCCAATGGTTACCGACTCTCGAAGATGCCCAAAAACATGCCTCTTTTTCCATTTCAGGGCTGCCCCTTAGCGCCACAAGGTATGGGTGGTCCATGTTAACTATCATGCACAAATTGACAAACATACACCATACTTGAAAAAATCATCAAATAATGCTCATTGGGAGGAAAAGAGATTCCCCCCACACTTATATTTCCACCATGGATACCAAACATTTAAGCTCAAACACACTGTGGCATGGTTGTGGTTATTTCACTGTTCAAGCAAACAAAAGTTCGAACCACAACCAAAACCACGGTGGCTACCATCCACCAATCAAGCATAAAACTCCACATGCATTCACAACATAGCACTTTGTGGGAAAATTCTAAAAATATAGACAACTCGATTCAAACATGCCCACCAAGGCTCAACTAAGCTCATGCAAAATCATTCCAGCATTCAATCGACCAAGTTCACCTAATTCCTCGCCCTAATTCTAGGTTCAACATGCGGAGCACAAAAATCATCCTCGCTTCACTACCTAATCCAATTCTCCACAAATTAATAAGGTAGAGCCGAAAAACCAACTTGGAGACGCAAGTAGAATGTAGGAGGAAGTGAGGTGCGGGCAAGGAAAGCGAAAAATGCTCGAAAATAGACCGGAGAGGGGATACCGGAGCTTCGTGGGAAGCTCCTCGGAGACTCGCCGCTGGCGACTTGATCGGAAAAAACTTGCCCCAAATCTCCCCAAAATTGCAGCACAGGATGGTTTTGATGAGGGGAGAATGGGTATGAAGTTGGTTTTGGGTTTTGCTCGTAGGAATTGGGGGAAAATTGAAAAACAGTCTGAATTTTGCTGTTTTCCGACGAGAATTTGAATTTTCCGGTGAGATTTGGTTCGTGAAGTGAAGAGTCGTCGTTCACGCCCCTTTTATAGGCACAAAACGGAGTTCATGGACGCATTGCCTTGTTCACGGTCTTAGCGACTGTGAACACTCAAATGCGTCCGTGAACTGGGGTTGGTCAACAAGTGGTGAACATGCAGAAGCACCCAGTTCACGGACGCGTTTGCCTGTTCACGGTCTTGTAAGACCGTGAACTGAGCAATCCGTCCGTGAACATCAGTGAAAACAGGGCACTTCTGAGAAAAATTGGACTCAACCTATTCCACTATGCCTCCTAATCGATCACAACACAACCTTAAATCGCAAAACCACAAAACTTGGCACGGGGACACCACTTGAACTCTTCACTAGACACGAAAACAAAAATAAGGAAAAAAAAACAAACCTCCGTTGGGTTGCCTCCCAACAAGCGCTAATTTATCGTCATTAGCTTGATGATTGGGGATATGTCACGACTTGGAATGTGAAGCCATCGAGAGTGGATCTACCACACTCTCGGGGCGAGGTTTGTAGCCTCCCATCTTATGCTCCATGAGTTCGCCCCCTTGGTTGGCCAACTTCGCTTTGGCCTTCTCCTTCCTCTGGGCCAAAGCTTCTTTCATCTTTTTCCTCCAAGCATTCTTCCTCTTCTCCTTGAGCGTAGAACCCTCCTTGACTTCCTGCCCAACATTATCACAAGCAACACAAGTAATAGCGGGGTTTGCCTTTAGAGGCTCTCCTCCACTCACATTCACACCATTTGAAACCACTTCCTTCACTTCCTCACTCCTAGCCTTAGGGTCAATTTCAAGCTTGATTATCTCCTTACCATCCCTCAGAATTAAGGTTCCCTCATTAACGTCTATCAATGCCTTGGCGGTGGCGAGGAAGGGACGACTGAGTATGAGTGGCATATCCGAGTCCTCACTTATGTTGAGAATCACGAAATCAGTTGGATAGCAAAACTTGCCAACTCGCACCAACAGTCCTCAACAATACCTCTCGATCTAATGATCGAACGGTCAGATAAGGTGATGCTAAGCTTAGTGGTCTTAAGTTCACCTACTTCTAAATTTTTGAAAAGCTTGTAGGGCATCACATTTACACTAGCTCCTAGGTCCGCCAAGGCATTGTTTATATGATGGTTACCAATACTAAGAGGGATAGTAAAGCTACCTGGGTCGGACCGCTTTTTGGGCAAGAGGTTGAGGAGGAACTCCTCGCCAAGAGTCACGTTGGCGAGGCCTTCAAGCTTTGGCTTCTTGGTGAGGAATCCTTTGAGGTACGTGGAATATCTTGGCATTTGAGTCATGGCTTCAAGGAAAGGGACATTTAGGTGGAGGTTGCGGAGCATTTCCATGAAACCTCCACACTTGTTCTCCAACTTCTCCTTGTACATCCTCGCGGGGTAAGTAAGAGGCGGCGTGTACTCAACTCCCGGGGGTGGTCTCGACGATGCCATCCTTGCCGCCTTCCTCTCTCCATCCTTCGGGTTGGTATCTTCCTTCTCAATCACTTCTTTAGTGACAACTCCAGGAGTCACCTTCACACTCCCCACTTGAATTGCATTCACCCTGGCATGATCCTTGGGGTTCGCCACGGTTTGGGAAGGTAGGGCTCTCTTTGGTCTCTTGGTGAGGATGCCGGCAAGATTGCCGATTTGCACCTCCAAACTTTGGAGGGTAAACTTGGCAGTCGCCACATCTATGAATTGCTCTATCTTCTCAAACTTTTGAGCACTCGTACTCACAAAGGTGTTCACTAGGTCTTCAAGCTTAGATAGCTTGTCGGGTTGTTGTTGTTGTTGAAACCCTAGGCCACCTTATGCTTGGTACGCTTGTTGGAAGCTTGAGCCTTGGACTTGAGGCCTTTGTTGGATGAAGGTCGGCCGAGGTTGGTAATTTCTCGTAGGGTCTTGAAAACCCGGGGGCCTCGGATTAGTCGGTGATGACCATGCAAAATTTTGGTGGTTCCTCCATCCGGGATTATAAGTATTGTTATACGGGTTGTTAGCCCTAGCATTTGCCACGAAGTTGACTAGTTCCTCCGGAGTGTTTGCCTCATTCATAGCCTGGCACTCCGCCATCTCATGGCTAGTGCTCGAACACCAGTCGCACGACATCACCGACCTTTTTCCTTGCCTCTTATCTTCAAGCATTACCTCTATCAACTTATCCAACTTCGCCTCAAATGGAGCGCTCGCTCCCACGCTTCTCACTCCCTCATCATTGCTTCTCCTCCCACTTCTAGTCAATCCCCAATCATACCCCCTAAGGGCCATGTCTTCAAGTAGCTCGATTACTTGGGGCGGAGCCATATTCATCAATTTCCCTTGACACAAGGAGTCAATGAGAATTTTGTCTTCTTAACTCCCAGGGGAAACCGTGAACTGCCTCTTTTTCTCCTCTTCTCCCGGTTTTCGCTCTTTTTCGTCCAACTTTCGACTCCGGGGCTGGTTTCACCTGTTAAATCCTGAAACGTGCTAAAACACAAGAAACCTAGCGTAAAACCACCCTTTTAGGAGCACAATTGCCACAAACGCCTAAGGAAAACGGGGGTAAAATGTGTACAATTAGGCCCGAATAAGTTCATGAACGCGTTCAAGAGTTTGAGGCCGTGAACTATGCCCGATCCTGGTACATAATGTGAGCTGAAAGGAAGAGAAAGGGGAGCCCAAGAGTGAGAAAGTGTCTTCTTCTTCAGATTTTAGAGAGAGAAAGAACGAACCAAAGAAGGAAGAAGGCTAGGGTTTACTCCAAGTGGTGGATTGGGAAGATTCTCCCCAAGAGAAGATCAACACAAGCTCAAAGGAGAGTGGAGGCATCACCATGATTGTTTCTACCTCCTCCTCTTGTGTTCTTCCCCTTTCTAGCATGGAGTAGTTCCCTTTTTCACTTGGGTGTTGGGAAACCCTAACTATTTGCCATGTAGTTGTTGTGTGAATTGAATGATTGTTTATGGGTATTGTTTAATTCAATGATTGAGGTATTTTTCATGTTGATTGTGCATGTTTATACTTAGCAATCCAATTGGCCATTCTAACCTAGACTAGAGGGGAAATCCCCTGTCAAGGGAGGCTCAATTGAGTTGGGATTCCTTGGGCTTTTTAAGTCACCTATCTAGGTTAATGTAGGGCAAACCTCTATGTTGAATTAAGAAATTTGGTTAAGCACGATTAAGCCGATCAACCATCGATTGCCTTAACCAAGAGGGCTACTTGAATGGCCTATAATGTATACCTTGGTTTGGAAAAAGAGAGTGTGGTCTACGGCCATAGTTGCGTTTCCTAGCGGTTCGCGGTCACCTTGCCCGTAATAATTAATTCAATTCTTTGTGCCATGGTAGTATTTAGGGACACCCGAGTGATCCTTCTTGTTGGTCGGGATCAGAGTTGGACATACAAGGGAAGTCTGCATTTTTGGTAACTATCTGCTCAATCAAAGCAAACCAAGCAATGGCTCCTTTCACCAACGGTTAGCTAAAGGAGGAGTATAAAATTGATAGGTCCTGGTCTTTTCTACTCATCTTTCGTAATCTCTGAGAATAGCGGTAGAGGGCTAGTTTGTCAAGAACAAAAGAGGGACTTTCTCCAGGGGTATAGGTTCTGTGAGAGTGGCGGGAAGGAACAAAGTTTGGATTGAACTCTGTTGGTTTCGTGTGTTTCTTTTCTTTGTAACTGTGTCTATAAAATCAAAAAATATAGTGTCTCTCGGTAGTAGTGTGGACTATTACCGGGACGAGGACGTAGCCATTTTTGGTGAACCTCGTTAAATCGCTGTGTTCCTGCTCTTGCTTCTGATTCTTGTTTCGTACTGCTTGACACGTCCCGTCTCTTTTCAAAAACCAAACCATAACTCAAACCAAAAACCGATTACTCCGGAGCAACCCAAACCACATTTTAAAATAAACAAACTGACATCATTTAAGAATTTTTAACGAAAAGCCCCAACACTTGGGCAAAATTCTCAATCTCAAACACTTAAAACGACTTAACCCAGAATCTCCAGTTTACACTCCTAACCCTGTAACAAAGGAATTAAACTATTCTTGCTCTTACTCTTCACGAGTTCCTTAACTTCTCCTCAATGTTGGTGCAACTACTTGCCTCGCCTGGCCTCTTCTCGAAATCTGCCTCTGCTAACCATTCCTCGACCTAGTGAGTGAGAAGGGGTCAGTCTCGTCGTTACTTCCTAAGGTCTTCGCCCTAGGCAAACTCCTTACTAAACACGTTATTAGGGTTCATGAATTAGACGAAAGCCGTTCTCGCTTTCATCCTATATACTTTGCTATCAAACAGTCTATAAGAGATCTCTACTCCTATCTTATCTTTAGAATTCCCTTACTTATATTCTTAATCATAGACACCAACACAAGGGACCACCGCGTTACGTCTCGCTGTGCGGTGTCCCTACCCTAGTATGCCAACCTCGTTACGTCTCGCCATCCGGTTGCATACCCAAACTCGGCAATGGCACTGCGTTACGTCTCGCCGTCCAGTCCATGCCCGTCAACTACTGCGTTACGTCTCGCCGTCCAGTAGTGAGCCCAACATACTCGATCAACTGTTACGTTACGTCTCGTTGTCCAGCAGTGACCTGACCATCTACCCGGTCAAGTAGTGGCCCAACCGCCCGGGGGTTCCTCTTACCATTAACCAACTATTACAATCATACATTCATACGCCTGTAACGCCTGCAATTCCCGGCAGCTTTAGTGACCACCCAAAATCTGTCACTAAAAGCCTGTAACGCCTGATGCCAGAATTGCATCCTCATGAAAAATCACCAAATCGATCGATTTAACTCAAAGGGATCGAGTTCCCTTACCTCTAGAACGTGCCTAGGCCTAGGTTGGATGAACCGGGACGTTAATCTCCTCGTTGATCGACCACCGATTAAACCCAATTCCTTGTTGTCACGCTTTTGGATGATTATGAATCCTGGTTGGCTCGATTACGCTATTGCTGTGCGAGACTGAGGAGGAGAAGGGGTCCACTGCGCTGTTCCTTTTCTTTCTTTCTGCCTCTCGTGGGATACTAAGCAAAAATAAAGAGGATTGGGGAGGGTTTTTGGGAATTTGCGTGGGGTTATGTGGCTGGGGAAGGGGAATTCATAAATGGGGAAGGGTTTTAGAGGGTTTGGCCGCTCGGCCCCTTGCCCTTTTTTCTATTATTAATAATAATAATTTATTATTATTATTATTATTCCTAGTCCGTGATTGCAATCCTTCGTACATAACCGTCAACCCAACCGTTCACGTATTAAGGTCGAACCTAAATCTAAATTATCGGGGTGTTACACTGCTTAACTCTGTTTTTCCTTCTGCCAATCAGAAAGGAGAACAAGAGATGTGTTGTGGTGAGGTCGTGTTTGATAACAGGCCTAATTTCACCTTATTTTCCGTTGGGCTTTATTTTCATTTTGGCCCACAGTTCTACGAGAAGAATAACAGAAGCTCTTTCTGTTTTGTCATCTTCTTCATTCGACATTTCATTTCCCCCAAACTTCTCCAAATCCCTAATCCTAAAATCGACCTTCAAGTAGTATCAGAGCCTTCCTTTGAAGAGCTAGCTACTGCCGAAGGTTACGATTCATGGGAACCAATTCACTTGCTGCGTTCGGTCCTGCGTCGCATCATAATCCACCGTGGTTTACAGGCTCAAACTACAATGCTTGGAAAAAATGGATGAAAACCTTCTTGTGGGGGATTGATGCAGACCTCTGGACTGTCATCCAAGATGGGCCGATTGAAATGGACGCCAATCGACAAGACGATTGGAACGATGCGCAAAAGAAGGGTGCACAGCTAAATTACCAAGCTATGCACATTCTGCAAACAACCATTTCACCTGATGAGATTGACAAGGTGGAGCAATGCGAACCGCGAATGAAATCTGGTCCATTCTTGAAGCCATGTTTGAAGGTACGTCTAACATCAAGGAAACTAGTATAGACTTACTTATGCATGAATACGAGACCTTTGATATGCTACCTAGTGAAGGGATTCATGATATGTACTCTAGATTTACTGGTCTGATTAACAAATTGAAATGTCTGGGCAGAATTATCGCATCAAAGGACATGGTTAGGAAGCTTCTTCGATCCTTACCAAAGGAATGGTTGCCTAAACGGACAGCCATCGAAGAAGCCAGAAATCTTAACACGTTGATTGTTGATGAATTAATTGGATCCCTTCTCAGCCATGAACATGTTATCAGGAAGGTAGGAAAGGAAGATGAAAGGCGCAAAAAGAGCCTTGCTTTCAAGAGTCGTATGTATGAATATGAGTCTGATAATGAAGTTGATTCTGATTTTGAACGAGAACTGGCCTTGGTCAGTAAGAAATTTCATCGTATGATAAAGTTCAAAAATGATCAGAAGCAACGTGATGTAGAGAATAGGGGTCGTTATGAGTCTCACAATCGCTTTTCTAATGCTCGTTTTCCTGGATCGACTAGTCGTTATTCAGAAACGAATAATCGCTTTTCTGATCAAAATCAAAGACATAATGAGTCTTTTCAAAGAAATAGTGATAGCGGAAGAAATTACTCAAATCCTCGTAGAACTAAGAGTGCTTTCTTTGAGAGATTTGCATCGCAGGGGAAAGAACAGCAAACTGGTACAACTGATCGTGAATCTCAAGGGTGTTACAAGTGCTTGAAGATGGGGCACGTAAGAGCCATTTGCCCTTTGACACTGAAGGCTAAAGAACGAGCAATGGCTGCTTCTTGGAGCGATTATGAGTCAGAGGATGATAATGAAGGGCATATCGACGAGGCATACATGGCAAGAATGTCAAACACTGAAACTCATAAAGATCTCATCGATGAATTCAGTGAAACTGAAAGTAAATGGTATCTGGACAGCGGTTGTTCGCATCACATGACAGGTAACGAAGCTCTCTTCTCAACTTTAAACTATGAATTAGGAGGAGAAGTAGTTTTTGGAGACAACATCTCTGACAGAGTAGTGGGACAAGGAATTATTGGTCTGTCTCCTATGCCAACTGTTAAAGATGTCATGCTTGTAGATGGCCTTAAACATAATCTGCTTTCCATAAGTCAGTTATGCAGTAGTGGGAACAAAGTGACATTTGAAACCTCTCAGTGTCTAGTTGAACGTGCTCGTGATAACAAAATTGTGTTTATTGGTAATCGTATTGGAAATATGTATGTGATTGATCTACATGATCTAAAAGCCTTCAATGAATCATGTCTAGTTTCCAAATCAAATTACCAGGAAGCTACCTGGCACAGAAAACTGGGTCACATTAGCTTAAAAAGGCTTGCTGCCTTGTCTAAATCTAAGCTGGTCCGAGGAATTCCTGATTTAAAGGAACGAGGAAATTTCTTTTGTGACGCTTGTGCTGCTGGTAAGCACTCTAGAAGACCTTTTAAGATAAAACCTGATATTGCTACGATCAAGCCATTTGAACTAATTCATATGGATCCTTTTGGTCCTTGCTCTATCACTAGTCTTGGAGGAAAAAACTACGTGTTTGTTCTTGTTGATGATTACTATAGATACTTCTGGGTCTATTTTCTTGCTAGCAAAGATGAAACCTTTAAAAAGTTTCAGTCCTTTGTCAAAAGTCCTTTATCTCAGATGAGTTTTCTGAGTTTTGTGAATCATCAAGCATTCTTCATACCTTTTCTGCTCCTAGAACTCCCCAACAGAATGGGGTAGTTGAGAGAAAAAATCGTACTATTATTGAAACTGCAAGAACTATGTTGATCGACTATGATCTCCCTAAGTTCTTTTGGGCAGAGGCAGTTAGTACAGCCTGCTATGTTATTAACAGGGTTCTAGTGAGAAAACATCTAAATAAGACTCCCTTTGAAGTTTTAAAGAAAAAGACACCAAATATTTCTTATTTTCACCCTTGGCAAATTTGATACTAAGTCAGATGAGTCAATTTTCTTAGGGTACTCTTTGAAAAAGCAAGCTTACAGAATCTATAACAAACGTACTCGTAAGGTGGAAGAATCAGTTCATGTTTTGTTTCATAATGCCGATGCTTCTATTAAGGCATGTGAGACAGACACACAACTTCTCGATCTACTGGAGTTAACACGTTGGCAAGAAAAAACACCAACAGAGACAACAGATTCAAGTGAATCATCATTGCAACAGCAACCTCCAAAAGACACTCACATTCAAGCAACTCAATCCATCGAGCCAGTAACAACCTCAGAAGCAGAAGCTATGTCCCATCACCCTAGTGAAGCTGATGACATGATATAAGCACCACCTCATATCCAAAAGAGACACCCTGAAAGTCAAGTCATCGGGAATATTAAAGATGGTTTCCGTACCCGAGGTAAGTATACCCCTGGCCAGTATGCTTATGTATCTAAACTAGAACCTAAGTCTTATAAAGAGGCTCTGCATGATAAAGAATGGGCTTACGCTATGTTAGAGGAACTATCTCGGTTTGAATATCTTAAGGTATGGGAGTTAGTTCCTAGGCCTCTAGGGAAAACCATCATTGGAACTAAGTGGGTTTTCCTTAACAAATCTGATGAGGAAGGTAATATTATCCGCAACAAGGCACGCCTTGTTGCACAAGGCTATTGCCAAGAGGAAGGGATAGATTACGATGAAATGTTTGTCCCTGTAGCACGTCTAGAGTCGATTAAATTGTTGTGTGCTTTTGCGTGTCATAAGAATTTTCCTTTGTACCAAATGGATGTTAAAAGTGTCTTCTTGAATGGAGACATTCAAGAAGAAGTCTATGTATCTCAACCTCCCGGTTTTACTGACTTTCAACATCCAGACTATGTGTACAAGCTAAACAAAGCTTTGTATGGTCTTAAACAAGCCCCTAGAGCTTGGTTTGATCGACTGACCAAATTCCTTAAAGATCAACTGTTTTCTCAAGGATCAGTCAATAAAAATCTATTCACTAAAACCTTTGGCTCTCATATGCTTATATTTCAAATTTATGTAGATGTATAGTTTTCGGGTCCACTGATCCTGCTATGTGTTCTGAGTTCTGTGAAGCAATGAAATCTGTCTTTGAAATGAGTATGATGGGTGAGCTTAAGATCTTTCTTGGGTTGCAGTTCAAACAAACTTCTCATGGTACTTTTATTAGTCAATCGAAATATATAAATACCATGTTGCATAAGTTTGATCTTTATAATATTAATTCCAGCCCACCCCCATGGCTGTGAACTTAAAATTAGATAAAGATGAAAAAGGTGCTCCTGTAGACGAGAAGTTATACCGGGGAATGATTGGTTCCTTACTTTATCTAACTGCTAGCCGCCCTGATATTCAGTACAGTGTTTGCTTGTGTGCTAGGTTTCAAGCAAATCCTAGAATTAGTCATCTAGCTGCTGTTAAACGAATTTTTCGTTACTTAAAAGGTACTATGAATGTAGGTCTATGGTATCCTAAGCAAGATAGTTTTGACTTACTTGGTTACAGTGATTCTGACTTCGCTGGAAGTCTCACTGATCGTAAAAGCACAAGTGGTGCTTGTCAGTTTGTTGGTACTTCTCTTATCTCTTGGTCGTGCAAGAAACAAGGGGTTGTAGCTCTGTCTACCGCCGAGGCTGAATATATAGCTGCAGGAAGATGTTGTACTCAACTCCTCTGGTTAAAATATCAATTAGGAGATTATGGTTTGCATGTTCCTGCCATTCCTCTATTTTGCGATAATACCAACACCATCTACATGACTAAAAACCCAGTGCAGCATTCCCGGACAAAACACATAGAGATCAAATATCACTACATCCGAGAATTGGTTCACAATCAGGTTATTTCGCTTCATTATATTCCTACTGAGTATCAGCTAGCTGACTTGTTTACTAAGCCTATGTCAGCTTACCGCTTTGTCTTTCTGTGCTATGATATTGGACTTAGGTCTCCAGAAAATCTTAGAGATTTTCTTGCAGACTAATTCTTGCCATTTCCTAGCTTATTTTCTTTCCTTGTTGCTGTTATTTTTCTTGCTTCTTTTTGCTTATTCTGCTTCCTTTTCTTTTCGTGATTTTTGTTTCCTTGTTTTCTGTGTGTTTGTGTGTCGTCTCTTCTTCCATGCTCTATTTATACCTCGGAAATTTTAGTGTTCTGCTATCATAATCTAGCCCATCTTAGCTTTTCTTCTCTTTTGTCTCTCCCAAATCTTGAATCATGTCTTTGCTCATACATATACAGGCTCCCTGTTTTCTGATCCAGTCTCTCTGAATCGTCATCGTCATACTCTATTCTATGAAAACCGTCCCTTAGCCACCCCGATTCATGTCCATATTCCTGACTTTGTGGATTATGGTCTTGATGTCCGGGGATTTATTCACAATCTGGGGTGGGATTTCCTCTTGGAGGATCCGCCAACCTTGATTTGTCCTGATCTAGTTCGGTTCTTCTACTGTGGTTTATGGTCACCAGGTGACTATTCCTGTCTCTGATTTGGCTCGGCTTCTGAATATTCCTGTCATTGGTGAGTCTCTCACCCATGAATCACACTATGGCGTTTTAACTTCAATATTGCAGCCGAGTTTATTCAGTTGACTGGTATTCACCCTGGCCCAGCAACCTTCCTTCAGTTCTACCTAGTCTGCGTGCATTTCACTTTTTTATCTCCAGGATTCTGATTCCTCACACTCAGTCTCTCGACGTCATTCTCCCTCTGGACCTTTGATTATGGCTCATGCCGTTTCTAATGTTTCATTGGACTTCTCTTATCTTCTCTTTGGCGTCTTTATGACTTATGGAGATACTAGCTATCCTGGTCCTCTTCCTTTTGGCCCTATTATCACCCAACTCATTGTTCGCCTCGGCATACCCATTTCCTCCTTCCGCACTGAACTTAGTGCTCGATTTCTCTCCATTGATCAAGTCCTTGATCACTTGGAGCTTGCAAACGAGCGGGAGATGGCTGCTGATGATGCTGATAACCCTGAAGAGGAGGATGTTGGAGATGGAGATGCTAAAATGTCTGATGAAGAAGAAGATATGCCTGAAGAAAATCTTGGAGCAAATCCTGTGGTAGGTGCAGAAGAAAATCCGATGGAAGATGCAAATGAAAATCTGGATGACCTTGATGATGACACTCTTGATCAGTCTGCCACAGCACTAGCATATGCTGAAGAAGGTTTTTATGTTGTTGCTGCTGCTGGAGCACCTGGCGGACTGGGTGGAGGTTTAATAGACTATAGCTTAGATGATCAGTCTATTTAGGGGGAGTTCTTGTTTTTCAGAATGATTTCTTTTTGGGAGCGTTTGGCATCAGTTTTTGAACTCTGTTTTGACTTGCTGGATCTGGTTTGTTGGATGTTTCTTCTGATAGCCTATTTGTTTCAATGCTGTTAGCTATTCTGGTTCAGTGCTACGTGTGTGGAATGCCTTGTCTTGTCTTTGTGGTTTATCTTTCTCTGCAGGACTTATATCATTTGCAAGCTCTGATCTAGGGGGAGATTGTTGGTCGAGATCAGAGCTGGACATACAAGGGAAGTCTGCATTTTTGGTAACTATCTACTCAATCAAAGCAAATCAAGCAACGACTCCTTTCACCAACGGTTAGCTAAAGGAGGAGTATAAAATTGATAGGTCCTGGTCTTTTCTACTCATCTTTTGTAATCTCTGAGAATAGCGGTGGAGGACTAGTTTGTCAAGAACAAAAGAGGGACTTTCTCTAGGGGTATAGGTTCTGTGAGAGTGGCAGGAAGGAACAGAGTTTGGATTGAACTCTGTTGGTTTCGTGTGTGTCTTTGCTTTGTAACTGTGTCTATAAAATCATAAAATATAGTGTCTCTCGGTAGTAGTGTGGACTATTACCGGGACGAGGACATAGCCATTTTTGGTGAACCTCGTTAAATTGCTGTGTTCCTGCTCTTGCTTCTGATTCTTGTTGCGTACTGCTTAACTTTGTTTTTCCTACTGCAAATCAGAAAGGAGAACAAGAGATGTGCTGTGGTGAGGTGAGGTTTGATAACAGGCCTAATTTCACCTTATTTTCAGTTGGGCTTTATTTTCATTTTGGCCCACAGTTCTGCGAGAAGAATAACAGAAGCTCTTTCTGTTATGTCATCTTCTTCATTCAACATTTTCATTTCCCCCAAACTTCTCCAAATCCCTAATCCTAAAATCGACCTTCACTTCTCACGTAGAGCTTTCAAAACCATTTACTTTTGCCTTGCTTTACTTTAATTAGCAAATTTTTCAACCAAAACTGATTCGCTAGACTATGTTTCAAACAATTGAAGTAGGAGTACACGGACCGGCCCTGGTCGATATTTAAACATACTTGCCCTGTATTGCACCCTACTAAGGTTTATACTTGGACCTTAAGCGGGAATTGATTGTGATATTCGGGACGAGTCACTAATGAAACCCAAACTCATTCTTAGAACCAGTCGCCCTCTTTCTCACTACTCTCTCAAAGTCGAAACCCAGATTAAAAAAAAAAACGACCTTACCCTCTCTTCTCTACCATTCCTCACCTCTCATCTCGATCTACTTCTCTCCCTCTTTTTCTCTCTTCTGTTTCCGACGTGAAGGAATCATCGGAGATAGACCGAGATAGTGGCATTGAGGCCGACCACGATGGTCAGAGGTAGGGTTTCAGGTTTTGCATGTCGATTTAGGGGAAATATGGGGTCTGATGTTGGTTTGGTCAAGTATTTAAGTTCTAATGCATGTTTTTGTTTGTGTTTTGATTCCAATTTTTTGGGGCTGATCGAGGCGAAAATGGGAAGTTGCTCTCGGCAGAGAGGGATGATGGAGGAGCAAGGGAAACAGAGGTTGGACGGTAACTTATGGTGATTAAGTGACGAGGACGGTCGGTGTCGTCTTCTCCGACGCCGACTACAACGAGAACGAATCAGGGGTAAGTGATGGTTTTGGATTGCATGTCTGCTTTTTGAGGTTTTTGTTTTGATTCGGGTACTCGAAGGGATTCTGACTCACTTATATTTTCTGGATCTTGTTTTCGGTGATAGAGGTAAAAAAATCAGAAATCGATTTTCGGCCAATTATGATTCCACCGGCGATGGACCACCGACGAGGGATGTAATTTTTGGTAAGATTTAGGTGGCTTTTGGGGATGAAATTATGTGTAATTATGGTGACTATTTGTGGCTGGAATTATGATGTGTATGATTTTCTTGTCTGGTACTAAGGAATGCTTCAGTTTGATATTATGATTGAGATGATTGTGTGTGGTTTTGGTCGAAAACGGATTTTGATTAAAGGGGGTGCCCTGAAAACAGAAGTGGTATTTAATAATACCTCCCTGAGTTAGAGTCTTGTTGGGTTCATGGTGTACTTGGTTGAACATGTTTTTAGTATCAGCTTTGCCAAATTTAAGGTTTTATTGCTAGGATTGTAGGGGTGGCGATATACAAGAGAACAAAACTAATAGAACTTAAATACAAGGCAGCATAAGGAAAACAAGCAGTGCGACATAAGGAAAACAAGCAAAGTATGTTTTTTATATTGAGATGAAAGCATTTAGATGACATGAATGATGAAATTAAGCGGAAAAACTAGAGACTTTCCTTTCCTTTTTGAAATTTCATTATTATGGTCAAGATGTCATATTAAAATTTGTTTGGCTCGATTGAGATGGATTAAATCTCTTTAGAGAAAAATCTTACCCAAACAGAAAGATGATGGTGGTTATGAGTGATGATTGAATCTAAAGATGGTTAATTTGTTTGTTTACCAACCGTTTGCTTGATGTTTGGGATGGGGATGAAGTGCTTTCCTTCTTTTCCTCTTCTCCATGATGTTTGATGCCCCTCTGCTCCTTTTCTGTGTTGTGTGTGTTTGTGGCAAAGAAAGAAGTGACGTAGGAAGTGACTTTCCAGAACTCCCTCTCCTGTTGTTATCTCTTTTCTATCTGTTTGGGGTGGTTGGGGCTCAAGATAGGGTGCATAACCATGGGTTATGCACCCATTAATAACCAAATCTGGACCATTCATTTTGAAAATCCAGATATAAGGATGGAGAATTAAAGGTCATTTTTATTTTTCCTAGCTTTCTTAATTGACTCATATCTTTTTCGTTTTAACTCGGATTTTAATTTTTTTGCACAGATGGAACGAGTTTATCGTGCTCTACAAAATGAGATCAATTTTCAATATTTTTTGAGAAAAAAATTCTGGCCTCTCGGTACCAACTGGTTACCATATGGTATCTTCTTCGTTTTTAATTCATTTTTGAAAACGTTTGCACAGCAAGGACGAGTTCATCATGATCTTTTGGATCTACAAATTTCTGGGTGAACAAATTACAAGACCAAAAAATACCACACAATACCATACAATACCACCCTGGTACGAGGTGGTATCTTATGGTATACAATTTTAAAAGTAGTAAATGACAATTAATATACTTCTACTATCATGTATTCAACCATCCTATAGTTTTAGTTTGTGTCATACCACCATGGTATGCTTTTCAAATCATAGATATGCTCTTATTTCAATACCAGTCAATACCATATGGTATAGATTGGTAAAAAATGGTTCAATTTTTTTTGTTCGAAAAATATAACAAAGTGGATATCATTTTGAAGAGCACAATTAATCTGATCTAAATGTGCAAAAAATTAAATTTCGACTTAAAACGAGTGAGAAATCGTCCATCAAAGATTAAGGAGAGGAAAATTAAATGCTTTACAGGAAAGAGAGGATGCTGATGTCATGCTGAAGTGGGCGGGTTACTCATGGTTACTCACCATAAGGTTACTGACCTGATCCGTTTCCGGGTGGTTGGGATTAAGATTAGGAAATTTGTAGAGTTTTTTTTTTCTTTCCCTCTATTCTCCTCCCTGTTTTTTCTGTCTGCATGTTTGGAAGAGAAGGTAGCTCTTTGTTTTATGTTGTGTGTATAGTTGGTCTGTGAGTGAGATGGAAAGGAAAAGAACTAGGGAGGTCTATTATGTCTCTCTTTTATAGCTATTTGTTTGTACCAAAGAAGGAAGGAGATGATGTTCTGTTTTTTTTTTGTCTGTGTGTTTTTTAGGAGAAGGAAGTCTTGGGAAGAAGAAGAAGGAAAGTATGTTGGGGATTTTTTTCCCCTTTCTCTTGTCTTTCTGTATGTTTAAGGGGGGAGCAGAAAGAGAAAAACCAAAAGAGAAGAAGAAGAGAGGGAGTCTGGCCCTGATTATTAAGAAGAAGAAGGTTGTTGTCAGCCAGGGGAGAAAAAGCAGCAGATGGTTTTTTATAGGAAAGGGAGGCATGTTCCCCAAGTTTGCAAAAGTTTTGGGGTTGGGTCGGACCGATATGGGTTTGGTCAGACTTGATCTCAGACCGATTTGACTTTGTTGATTGGTTGACTTGACTTGTGGGCTGGCCTTAGCTGACTCTAACCTAGGTTTATTTTATACATTTGTAATTAATGTTGCAATGTAGCTATTGCAATTGTAATCTATATTTATTGTGATTATAAAATATCGATCGAAAGCAAAACGCCCCAATTCTCACTATTAAATAATATCGATGGAAATTTGCTATTACTTAGCCTCAATCGATTATGGCAAATTAGACCCATTCTCAACACAGTAAATACGTTTTAGTTAGGTCATTTAAGATTTGCTATTGCAAACTTTAAACAAAAACAAAATTTATTTAATTTAATATATGTTTTAGCCCGGACAAAAAGTGGTGTCTACATCTGGTTTTCACCCAGTTGCGGAGTAGTTTTGGTTGCCTCAATCACCTAGGTCGATTGTAAGTATGCCTCTCGGGGTAGTGTAATTGAGCATGACAGAATAACTCGAATAGGGAGCCCTATCTAGATTAGTGATCCTCATGGTATATTCTAACTGTGAATCGTGATAGGATGTCACAACGTCAATTTGACATAAACTAGGGGAAACACATCCGGGTGAATTTTTCCTAGATTGAATTCAATCTCATTGACTCTCGTGCTTGTTTAGTTTTGGTAGTTAAAACAACAATCAGATTGCTAGATAATGTGTAGTTCAATGAGTAAGTGATGACTTGATATATACACATGTTTTTATCCACCATTCTTATGCCATTTGAGCTTCATTTCTCGTATCTTAGGCCAATTTCACGCTAGGTAGTTCTCGTTTGTGTTATTTCATGTCCTAGTACGTGATTGGAAGTTAAGGAACGAGTTCGGGGTCGATTGGACGAAAGTTGGACGTTTGGCGAGAAGCTGAGGAATCCACACGGCCAGACCTCGCAGCTACACGGTAGTGTGGCGTGGCCTTGTAGAATCCCATTACGCGGGCAAGACCACACTGGCCGTGTATTTGGTCCCTTGAGGCGGTGTGGAAATTCCAGGGAGCCCACAAGGTGAAGCCGAGATTCCACACGGTCGTGCATTTCTCGTCGTGCAGCGTGCATGAAGCTTCTTAAATGGAACGCCGCATTTTGGCACTCACACGAGCAGACTGGAAGCCACACGGCCGTGTGGCCTGGCCGTGTGGTCGGGACTTCCGCAGTTTAATCAACAGTTAATCAACCCAGGGTAATTACAACCTCGACCTATCTAAAGAGCTAGGGGGACTCATTTTAGAGTGACTCTTCCCTTGCTAAAGAACTTTGAATCATTTCCTTCTTTCTTACTGCTTTTAGTTAAAATCACAATCACTCGACTTAGTTTGCTGGATAATAGATAATCACAGAGTAGGCAGTAGATCTAGATCCTGGGTTGACAAATAGAGCTTGCCACTTACTGCATTTCCGGACTGCGATTACACTTGGTCGCCGTTTGGTGTTGTGTTTTAGCGTGTCAAGTTTTTGGCGCCGTTGTTGGGGACTTCTAGGTTATTGTGGAAATGTGAAAGTATGTTACTCTAGCTTTTTCTTTACTGCATTCTCTTTCTCCACTTTTGTGCCTTCACGGGTTGTGTTTGCATTCTGTGTGCAGGTAGTGCATGACCTGTAGCCAGTTGGGAGATCTACTACCATTGACCAAGAGCTTGAACGGACCCGTAGGAACTTCAAGTGGGCTTTAAAGGCGCGACTGGCTGTGGAGGAAGCTCTAGCACAGCTGCAAATCGTTGAGGAGGAAGAAATTGGTGACCCACAGAACAATGATGTGGTCATCCCCGAGGAGCAGACCATGGGGTATTACTGGACCGCCAGAGCCGCGGTCATGAGGTCGCCCATCCAGCACCCTCATGTTCCAGCAAATAACTTTGAGGTGAGCACCTCTGTCATTACCATGCTGCGCGGTTCGGTGGTATTCTGTGGCAAGGAGGGGGAGTGCCCCCGATCACACCTGAGGCGATTCCACGAGTTCATCGATGGGATCAAGATCAATGGGGTTCCATCCGATGCAATCCAGCTGAGGTACTTCCCATTTACTCTAGAGGGGCAAGCCAATGAGTGGCTGGACACTCGACCTCCAGGCTTGATCACCATGTTTGCCAACCTGGCGGACAAGTTCCTCACCCGCTACCATCCTCCGTCCAAGACGGCGGACCTGCAGAAGCAAATCACCCACTTTGCTCAGGATGAAGATGAGACCATTCGGGATGCTTGGGAGAGATACACCAGTCTTTTCCTCAAGTGTCCCAACCATGGTTTTACCGACGCCTTCAAGGTGGGCACCTTCTACCATGCCCTCTTCCCGGAAGACAAGCAGCTGATTGACTCGGTTTGCGGCGGGAATATGCTCACCAAGACACCGCCACAGTTGAATCAACTTTTTGAAGAGATGGCAGAGCAGGGCTATGATTGGGGAACTGCGAGGAGATCGAGACGAGCACCAGGGCGGTGTGTGCATGCTGTAGCCACCCAGTCGTCTGATTTGGTGCAGGTGGTATCGAAACTGGTTTCAGATCACTCTAGAATGATTTCAGGTACACGACAGCAGCAGGCGATGCACTGCCAGTGGTGTGACAGCTCCCACCACACCGTGGAGGACTGTGAGGCGATGAGGGAGTCGTCTACTCCCTAGAGCAGGTGGACTTCATCGTCAATGCCGAGCGTTTCGACCCCTACAGGAACACTTACAATGAGGGGTGGCATCAGCATTCCAACTTCTCCTAGGTTGGGGCCAATCCTAGACCACCATTCTCCCAGCCCAGACAAGGGCAATTTCAGCAGCACCAGCCTCTTTACCCGCCCAGACAGGGGCGAGTTCCTCCTCAGTCACAGGTGCGGCCATTTCACCAGTCAGGGGCAGCCCCCGTAGCCCTAGTGCAGAGTGATCCGATGGCGGAATTGCGAGATCTGGTGGGTTCTATGGCCACCTTCAGTGCAAACAAGTTAAGTAATATCGAGCAGTTCATGGAGAAAGCTTTAGGTAAATTCTTGGAGCTAGAAGATGGCCAGAGAAACACGCAGGCTGTGTTGCGGGATATCCAGACCCAGCTTGGTAGTGTGGCCCAGGCTGTAGCCCAGAGGACTCCTGGTACTTTACCCGGCTAGACCATCCCTCATCCGCAGGACCTAAATGAGCACTGCAATGCCATTACCACCAGGAGTGGCAAGATGACTACTGATCCACCTATCCGGGCACAGGAGAGAGAGACCCCTGCTTCAGCACTTCCAGCTAATTAAGAGGAAATGGAGAAGGAGGTTGAGGTGCCTGCTCCTAAGCCGCAACCAGTGGTGAAGGAGTATGTACCGCAGCTTCACTTTCCTACTCGGTTGCACAGAGACCGACTGGAGACTGAGTTTGCCAAGTTCATGGCAATGCTAAAGCAGGTAAACATAAGTATGCCCTTCGTGGGGGCATTATCGAAGATGCCCAAGTATGCTAAGTTCATGAAGGATCTCCTCACCAACAAGAGAAAGCTTGGGGAGCTGTCAACGGTGATGCTCAATGAGGAGTGTTCTGCCATCCTGCAGAACAAACTACCAGAGAAGCGAAAAGACCCAGGGAGTTTTACTATCCCTTGCAGGATTGGTAGTTTGCATATAGGGAAGTCCTTGGCGGATTTAGGCGCTAGCATAAATGTCATGCCATATAAACTGTTTAAAAGCTAGGCATAGATGAACCCAGTAATACTAGGATGAGCATCATAGGAGCATTGCAGAGGTCTTGATAGTCGCAGTAGGGTCATTCTCATATCCTGTTGATTTTGTGATTCTTGATATAAATGAGGATGTGGATGTGCCTTTAATACTGGGTAGACCTTTTCTCGCCACCGCCAAGGCACTCATTGATGTGAATGATGGGAAATTAATTTTGCGAGCTGGGGGTGAACAAATCACCTTCTCTGTTTCTGATAATATGAAACACCCCCAGCTCCATGGTGATTTAGACTATTGTGATGTTATTGCTGATTTTGAGAGCGCACTCGCCATCACGAGTGCGGGTACTGACGATTTCCTCGAGCGTTGTCTTTTGCTTGGGGAACATGCATCACAGGAGTTGCAGCTGGAGGAGCAGCTCGCGGAGCTACACTAGGCCGCGATCGTGGGGCGAGAGAAACCTTTCAAGTCGATCCCTATCTCGCCCCAGATCACCACTGAAACACCCTAACCCGGCCGGGTACTACTTTTACCAAAATACCCTTGTTAAATTGAAAATACTCGAGAATCACAAATGCTAAAAAGAGCGAGAAATTTTTCATAAAAGAAATGCTAAAATCACATTCTTGTAGTTCAAAGCAATGCCCTAACACATGGGCAAACTCAAACTTAAAAATCTCAACCTGATCTCCAGTCTATACTCATAATCATAAAATGTAAATAACTAAGTAGTCTACTGTTGCTGCTATTGAAAACCTTAACTAGGCATCCTCCTTGACGCTTGCACTGCCCTCCTTTAGCCGGCTGCCCTCGAACTCGCTTCTCACTAACTGCTCCTCTACCTCCTCTAGCTCTTCAAACTGGTGAGTGAGATGGGGTCAGTCTACGCCCTTACGTTTAACATCTTATTGATACTTGATCACTTTACTTAACTTAGTGGAAGTTGTTTTGCACCTCCACTATTAAAAATCTTGACTCTTGAAACTGTACTCTTAAAGTTCAAATTTCCACTTAAATTCTTGACTGACATGGGGATCCCTCACTAGCTAGTCCGGTTGCCCAACTCATACGTATGAGAAGCCACCCAGGCTTTCCTTAAACTTAAACTTATCGTGGTGGCTCTTCACCATGATTCTCAGAGCATAACTGCTGCTCATCTTAAAATATCTCAAGAGTAATTGTTGCTCATCTCAAAAGTCTCAAGAGCATAACTGCTGCTCTATCTGAAAATCTCAAATGGCAACGGACTGGCGCTAGCGACTAAAAACACTTAAAAACGACTTCACCTTCTTGAAGGTGAGTTACTTCTTTAAAAGGAACTTGTTTCTTTAACTTAAACTTACTTGTAAGTAAAGCACACAACAACATAAAACTGAAAGCATAAATCACAGAAATTATATGACATCATATAAGCATACAAAGACAAGTACGGCACATAACAGTCAAATCTCAAAAACTTAAATACCGTAAGGCGTAGAATTTACCCCTTACACTCACCTTATAATGGAGTGGATTGACTTGATCTAACCACCAACTAATTGTCCATGAGAAAACGTCCACCTTCAAACCTTCTTCTCCTTGTGTTAATTCCTACTTCACATGCCAAGCGACTCCTCCTCCTCCCATTATCCCTAAATGACCACTTGCACTTACGTTTCTTATCTCATGCTAAGAGCCCAAATTTGTGACATAATCACAAAGAGTCATATGTCAATAACATCATCACATGGTGCTAACTTTATATTATAATAAGATTAAAGGTCCAACCTCTTTAACACAATCATCGCCTCCCAATCTTGCAACTAACAACCGATGCCATATGTAGTTTCCTTGCCTTCACGTCCTGCTTCTCCCCAAAAACGACATCATGCTTGCTCACAGCATCGAAACGAGGACCCACGAAGTCATCCGGATCCTTCTCAATCTTAGCTCCTTTTATATTTCTCTTCACGTACAGGAACTAGCTTAGTCCTTCACGGCCATCATCACCATAATCGAATTTGAAGAAAAGAGATCCTTACCTCATTATGATGTCCGATATGTTACCACAGTTTGTCGTCCACGTCCAGCCCTCACGACGCTCCCAACGCCACTCCTTCACGTCGTTAACTAGAGAGCGAATCTCCCAGCCACAACTCCTATGATACGCTCGTCCTGGGACTATGGTCTCTCTTTTGATCGTTGTCGCTATTAACTACTCCATCGCACGTCCTAATCTTACTTGATTGACGAGCTAGGAATCGTAGCCGGCCAATGCTTCAAGTGCTTTCTCTCATTGGGTTTGTTTGTTATAGTGGCGGCGTGGTGCTTGCGGTGGATGGGAAGGAGATGGATCCCCACGTAGTTCTCTGAGGGTAAAGGAAGAAAATAGGACAATGGGGTTTTCTTTGGGTTTCTGGAGGGCAAACGTATTCTCTAGGGTTTAATTGTGATTAATTTGGGGATTGAATGGTGAGAGGTTGTGTGGGAGTAACGGGTGGAGAGTGGGGAATTCTTCCTTTTCTTCTTTTTTTTATTCTAATTAAAATCTATTAATTTAGGTGTAATCAATAGAAATTAATTAAAACAAAACTCCCAATTCATAATGAGTATTAGCGTACTCAACCACCAACCGAATTGATTATTGGACGAACCCAACTCAGAAATTCGGGATCTTACAACTGCATCATTGGAGGAGCCACCAGAGCTGGAGTTTAAGCCCCTCCCCTCTCACCTAGAGTATGCATTTCTCCGGGAGGGGAATAAACTCCAGGTTATTATCAGCTCTGATCTGACACCCGAGCAGAAGAACAGGTTGGTGGCTCTGCTGCAGAAGTATGCCCGGGCCATGGCGTGGAAGATAACAGATATCAGAGGCATTAGCCCATCCTTCTGCTCCCACAGAATTCCGATGGAGGATGAGGTTAAGCCAGTCCGGCAGCCACAGCGGAGATTGTCTCCTAACTTGGAGGCAGTGGTCCGGGCAGAGATTGTGAAGTTAATGGATGCAGGGATCATCTTTTCTATATCTGATAGCAAGTGGGTCAGCCCCACTCAAGTGGTCCCGAAGAACGGCGGGATGAATGTGGTCCCATATGAGAAGAACGAGCTGATCCCGATGCGGACCGTGACTGGCTGGAGAGTCTGCATCGATTACAGGCGCATGAATGACGCCTCCAGGAAAGACCATTTTCCCCTACCTTCATTGATTAGATGCTGGAGAGGTTGGCTGGCCATGAGTTTTATTGCTTCCTGGATGGCATGTCTGGTTATTTCCAGATTCCTATCACGTCAGAGGATCAGGCAAAGACCACATTCACTTGCCCCTTCGATACCTTTGCTTACTAGATGATTCCATTTGGGTTATGTAATGCACTGACGACCTTCCAGAGGTGTATGGTGGCGATCTTCGACCGACAGGTCAGAGAGATCATGGACGTCGTCATGGATGATTTCTCGGTTTATGGAGACTCCTTCACTCATTGTCTCCATAACCTGGAACTCGTTCTGAAGAGGTGCGAGGAGACTAATCTGGCACTCAGCTGGGAGAAGTGCCATTTTATGGTTCGTGAGGGGATTGTGCTCTGGCACAAGATCTCCAAGCAGGGGATTGAGGTAGATCACGCGAAGATTGAGACGATTAGTAAGCTACCTCCTCCCATTTCTATGAAGGAGATTCGCAGCTTTTAGGGTCATGCAGGCTTCTACCGGCGCTTCATTAAAGATTTCTCGAAGATCGCCCTGCCTCTGACCAAGCTGTTGGAGAAGGATGCACCATTCCAGTTCACTCCTAAGGGCACAGCTGCATTCGAGACATTGAAGGAGAAGCTTACTCATGCACCCATCATGGTGACTCCTGACTGGTCTCTTCCCTTTGAGCTGATGTTCGATGCGAGTGATTATGCGGTCGGAGCAGTTCTGGGTCAGAGACGTGAGAAGCACTTCTAGCCCATCTATTATGCGTCAAAGACTTTGAACGATGCACAGGAGAATTACACCACCACTGAAAAGGAGCTACTCGCAGTGGTGTATGCATTTGATAAGTTCCGACCATATCTGGTGCTCTCCCATGTGTTGGTCTACACTGATCACTCAGCGATTCATTATCTGATGAGCAAGGCTGATACAACGCCTAGGCTCATCCGCTGGATCCTGCTTCTGCAGGAATTTGATATAGAGATCCGGGACAAGAAGGGAGCCGAGAATGTTGTTGCAGATCATCTATCACGGTTGGAAGACCCTCCGGTGGACAACTTCGTGGAAGAGATCGATGACTCCTTCCCGGGTGAGCGATTGTTGGCGATGACATTGGTGGAAAGCGTGGCCCCTTGGTATTTTGACCTTGCCAATTATCTGGTGGGCAAGCAGCCACAGAAGGGGATGGCCACTGATGAAAAGCGCAAGTTCTTCTCCAACCTGAAGCATTACTTCTGGGGGGATCCTTACCTCTTTAGTATCGGTGCAAATAGCGTGATCCGGTGTTGCGTCATGGAGCACGAGATGAGGGACATCCTGTCTCAATGCCACGAGGGACCTAATGTAGGTCACCATGGAGGAAACCGCATGGCGCGGAAGGTGCTACAGTCGGGCTTCTATTGGCCCTCACTCTTCAAGGATGCAGACACCTTCGCACGACAGTGCGACCGCTGCCAAAGGTCAGGTAACATTTCTTCCCGGGATGAGATGCCCCAAGATATATTTGTCGTTTTTGAAATTTTTGATGTTTGGGGAATCG
The DNA here is from genome assembly GCA_946122785.1 of Linum tenue. Lineage (NCBI taxonomy): Eukaryota > Viridiplantae > Streptophyta > Magnoliopsida > Malpighiales > Linaceae > Linum > Linum tenue. Next base: position 34,271,260 of record CAMGYJ010000006.1, on the reverse strand, counting down.
ATTTCATGGGCCCATTCCCGGGATGAGATGCCTCAAGCCATGCCCACCAATGATGCAAGACGGGTCTGCTCATTTCTGAAGCAGCTGTTCTCCCGGTTTGGGACACCTCGCGCCATCATTAGTAATAGAGGAACCCATTTTCAAGGGCAATTCACTAAGCTCCTCTCTCGCTATGGTGTTAAGCATTAGGTGTCGGAGGCTTACCATCCCCGGTCAAATGGTCATGCCGATCAGACGAACCGGGAGCTTAAAAGAATAATCAAAAAGACGGTGGATCAGTCCCGCAAGGATTGGTCCACCAAGCTCGATGATGCTCTTTGGGCATATAGGACAACCTACAAAAACCCGATTAGTACTTCACCCTATAGGCTTGTCTATGGGAAGGCGTGTCATTTGCCAGTAGAGCTAGAGCACAAGGCCTTCTGTGCCCTTAAACTGTTAAACCTGGATTTGAGTGTTGCATGTACTGAACGTAAGCTGCAACTACTGGAGTTGGAGGAATGGTGTTACCACGCCTACGAGAACACCGTGCTCTACAAGGAGCGAACCAATCATCTCCATGACGCTCGGTTGAGGGGCCCGAAGGAGTTTCAGGTAGGTGATCGTGTTTTTCTCTTCAATGCACGCCTGAAACTTTTTCCAGGCAAGCTACGTTCGAGGTGGTCGGGACCCTTCACGGTCACCCAAATTTTCCCGCAAGGTGCGGTGGAGATCAGCAATGCTCAAACGGAGCCGTTCAAAGTGAATGGCCACCTCCTAAAGTTGTACTTGGGAGGTGCTGTCGAGCGCGCAGAGCTGCTAATCAAGCTCGAGGACCCTTAGTTACTCTACTGGCGTACAGCTAAAAGACGGTAAAGAAGCGCTTGTGGAGAGGCAACCCTACCTAGGTTTGCATTTCATCCTTTTCCTTTTTAATTTTTGTGTTTTTTGAGTCTTGAGGTGTTGTCCAAGGTTCAGATGTCGTTTTTGAGCGAAAACGGGTTGAAACCGGGGTTCTGGAATTCCACACCGCCAGGCCTAAATCCTGCACGGTCGTGTGGATCCCCTGGAAATCCCACACGGGCAGCTGGGGGCCGATACACGGCCGTGTTAATCTCTCGGCCAGCCCGTGTGGAATCCTGTGCCACATGGGCAAAACCCTGCTCCACAAGGCCGTGTGGCCTGACCGTGTCGCGCCCCGGGCGCCTATAAATTCAGCCTGCATGGCCGCGTTGGCCAGAAAATCAACTCCCCTCGCCGGAATCCTCTCCCCCTCGCCGGAAAACCGCGACCTTTCACTTTTTTGGCGATTTTTTCGGCCATTTTTGGTCGGTTTTTCACCGAACCAACACCACACCCAACCTTCCCTCCTCATTTTCGGCCTTTCCCTTGATTTTGGGGCGATTTGGGCCGGTTTGGGCCACCGGAGATGATTTCCGACGAGGCTCCGACGAGCATTTTCGGGTCGAATTTTGGGCTTTCGTCGCTTCCATTGCCTTCCCCTCATCACCCCCTACACCTCTACTTGTGTCTCCAAGTTTGATTTTGCCCTTTACCTTGTGAATTGTGGAGAATTGGGTGTTAGGGTGTACTTTTAGAGAACCGCTTTGAAATGTGTGAATTGATTGAGGGGAAGGCTTGGATTATGTGTGGATTGTGTTGGGCAATGTTTCCCTTGCTTGATTGAGCCCTTGTGTGCTAGGAATTTGCCCATTCTATGCTTACCTTAAAAGTGCATACAAGGTGTTCGATGAAATGCCAATTTTTCATACCATTTTGTGGGGGCCGGTTGGGGCCCTTAATGATGTGCTTTGATGGTGTATTTGTTATGGATGTGAACCTTAAGTTTCCTACTTTATTGTGGGTGTGCACCCCCACCCATATTGTGCTTGTTTGCTCGAGTTATTGACCCCCGAACTATGGATGAAACTATGGTTTGGCTGTTTTCTGTTATCAAGTGTGGGGGTGTGATTGACCGTTTCTATGGCTCTTTTGGCTCCACTTGGGTTTGCTTTCTTGCAGGACCATGTCGAAACCTGACCTCAAGCATTGGTTCATCCGCGATTTGAAGAGGGGGCCCCACAAGGATCGCTTTAAGCGTGTCCTGGCCTCTAAGTTTGGAAAGCATAACTACTGGTCCAGGAGGGAGTTTGAGAAGCTGAATTCCTACGACCACTTCCTCGCTATTGCCACCAACCGCACATGGCGCCGGCTGTTGTCTATTCGCGAGAAAGTCTACCACGAGCTGGTGCTTGAGTTCTATACGACCTTTCAGCACGAAGAGACAACCGACTGGGCGGACGGAAAAGCCGTCAAGTTCAGGCTCGGCGGTGAGCCCCGGTCCATGAGCTACCATGATTTAGCGGTCGCTCTCGACCTCGGCCTGGACGATGATGAGGACTATGTCACCGAGCTCACTAATCCAGAAGGTGTTAATTTCAAGGTGTTGTACACCTGGCTAGCTCAGCCAGGTCATCCTCCCTTCCATGCAGGGCGGACGAAGGCTAGCACCTTGCAGCTCGATAACCGTATACTCCACCACTTGCTAGCGAAGTCTTTCACCCCAGCTGGGACAGTGGCAGCACCCTGACCAGGCGGTCCATGTACTTCATCCACTCCATCCGCATGGCGAACCATTATCTCCACCTTGTTCTGTGGTGGCAAGGACTCTGGATAAGAGTGTTGTTAATCTAGGGACCCTCCACTGCACCCCACTCATGACCCGCCTGGCAACCTATTTCCAGATTCCATAGGGGGACACTTGTGTCTTCGGCGAAAACACGATCTCGAAGATGCACCTGCTATGAGTCGAGCGTGGCATCAAGTGCGTAGGATCAGCCCGCAGTTCCTGAGGATGATGCCACTGAGGATGTCCACCCCGATGATGTGGACACTGCTGCCGCCCACACTGCCGCGCACTAGACCACCTTTGAGTATGGGGGTAGTAGCTCCACCTTTCCATCCCAGGATTACTTCACTCACCAGTTCCAGCAGCTGAACCTCCAGAATCAGCAACTCCTCGACCATGATCTCCAGTTCCAGCAGCAGTACTCGGCTCACCAGGCCGAGTATAATACCCGGATGGCTGCATTTGATGAGCACCTCGACCGCATGGAGGCCCAGTAGGGGGTGACCCTTGCTCACATCGAGAGGGAGCGGGGCCGGTCTTGGCGTATGCAGGAGGTCCAGCAGCACTTGCTCCAGCTGCTACCGAGCGAGCAGCCAGTCTGGAGGACTCCATGGGAGGACTCTCCACTTCCAGCCCCGCCAGTCGGTGATGATGCCTTCATGGACGACATCGACCTTGACAAACTTAGCGACGAGTAGTCTGTACTCGTCGCCCCTTCGAGTGTGTTTTTGTTTTGGACTTTTCTTGTTTGCGCAATGTGTGTGCGGAGCTTGAACTGAGTCTTTTGTGTGTTTTTTTCTTTTTCTTTCTTTTGTGGATTGTCCGTTTTGTGGCCATCTGGGCTAACTCTTATCGTTAATGCACAGTGTGCTAGTGTGTTTTTTATGTTTCCTTCGTGCATAATTATTCCTTCGTTCCATCTGTTCCCCGCTGACGGGTCCACTTCTAGTCTCCCGGCAGTCTTTCCACCCGGTAACATCGTTCCCCTTATCTTTACCTCTGCTCCATTGAGGGCAATGTCGAACATAAGTGTGGGGGGGTGCTTTATACTGGCTGGAATCTATATATGTGTGCTTGGAGTCTAGTCCGCTGTCCAAATCTCGAGATTTGAGGGCTCCAAGTACTGAGGTTTGCATGATCATATTGGCACTGTGGATTTGATTGGTGAATCGAATGGCTTTCGAATTGATATATGACAACTGGATTGTAACTAGGACAACCTATAATGATGACTGAGGCGTGCAGTAGAGTTGTGTAGGGGTTCATTTTGTTAAACTGTTTGCTTACCAACTGTGACTTGGATTGATCACTTGCTCTTGACATTCGTTTATGCATCTAGTTTAGGGAATTAGAATGAGAGATAAAGCATATAGGTAGCCATGGGAGATTTGAGCCTGCTCGTTTCTTTCTTGTGCGATAGATCCCTCTTCCATGATGTGTAGCATTCACGTTGTCACTAGCTGAGATGATGGAGGCATAGGATTAGCCCACGACCAAATTGACTTTCCTGGTGTGTCATACCCCCTAGTCAGCCCTTTTGAGCCGTGTACTTTTCTTTCTTTCGGTCTACAATGGAAAATCACCCTTTTGCATCTCTTAGAAGGTTCCACAGAGTGGTTTTTGCATGTTCTCTGCTGTTTCTGCTAAATATAATGTGAGGGTTGGAGGTAATGCTTAAAAACTGGGCATGTGTTTGAAAAATGTGCAGAGGTAGTGGTTCTCTCAAGAAATGAAAAAAAAAAGAAAAAAAATGAATGAAAGCAAAAGAGAGCCACTACCAAAAATCTGAATCATGCTCATTAAGTAGTGTTTCTTAGCAGTCTGGCTTAGAAATACTAACATTATTGTGACCTCCTTCGCTCTTGTGCTCTAGAGAATGTGAGTAATGCAGAATGGCAGAAAGAAAGTTACTGGTTTGATTGGCTGTGAATGTGTTGGGTTTGGAACTGTAGAACCTTGTGCTATGAATACTTCCACCACCTAAAAGGCTTTTTACCCATGTCCAATACCCTAGCCAGTCACTTGAACCTGTGTCTAAGACCTCCGGATTAGTTAGTGGTGACATCCCTTGTGTGAACTCTAACATTTAGAGGCTGCCATCATGGTGAAGAGACGTTAGGATTGGAGAGAATAAGCATGTGCATTTTTCACATCAAATTGTCCTGACCCCACTAGTCGAGAGTGAGCGATTCATTTCCTTGTTCTTTATGCTCTTTACCCCGGTGAGGACCTAGATGGCTAGGTCTTGATTCTGATGTCTTGAGTTTGATGAATGCGATGACTGTCTTGGTCAAGTGTTTGAGTCAAGTCTATGTTGGTTGGTGAACAGAAAGGATTCTTCTTCCTTTACCCGATTTTGCTGCACTCGAATGTCCTATGTGGTGGTTGTCTAGGTTGCTGTTGAGTTGTATATATGTCAATGATAAAAAGCCAGTATGATTCACGTGTTCTGTGCCTATATGATTTGTGCCCAAAGTTGGTATGATTGAAATGTGTTGAGCTTACCTTGTATCTGACTTGGTTTGCTTGGGGACAAGCAAACGGTTAAGTGTGGGGGAATTTCATGACTTGATATATACACATCTTGATATATACACATGTTTTTATCCACCATTCTTATGCTGTTTGAGCCTCATTTCTCGTATCTTAGGCCGATATCATGCTAGGTTTTTTCCGTTTGTGTTATTTCAGGTCCTAGTACGTGATTGGAAGTTTGGGAACGAGTTCGGGGTCGATTGGACGAAAGTTGGACGTTTGGCGAGAAGCTGAGGAATCCACACGGCCAGACCTCGCAGCCACACGGCCGTGTGGCGTGGCCGTGTGGAATCCCATTGTGCGGGCAAGACCACACTGGCCGTGTATTGGGTCCCTTGAGGCCGTGTGGAAATTCCAGGGAGCTCACAAGGTCAAGTCGAGATTCCACACGGCCGTGCATTTTTGGCCGTGCAGCGTGCATGAAGCTTCTTAAATGGAACGCCGCATTTTGGCACTCACACGAGCAAAATGGGAAGCCACACGGCCGTGTGGCTTGGCCGTGTGGTCGGGAAAATCTAGGTTTTAACCCAATTTCGAGCCTAAGGAGAGAGGATCGAGTTTTTGAGCAAAAAACAGAGATTTAGAGAGAGAAAGTGCGAAGAACAAACCCTATGAGCTATTTGGAGTGGATTTCTCACCATTGAAGCTCAGATTGCATCCCTAGGAGTGAAGATTGACATCCTAGAGCAGATTATCCTCATCTTTATGAGTATGACTACTCTGATTTCTATTTGCCTCTCTCTCTCTATGGAGTAGAACCCTCTCTCATTTGGGTATGAAGAACCCTAGTTCCATGTGTTAGGAATCTTGATTGTAATGACTTGGGATTGTTATACTGATTGGTTATAATCAATTGATGCATGATTCATCGAGTCAATTAAAGTCTGATCATCTTTTCTTGATTTATGCTGCAATCTGAGATAGATAGTATCTGATTAGGTTGTTAGAGCTTCATCAATCAGTAGTGGTAGATTGGTTATGTGAGAGTTAATCAATTTACTGCTTTGTACTGGAACCCAATTCCATTAGTGGAGTTCTGTGCTTATTGCCTTAGCAGTCTATCTCGGTGAAGGTTAGTCGCCTGCCGGTTAGCCTGCATGAGAGGGCTTGGTCAGCTTAAGAGATTCGAAGCTACTGTTGGATCTTCCGCAGTTTAATCAACAGTTAATCAACCCAGTGTAATTACAACCTCGACCTAACTAAGGAGCTAGGGGGACTCATTCCCGAGTGACTCTTCCCTTGCTAAAGAACTTTGAATCATTTCCTGCTTTCTTACTGCTTTTAGTTAAAATCACAATCACTCGACTTAGTTTGCTAGATAATAGATAATCACAGAGTAGGCAGTAGATCTAGATCTCGGGTTGACAAATAGAGCTTGCCACTTACTGCATTTCCGGACTGTGATTACACTTGGTCGCAGTTTGGTGTTGTGTTTTAGCGTGTCAGTAAGGATAGATAGACCGCCCATATTGGTATTCAAAATACATGCTCTATACTGCACCTGGTTGGCCTTTGATCGGGTATTTGTAGTTAGGCACGAGTCAACCACTCTCTAAATCATAGAAATTGAGCCTCGATAAAGAGATGCAAATGTTGAAGAAAACTAAGAAAATTCACTTATTAGGGTTAGTAGGAAATCGAGAGAAAGAAGGAGAGCTGTCACAGAGCGAGTAGATCAATCGATACCATATAGGTGGAGAACGTCGAACACGTCGGAGGGAGCATCTAACCTACCATCTCTTGGCTAATATTTTTACCATCTACTTCATTGATCGGGTCTTCATCGTAAGAGTTAGGGGTGGTAAACGGTAATCCGGTAAACGGTAAACCGTTTACCGGCGGTATCGGCAGCCGAGCGGGAAGTTGGGGGAGTCGGTTTACCAAACACGGTATCGGTAAATACCGATGGTAAATCGGTAATACCGATACCGAAATTTCCCCTCCCTACTCCACTAACATATAACATATACATCATTATTCACAAATATAAAATATTACATACATGAATGTAAGTAAGTATAAGCCTCAAAAATATTGTAAATAAGAGTTAATAATAAATTATTAATTACAAAAATGATGAAAAAAACTCAAAAAAATCAAAATATTACAACATCACCCCACTTCCAGAAATTCGGTTCGGTAAATATTCGGTAAACCGACCGAAAAACCGCCCGAAATCGCTTCTCACGGTATTTCGGTAATACCGGTTTGTAACCGTTTACCGGTAATTCGGTAATCGGTAAACCGGTCACAAATCGGTATCGGTAATCGGTAACCAATTTGACCAACTTCGGTATACCGAAACCGGTAAATTCGGTAAACAATTTACCGTTTACCGACCGAATCACACCCCTAGTAAGAGTAATCATTTGGATTTCTCGTAGTGAGGTTTCGGTACTTAGGATTCAAAAACAATTTCATCGTAAGAGGAACTACACTAATAGAGAGTAATAGATATTTCATACTCGATAACTTGCTAAGTGACTCGCACGAAACTACACCACAATAAAACGCCAACTAGAGCCCAAGTCTTTTAACTCTAGTCGGGTGCAGTATGGGGCAAGTATTTACATATCGACCCGGGCCGGTCCGTCTACCGCTACTTCACTTGTTGAAATCATTATCTAGCAACTAAGCTTTGATTTAAAGGTTTTCTAATTGAAATAAAAGAAAGCAAAGGTAATTGGGTTTGAAAACTCTTTTGTGGGAAAGTCATTCGGGAGTCGCTTCAACCTAAATGCTACCATGCTATGTGGATTGGAACGATTGCTTTGGGCACGTTAATTGTGAACCGCAGAGGGATGCATATGTGGTCGGAGACCACAGTCTCAATTGCTAAACCGAGATAAGGATGAAAGGTCGTGTCACTCGACCCTCTCGGTTTAGACAATCGTAATTAACTTACTCCCTCACTCAACTCTAAGGTCGGACGGCTTAATCACGATTAATCGACTTGCTTAACTCAATATTAAGGGTCCCTCTAACTTAACCTAGTTTAGGTGGCTTAGAAAGTGAAAGGAAAACCAACTCGATTGAGTCTCCCTTGAAAGGGGGATTTTCCTCTCTAAGCTAGGCTAAGGTGGCCAATTAGATTACTAGCACCTAAATGCACAAATCTAGGGGTGCTAAGCACAACAAATACTCCGCTACAGGGGTACGACCAATGTGCTCCCATGGAACCCAGTTATCTTGCCCTTTCTCAAAAGGGCACGGTTGGAGTCGATTAGGCATTTTGTAGGCATAAAAGTCAATCGCCAACTCATCACCGCATTGGTGGAGAGATGGAGAAAGGAGACACATTGTTTCAACTTTCGTGAATGAGAGTGCACCATCATGCTAAAGGACGTTGCCATCCTAATCCATCTGCCCATCGACGGCAAAGCGGTGTGTGTTAGTGATCATCCCCCCGAGGATCGTGACGGTATGCCCGGTTGGCAGCATTTCATCCACAGTGTTTTGAGGGTGAAAGTACCAATCAAGAGGAGCGTTGATGCGAAAGATCGCTTGCCACCATTGAGGAAACACCAAGTATCAATCACTTGGTTGACGAAGTATTTTAGGGACCATCACGATCCTGCCAAAAATGGGGTGCCCCTAACCGAGGAAAGTCCGGAGCTAGAGAAGGAAAGAGCCACCTCATCATCATTATCTGACTCTAACTCTGGTCCTGAATCATCAGCACCTTCAAGAGGGTCGGAGCTGTCTGCACTGACATTGTTCTCTCCTTCTTCATCGGAGGGGTCACTAACTGGTGCTGGTAGAGCATCTTCCATCTGATCTAGCTCATGAAAGGCACCTTCATCAGATCCATAATGGTAGTTGTGAAAACTACCGCTACCTGATTGGAAGTTGTGCTCGAGTTGGTTGGCATGGTCCGGTTGAACTTCTTCTTCATATGATGGGAAAGATTTGTGATGACCTTCACCTTGCTCTTGGTAGTGAAAATAAGAATGAGGATCATGGTAACTTTGGTAGGGATGATCTCCATATAATTCACCTCCACCATGGATACCAGATGTTTGAACGTCTCCAGAATGACCTCCAACGCCTACGCGTGGGCTCGATGTAAACGAACATCTCGGCTTTGGAAAGATTGTTGGACCTCAAGAATTCGAGCATGGCATCTACTTCATCCTGAGTGGTTATGAGATATTCCTCGTGCCACAATGACCCGCCTTCTCTGTTTGGATATCGGTACACCATACGATCAACTCTTCTCGTGTCATCCATGCAAGTAATGTTAGTACACATTTGATAGAGGTCTTCAAGCATCGGTCTGGTAGCGACCTTTATTTTCTAAAAATTGCCACCGACGTAGGTGACCCCCTTTCCGGTCTCTTTCGTGTAACCATTCAACCGTAACCCACGCGTGAACTTTTGGAATGCCATCTGCAAAAAAACCGTAGTTCAATTAATATCATAAAAATCACAAATCACAACAGAAAATTGAAAAGGGAGAAGGAGAGGTCTGAAGAGAAGAGGTTTCCCGAGCTGTCTTTTTATAGGCAAAATCATCAATGAAAACCGCATGGGGAGGGTGTGGTTTTCATCTACCATGCAGCCCCACGTCTGTCAACCTGCATGGCAACATGTTTGGTGTCGGAAAAATGGGGATGACACACAAACCTCATGGCGGGGGTGCAGTTTGTGTGTCGGCAAGGGCAAAACCGCATGTTGAGGGTGCGGTTTATTTTGGAGAAACAAAACCGCATCCCCAAAGTGCGGTTTTGCTAGGTCAGACCAAGAATCGCACCTAGGCCATGCGGTTCTGTTAGGTCAGACCTGAAACTGCATGCCCAAGATGCGGTTTTGGCCCAGAACCTTAAACCGCACCTTGGGCATCCGGTTCACAGTCAAACCGCACCTTGGAGGTGCGGTTTTAAAAAAAGGTGTTATTTTTGTAATTTCTATGGACTGTGTGCTATTTTTATAATTTTTTAAAAAAGGTGCTATTTCTGGAAAAATCCCCTTGCAGTTCGGTTGCCCCCGTGGTGACCTCCAGCTGGCCCCGTATGATAGTGGTTCAGAATACCCTCCATTTCCTCCTCTAGTACACACCTTCGAATAACTCCGTCGGTCAAAAAAGGTGGGGATCATCCCAAAAGTAGGCTCGGAGGTCTGAGAAGAATTTGTTCCTCTCATGTGTAGTCATCCCCTTGCGTAGCTGCCTTCCAACCAGATAATTTGCAAAGTCGGCAAACCACGAGGCAATACTCTCTGCAGCGGCGAGGGAAGTAAACGTTCATCCGGGAAGGTGTCATGTATCTCCCTTGGAGGAATGCTACCTCCCGGTCCTTCGAGCCGCGAGAGGTGGTCAGCTGCAAGGTTTTCGGCCCCCTTTTTGTCCTTGATCTCCACATCGAACTCTTGAAGCAACAAGATCCATCGAATCAGTCGGGGCTTGGCATCCGCCTTGCTCATCAAGAAGCGAATGGCAGAGTTGTCTGTGTAGACAACAACCTTGGAAAGCACCAGGTAAGACCTGAATTTATCGAAAGCAAAGATTACTGCTAACAACTCTTTCTCCGTGGTTGTGTAATTCTCCTGAGCATCATTCACCGTCTTTGAAGCGTAGCAAATAGGTTAAAAATATTTACCCTACCTTTGACCCAAAACTGCTCCCACTGCATTGTACATTGGGCGATGGATGTGAGGGGAGTGGATAGCATACAAAATACTATCTTACAAAACCCTTACAAACCTCATCTCTAACGGTCCATCGTATTACGTCTAACTGCCAAAAAGGAACATATGCATGGAAGGGGTACAAAGAGAGGTGCCTTGGTAATTTCCCTTCCTATATTTTTGTCTGGCATCATGTTGACTTACTAAAACACAACTCCGAACAATAACCAAGTGTAATCAATAAAAGGCACTTCAATATAGTGACACAATTAATAAATATTGAATCCACGGGTCTCTAGAGTTACTATTACTTAACTTCAGTTCATTATCTAGCAAATCAGATTGAGTTTGATTAACTAACTACTCTACAAGTTAAACTAGGTTAGACTACAAAGTAAAGTAGGGATGGCAGGCCGTGGCCCGTTAGCGGTAACCCGCCCGAAGCCCGCCCGATTAGGGCCCAAACAGTCTGGTCTTCAAGGCCCGTCAACGGGTGGCGGGGAGCCCGGGACCCGTCAACACTGGGTTTCAGGTGGTGCTGGGTTGTAAACTATCCGCCTCGCGACCCGCCCGACGGATTACCCATCTACCAAAACGACGTCGTATTGAGTAACCATATATATATTCCATTTACCCTTCAGAAGAAACCCTAGTAGCCGCCTCCATCCTTATTCTTCACTTCCCGAATCAAAAATCTTCTCTCTGCCTCCTCTCAGGCGATTAGCGATCAGATCGCTAGGATATCGCAATCTGGCCAATTTTTCGCCTTTCTCCTCATCAAAATCACCAAATGTCGCCTAGTTTCCTTAGGATCTGTCTCCAATTTGTCCATTCGACCAATTGCATGGCTGGAATTGCAACCACCCGACGACGATTTCGTCGAGCACAATAAAGAAATGACTCATTTGGAGTTCAAATTGGCGAATCCTCGATTATAGATAAGTTAATTATGATTTCTTTTCTTTTTTGACGATTATCTTCCTTGTATCCCCAAAATCTGTAATGACTCTCGACTCTTGTACAACTATATATAGGGGGAATTTCAGAGCTCGTTTCTCACCATCTCCCCATCTTCTGAAATCCAGAACAGAACACCCTAGACCACAGAGAGTAGAGACAGAGGGATTGCACCGAGCCTACAGACAGAAACACAGAGTCTAGTCCATTGAGGGTAAGGAGCTTGAACTCGTGTCGGCTTTTTCTGGGTTAGTGATGTCTATACAGACATGCATGCATGAAATCGAACTCTAACCGGATTTTCTTTTCGTTGTTCACTCTTTTTTTGGCCAGGTTGGACTCTTTTGAATCGCTATTCGAGGGCTGGATCGCAACAGACAAAGTGAGTACTGAGTAGTGAGCTGTGAGCATCAGTCCACTGTCATTGGTTACTCGACAGTCCACAGAAAACTCAAAGCCGAGAAGAAGGTAATCCCGTTCTTTGAGCATCAATCTATTGTCATTTGTCAGTGAGCTTTTTGTTAATTGTTGTGCAACTTGTTGTGAAAAACTAAAAATATACGACTTCATAATGCTAAGAAGTAATAAGAATTAAACTGTAAATCTGTAATCTTGTGTTTGCTGGAAGCCTACAAATGATGTCTTGTTTGCCAATTTAGTTTGGTTTTTTTGTGAATGTAAATAAATTAAATTAAGCCATAATCTAATTAGTAACACATATATTGATTATTGTCAGATGGAAGGTGCGATGAATGTTGACCATGCTCCTACTGCCAATGTTCCTGAAAATGTTGTCCAACCTCAACCTGAACAACCTGCTCCTGATGCAATTAATCTGGTTAATGGTAATGATAGGGAGCTGAAAGCTCAACGTAAGTTAACCTCTAATGTGTGGCCTCACTTCAACCGTGTTAGGATTAATGGGGTTATGAAGGCTAAGTGTAAGTACTGTCGTAAACCCCTTTGTGGGGAAACCAGTAATGGAACTTCACACCTGAGAATCCATATCAAAACATGTATCCAGAAGAGGATACATGATGGTTCTCAAAAAATACTTGGCCCCAACTATCAACCTTCTGGAAATCCTCAACTCTCTGCTTCTTAGTACAATTATGAGGTTTCGAAAAAGGAAATTCGTTCCATGATTCTGGTCCATGAGTACCCCCTTAGTCTTGTTGATCATGTGGGTTTCAAACGATTTTGCTGTTCTCTGCAACCTCAATTCGTTGTTCCTAGTAGAAACATTGTCAAAAAGGACATTTTGAGTTTGTATGGTGATGAAAGGGGTAAATATCATACCATTATTGATGGTAACCTGGGGAGGGTTTCAATTACAACTGATTTTTGGACTACCAGAAATCTGAAAAGGGGTTATTATGGCAGTAACTAGTCACTTCACTGATAACTCTTGGAAGCTCCGTAACATAATGATGAGGTTTATGTATGTTCCAGCCCCTCACACTAGTGAAAGGCTTGCTGATAGGTTGTTTGATTGTCTTTTGGATTGGAACATTGATGGTAAGTTGTCCTCAATCACATTGGACAACTGTACCACCAATGATACCATGATTTTCCACATGAGAAATAAGCTTCTGAGTAGTGACTTGTTGCTTGATGGTAAATTGGTTCATATGAGGTGTTCTGCTCATATTCTGAATTTGATTGTAAGGGATGGTATGGATGCAATCAAGGATGCTATAAATTTTATTAGGGAACAATGGAAATTTGCTTCTACTGTGATTGGGAAGCTGGAAATCTTTTCTGAGATTACTGAGTTGTTCTCTGGTTCCAAATATCCGACTGCCAATCTGTTCTTCCCCAAGATTTGTGATCTCAGACTTAAACTGAATGAGTGGGGTCATGATCCCAATCCTGTGATTTTTGGAATGGCTAGTCAAATGTCACTGAAGTTTGATAAGTATTGGGATCATATCCATCTTGTGCTTGTTGTATCGGTTGTTTTGGATCCTAGATATAAACTCTATGTGATTGAATACTATGCTGGAAAGTTTGGGAATACAGAAATTGTTTGGTGCTGAGAATATAAAGCAAATGATATGTGGTTTGATTCGTGATTATCAAACCAAAGCTGAGAAGAAATCTGGTTCTGAAACTGGAACTTCTTCTTCTGGTTCTGGATCTGCCTCTACCACTGAACTTGATTTTGAACTCTTTGTAAGTCAAAGGAAAAAGAGTAAGACTTCCTTGATTTCAACTGAGTTGGATATGTATCTTGCTGAGGATATCATTCCTCGCACAGCAGAGTTTGATCTGCTCTTGTGGTGGAAATTGAATGGTCTGAAGTATCCGACCTTGCAATCAATTGCAAGGGACTTTCTGGCAATCCTTATTACTTCTGTGCCTTCTGAGAGTGCATTTAGATTTGGTGGGAGGTTGTTAGACCCTCACTGGAGCAGGCTGCATTATTCGACTGTGGAGGCAATGATGTGTACTAGGAGTTGGATAATGGAGGACATGCAACGAGGTAACATTCAACTAAACCTCTCAAGTTCATTGCAAGTTTATTGGTTTAAGTTTTAACAATAGTATCAACTGGTTTTCTGCAGATTCAGAGGCTGCTGTGGAGGCATTGGAGGGACTCTTCTCAACAATGACAGTCGAAGATACAACTGTGGAAGAGGCAGAACCTGGTGGTTAGATCAATAGATCATTATTCCATAGTGTGTTCTATTAGTTCTTTGTATTACTTCATTGAGGCATGCTTACATTTGCATTGTTTCATTTTTTCAGGTCCAGAACTCACCTTAATGAGATCACCATTTGCCCATGAAGACTGATTGGTAATCTACTATGGACCAAGGTAAATGTCTTCTTTATTTTTTGATGCAGACGTGTTATTCATTTAGTCTTTACTAACTGAATCATTCCTCTTGTGTGTTCTTTATAAAGTTTCAATTGATGTCTGCTGGTCTGTTGGTTTACATCGATTGGAATGAGGGTCAGGGGTGGCCGGGTGGATGATTGCTCAATGATTCGATGTTGCTGGAACCTGGATGGAATGTTGTTGTGTTGCTGTTGCTTGCAGCTATTTCATTCTACTGTTTTTGGATAAGAAGTAGACATTTAGAATTTAAACTCGGCTGATACTTTTTGGTTGTTTGGTTCATTTGATCATTTCTATCACAAGCACGGAACAGATGTTTTTGGTTGTTGTTGCTGAGCTGCTGGTGTAGTGGCATAAATTGCAGCTTGGCAAGCTTTCGTTAGTTTATTTCAAGTCTTTTTGACAGATCAGTCAGTATGAATAAAGTTTCCGGTTTTCCATAATTTTTTTTGTCAGTTTCAATTTTTTCCATGTTTTCTTAGTGGGTATAACGGACCCGCGGGCACCCGATTACCCAATGCAGTCAAAATCGCGTTTTAAAACTTAAAAACTTACGATTTTATGCTTTTAGGTCACCAAAACGCTTTCGTTTCTATATAAAATCGTTAGTGCATAAAATCGGACAAAATTACGTCTTAAAGCTTAAAATCTTACGCCTTTTACGCTTCTAGTTCACCACAACGCTTTACGCTTTTACGCTTTTAGTTCACTAAATGGGTATTCTTTTCAAGAAATTAATTACAAAAAGTATATTTTAAAGGTAAGTCACCAACAATATGATACATTTGAGATTAAAAGATACATACCAGGTACTTGGATGCATTCTCATCTTCAATACAAAAATCTAATTCACCAGCTAGGCCATTCTCAAATTCTAGTATAAAGGGGAACGTGGATTATTATTAAGATTATTTATGTTTATGAACTTATTGTTAAGATGCTATAAGTTGGTCTACTTTAGACATAAATTGAAGGTATTTATTAACTTATCTAAATTCCTAGCACTCATATTTTTACATAGTCTATGTCATACTTAACAACTTTTTAGTTATTTTACAGCACGCGTAAAAAACTTACGCTTTTATGCTTTGATTCTACGCTATACGATTTTATCCCTTTTCCGCTTCTAGGTAGAATCGCACTTTTGACTGCATTGCGATTACCCATTGGGGACGGGGGTGGTTATCCAACAAGGCCCACATGTCCGTTTGGGCCGGGGACGGGGAAACCCGAGGCCCATGGTGGGTGGGCAACGGATCCAGGGTACCCGGCCCCGATCCGCCCCGTTGCCACCCCTAAGTAAAGGTATAGAGCTCACTTAGGAATGAGTCCCCATATCTCATCAATTAGTTCCAAGTTGTAATTTGTAACACCCCAACTTTTGGGTTTAGGTTCCACCATAATAAATAAACGGTTGTATTGACGGTTATGTACGAATGGTAGCAACCACAGATTAGGAATAATAATAAATATTATAGTAATAAGTATTATAATCATAAGTATTATTATTTTAAAGAAAACAGTAAACAAATCTACCAACCCGTCCCATTAAACCCCGCCCTAAACCTAATATATATACTTATACTTCTTTTTTTTTTTCCTTTTTCCTCTTTTTTGTGGGGTGCGCCAGGCCCAAGCAGTAGTGCAACGCTTGGACGACACGCGAGAAGGCCCCTGAAGCAAGCTCCTGTAGTGGGCTTTCTCCCCCTATAAAAATATATATGCTTATATACTTCTTCTAACCCACAGCAGAGCAAAATTTTCCCACCAACCCTAAGCTCTCTCTCGGCAGTTAGAGGAAAGAAGAGAAAAATACATACAAGGAGACAAGACCCAGTCGCAGTGGCCACTGACAAGTGACAATACAAATGGAATTATCTGGAGCCCCACCCTTCATCTGCCGTCATCGCCAGGAGACCTGAGACTCTCTCCCGTCAGGATCTCGAACTCGTTTCTAGATACGGAGAAGGCCGATATCTCAAGGTAGTTTCAATTTTTATAATTCCTTTTCAAATTTCAGTTCTGGAATTTGGAGGAATTCTCATCCCCCATTTTTTCCCCTGTTTCTGAGACTCTGTTTTTTTTTTTTTTGGCTTTTTTCAGGAGGTGGCGACCCAACAGGGAGCGTACGAGTCGCTGCACAGGGACATGAAGATTGGATTCGGCAAATGGGAATTCGACCCGATGGCGATGGACAATCCGTTGCCCAACGACGAAGGGAAAGTTCATCTGTGGCAAGGGGATGAGGACAAGAAAGTGCCGGTGGATTTGCAGCGTTTCATTGCTAAGAAGCTGCCATGGATTCAGTACCACGAGCTGCCAGGGGCCGGGCACGCCTTGCACTACGTTCCTGGAATGATCGAGGGAGTTCTCAGAGCTCTGTTGGTTGGGGAAGAAGGCAAGTAGGAAGAGACTAGATTTGTAAAGCATATATGTACAAATGGAGCCCCACTCTTGCTTATGCAAAGCTCATAAACATGGGTACGTGAGCAACGGAACTGATCCGAAGCATGCTGCTTCTCATGGTGGCGATGGTCTTTATTCTTTGTCGATTAGAGGAAGGAATTGGATTGGATACGCGTAAGGGATGTGGGACAGATTGTTGATGGAAGACAACATCCGGGGTAAGGATTCTCCCAGCTGTTTAATAATAAAATGGCGATGATGATTGATGCGTTAAAGTGGGATCAGTTGTGAAAAAAGGAATACAAAAAAGGAGTGAGTTATATCAATGGTGAAGGTTTAATCAACACTTCCATTTCAAATTTCGTTGGACTGAGAGTGATTCTAGGAATGTCATTTTTTGTCATTGCACTCACTTCATTTTTATATATTAAAAATGTTATCATTGGGGTTTGAACCCTGGTCACTTGAACCCTAGTAATTCTAGGAATATCATTTTTGTCATTGCACTCACTTCATCTTTTATATGTTAAAAATGTCATCATTGGGGGTTTAATCAACACTTCCATTTCAAATTTCGTTGGACTGAGAGTGATTCTAGGAATGTCATTTTTTGTCATTGCACTCACTTCATTTTTATATATTAAAAATGTTATCATTGGGGTTTGAACCCTGGTCACTTGAACCCTAGTAATTCTAGGAATATCATTTTTGTCATTGCACTCACTTCATCTTTTATATATTAAAAATGTTATCATTGGGGTTTGAACCCTAGTCACTTGAACCCTAGTCACTTAAATGAAGAAAGAGCATTATAACCAACAAGACTACATTGTGTTTATTGTTATTTTTTTATTAAACTCTGAGAATATGTTTGATGATGATGCTTCTATATTTATAGTTTATCTTAAGTTATTTATATTTTATAGAAAGACATTAGTTCTGAAATCGAAACTCAAGTAACATTGATTCAAACATTAATATTAAATTGTGTGTATAGTTCAGTTTAGACAAAATATAGGAGTGTAACCAAAATATGGACCTTTTTAACGAGTATAGTCATTTTTTTTTACCAAATATACACATAATATAATGATAAAATTGGAAAATGAGAGTCTACTTTCAAATTTCGTGGCCTAAGAGTGATTCTACGAACCTCTTTTTCGCCATAACGCCAAATTTATCTTTATATTATGTGTAGATTTGTACAAAAAATTACTATATATGTCACGAAGACCCATATTTTGACTACACACATGTATTTTATCTAAACTGTACCACACATATAATTTAATATTTAATTTTTGAATCAATGTTACTTGAGTTCCGATTTCACAATTCATTACTTTCTAATACGTGATTTATAATTTTTTTATAACCTATAAAATGACTGGTAATCTTAAAATTTCAACACAAATTTCAATGCTTGAAATATTTCATATTGAATTGCAGTATTGAATATGCAAGAGATGTAGAATTCTTTAAATTAATATAAATTTTCATGGCTACTACGAAACAATAATATTTTATACAAACTATAGGTGACTGGTTCTATAAAATGTTAGTTTGGTTAATTGCTAAACATTAAACCTCTTGCTAATCTGGTATGAATGGACTCAACAATAATGAGATGATATTAGGTTTAATGTGATGTTCATTTAGCTAGTTTTGGATGTGTTGACCAATTTAAGGGCATCAACATATAAATGAGTTATAATTAACCTCATTATATAATTTTTACTCGTTATAATAATTAATTTAATCTTAATATTTGTGATGTTTGAAATATTTTATGTATGATTTAGAGATATACTTATTATTTGTGGCATCAGTGGTAGTTGGTTCAAATGTAGTATTTTATCAGGTAGTTAAAATCAAATACTGGGTGCATTTATGACTGTTTTTTATCTTGGTGTTGCGAATAGGTAAAAACTTAATTATTATAATGCATAGAACTATACCCAGGCACATGGTCGAGTTAGCATGACACAATTAGAGCGTACCATGAAGACAATGCATATGGGTCAGCCTATACAAGCATGAATGCTTCATGGGTCGTACCAGACTTAAACTTCAAGTGCTCACGCACAATTTCGAACACCACACAGTCTATTTTGGTGAACTCATATTTTATGGAGAAATGTGCAATTTGAGAGGAATAATCAATCATCGGTTTGCCAGGTTTTAGGACCTTTGATTCACACTATCGACTATGAATGGAGAAGAAGCATTTCGAACGCAAAATTGGAGAAATAATTGGGATATTTCTAGGTTTCTCTCGATTCCAGGCAGTGGGAAAAAAGAGGAAGGGAAATGGGGAGAGGGGTAAGATACAAAGCTCAGAGAGAGATAGAGATATGGAAGAACAAACGGAAAAACAAAGAGGATTATCGAGGACCTGCTGGGCAAGTGTAGCCATCAACATCTCATCCAGCCTAATCCACACCTCTATTGATATGACCTCGAGGATCTAAACCCTTGAGAATGCCTAACTTAGTGGTGGAAGGGTAATACCTGCTGGCATCTCAAAGCAAACCCATCATTCGCCGACTGGAGAAGGAGTTCGCCGACTGAGCTTTGCCGATTGGAGAATGAGCTCACTAGATCGATCTTATCTCCCTCCGCTAGAGGAAGGAGAGGCGGATTCTCGCAGCTTCGTTCGATGGGGAGGTCGAGTTTGAGGGAGGCTGGGAGAAGAACGATGGGAGCTGGGGTTAGCAAAACGACACCGTTGGTCTAAGTGAACAAAAGGGGAAAAAAGTGGCAGATGGATTCGAACGTTGGGCTCATTAAAAGGAATGGGGGCGTAACCCGTTGGGCAGCTGGGAAAATCCATCCCTTATTTTCCAGCAGGCGATCTTTTATTGTTTTCGCCCAGCTGCCTCTTTTATTCCCCATGGGTTTTCCAACGATAATGAAATTGCAAGTGAACCCGTTTCTTACCATTTGTTCTTTGATTTTTGTTGTCGCACCAGAAAACAGAAAACAAAATGGCAATTGAACGGGACATAAGAGAGAGTGAAAGGACACATTTAAAAGAGGGGGGAAATGAGGTAGTGTGAAATAATTGTCCTTCTTCTTTGCTTAGTGGGTATTTTTGGCCCTGTTGAGTTTTGATTTATTTTAGAATATGACATTATATTTGATAGATTTTTTTCCATTTCAATTCAGGGATCGTTTGAAAGTAGCGATTGTTTTGTTGATATTGTTACTATAATATTGTTTAGAATGCATCATTTTTTTTTTTAGTAGAAACAATATATGGATTACATTTGTGATGTGACAGAAACTATCACTCAAAATGAGTGATTGTTATTGTAACACCCCTGTATTTTAGTTTTAGGTTCGACCTTAATTTGGAATCGGTTGGATTGACGATTACGTACTAAGAGTTGCAACCGCGGTTTAAGAATAATAATAATAACCGTTATTATTATTATTTTATTATTACATTATAAAAAAAAACAAAGTGGGGTGGCCCAAGGAGGTCGGCGCCTCCACTCCCCCTCCCACAAAAAAAAAAACCCTCGTCATTCACCCCAGGCCCCAGAAACAATAATTCTCCATCCTAAATAAACCCCCTTGCCAAATAATCTCCCCAGCAACTCCCCGCCGCGCCGCCCCATCCTCTGCTTCCCCAGGTGAAGCGAAAGGAAGAAGAAGCCCACCGCCGCCTCTGTTTCCGGACCCCGATCTCACCCATTTCGTGTCCCTAGGTAAGGATCGCAAACCCTTTCATGATTCCAAACTCAATTCATCGATAGTCCAATCCGAAGCTCGTATTTTATTAACAGTGATGTTTGAGGGTTCGATCAACGAGGACATCAACGTCCCAGGTCATCCAACCTAGGCCTAGGCACGTTCTAGAGGTAAGTGAACTCGATCCCTTTGAGTTAGATCGATCGATTTGGTGATTTTTCGTGAGGGTGCAATTCTGAGGTTTTAGCAACAATCGTTCAGACTTTTAGTGACAGAATTTGGGTGGTCACTAAAGCTGCTGGGAATTTTCAGAAACTCATTTTAGATGTTTTAAATTGTGTCGAGTCTCTGTGGATGTTTGTTCCTGGGTTTAATAATTTTATAGATTGAGGGAGGTCTAGGAGATGACTGTAATTTAATTTGGGGATTTTTAAAGATGTATTTTAATTTTAGAAATTGTTCGAACATTCGTTTTAATTAAATAATAATATTTCCGAAGAGTTTATAAGGGTTGAAAATTTTCCAGGGTATAGGTACTCATGAATGACATGGGAAAATTATTGTCCAAAATTTTAAGAAGGTTCAAGTTAGGTGAAAAATTCGTCCAAGATAAAAATAATTAAGAAATATGGTCGTTTTTGAAGGGTTTAATTCTAGAAATTTTTAATGGGGGCTAAAGGACCCTTGGAATGAGGTTCAAGGACTGGAGTTTGAGGAGAGGAAGTTCTAGTGATTCAAAGGGGTTTTAAATCAAGAAAGGTTGTCTAAGAAAATGGATTCTTATTAATAGGTTTTCCCAAGAAAATCCGGCTAAGGAGGGGTTTCTTCGAGGAAGGAGTTGAGGAGTCTTCTTTTCGAGGTGAGTGTAATGGGGGTAAAATCTCTATTGTTGGTCTTTTAGTTTCCGCTTTTCGTTCAAGTTATTAGTTAGTTAATTTTTCTAGTATGCGCGATATGTGTGTGAGACATCCCACCGCCTGTAAGGGTGGAGGCACGCGTTGTGCTATGTATGAATGTATGTGATTGTAATAGTTGGTTAATGGTAAGAGGAACCCCCGGGCGGTTGGGTCACTACTGGACGGCGAGACGTAACGCAGTAGTTGACGGGCACGGACTTGACGGCGAGACGTAACGCAGTGCCATTGCCGAGTTTGGGTATGCAACCAGACGACAAGATGTAACGCGGTTGGCATACTAGGGTAGGGACACCAGACGGCGAGACGTAACGCGGTGGTCCCTTGTGTTGATGTCTTTGGATTATGAATATAAGTAAGAAGAATTATAAAGATAAGATAGGAGTAGAGATCTCTTATAGGTTGTTGATAACAAAGTATAAGGGATGAAAGCGAGAACGGCTTTTGTCTAATTCAGGAACCCTAATAACGTGTTTAGTAGGGAGTTCGCCTAGGCAAAGACCTTAGAAGTAACGACGAGACTGACCCCTTCTCACTCACCAGGTGCAGAGAGGGGAAGAGGACGCATCCATCAAGAGGAGATTACCCGAGGAGAGCAGCCGCGGCAAACCAGAAGATGTCAACTGGATCTGGGTAACGAGATGGGACCTCCCATATATCTGTCTTTAGTTTCATGTCTTAATGAGTATACTGGGAAACTCAAGGATTGTGTTTTATGTTTTGTTGCTCTGGGTTGAGGTCGCCCAAGTGTTTAGGGCATTTCACTTGAAAATCTTAAACATTGTGGTTGTTGATTTTTTTTTTGGTTTTGACTTGTAAACCGTTTTGGGTTGCTCCGGAGTAATCGGTTTGTGGTTTGAGTTGTGGTTTGGTTTTCAAAAAGGATCGGGTCGTGTCATTTATTATCAAAGCCGGCATTCCTCTGTTTCTTGGTCTCCAAGGAATACTGGAGTGACGATCTGGGTTTTCAAAGGTTTAGTTTTAAAGAAAAAAGGGGGAACTTTCAAGAAAAATGGTTGGCCAACCGATTTGAAAAGGTTTATAGAGTCCCCAGTATACTCAAGCATGATAAGACATTAAGGTGGTTCTAATAAGGGTACTACTTACTTGCAGAGCAAGTAACACCAATGTTAACCACGCGGCAGTTAGGCAACCCCCTAATTATGAGGCTTTCCGGAAGCGAGGAGTCGTTGATTTTGATGGGGACCGCTCGAAGGATGCTAGTGAAGTAGAGAAATGGCTGGCGAAGGTCTCGCGCACATTGACTGAAACGAGGACAGATGATGAGGATAGGGTGCTACTGACAGTATCCCTGTTCCAGGATTCAACATACAATTGGTGGTGCACCCTTCCAGCTAGTCAGGAAGACCCACCAGCTATAACTTGGCCAGAGTTGGTGCGGGTGTTCCGGTATCACTATGTACCAGAGGCCTATCGATTGAGCAAAAAGAGTGAATTTTTGCTGATCAAGCAAGAATGGGGCAATGAAGGAGAGGAGGGTGTTGCAGAGTACACCTCCAGGTTCGAGAAGCTCCTGCCCTATGGGGGACCCCAATTCCAGGATGCGACATCTCAACGTGCCCACTATTTGGAGAGTTTGAAGCCTGCCCTTAAGAAGCAGTTGAGCATGCTGGCATGGAACATTCGGGAGGAGATTTATCAGGCGGCTCTTCGGATAGAGAGGGCTGACACAGCTGTGCATGAAGAAGGGATACAGCGAGAGGGAAGCAAGAGAAAGGCAAGTAGCATGCCAGAGTGGTCCGGCCAACCTAGTCAGTACAGAAGGAGGCTTAGCAGTACCGCTAGCTTTGGGGGTACTCAGAGCCAAACCGGCTCGGTCCGGCCTGGTCAAACTTTCAGCAACAGAGGTCTCTGCAACCAATGTGGGCGGGATCACTCAGGGGAGTGTAGGCAGCCCCCCAAGGTCTGCTATAACTGTAACGAGCCTGGGCATTTCGTTAGAGAATGCCCCTGGAGAGGCGGACAAGGGATGGCTCGGTCCGAGCAGTCTGTCCGGGGTGGTGGAGCGAGAACTCACGCAGGACCACGGTTTGGCGGCCAGCCAACCCGCTCTTTCCAGAGTCAGGGAGGACGCACTGGGCGCTTCGACCGCACCGATCGGGACAGAGACCAGGGGCCTCCAACAGGAGGACAACCGAGGGTATTTGCCATGCGAGGGATAGAGGGAGACAGTGGTGACGGTGGAGGGGACGAGCAAGCACATTGATGTGATCATGTGAAGAAATGGGGAGACTGTGGAGGAGTATTTGCTTTAAGCATAGACCGCTAGTTGGTTGTTTTATTCGAGAGACGCACTTTCAGTTTTAGTACTCGGTACCAAACCTCTTTAATTAGTTCGGACCAAAATTTCGAGGTCGAAATTTTATTAAGGAGGAGGGAAATGTTATATCCTAGCTTGAGAAGTTTTGGTCAAACACCAAAAGTTTTAGACCAAGTAATTATCTTTCCAGTTCCATATTTCGGGGACGAAATTTTTGTAAGGGTGGAGGAAATGTAACACCCCGATATTTTAGTTTTAGGTTCGACCTTAATTTGAAATCGGTTGGATTGACGATTACGTACTAAGAGTTGCAACCGCGAATTAAGAATAATAATAATAACCATTATTATTATTATTTTATTATTACATTATAAAAAAAAACAAAGTGGGGCGGCCCAAGGAGGTCGGCGCCTCCACTCCCCCTCCCACAACAACAAAAAAAAAAACCCTCGTCATTCACCCCAGGCCCCAGAAACAATAATTCTCCATCCCAAATAAACCCCCAGCCAAATAATCTCCCCAGCAACTCCCCGCCGCGCCGCCCCATCCTCTGCTTCCCCAGGCGAAGCGAAAGGAAGAAGAAGCCCACCGCCGCCTTTGTTTCCCGACCCCGATCTCACCCATTTCGTGTCCCTAGGTAAGGATCGCAAACCCTTTCATGATTCCAAACTCGATTCATCGATAGTCTAATCCGAAGCTCGTATTTTATTAACGGTGATGTTTGAGGGTTCGATCAACAAGGAGATCAACGTCCCGGGTCATCCAACCTAGGCCTAGGCATGTTCTAGAGGTAAGTGAACTCGATCCCTTTGAGTTAGATCAATCGATTTGGTGATTTTTCGTGAGGGTGCAATTCTGAGGTTTTAGCAACAATCGTTCAGACTTTTAGTGACAGAATTTGGGTGGTCACTAAAGCTGCTGGGAATTTTCAGAAACTCGTTTTAGATGTTTTAAATTGTGTCGAGTCTCTGTGGATGTTTGTTCCTGGGTTTAATAATTTTATAGATTGAGGGAGGTCTAGGAGATGACTGTAATTTAATTTGGGGATTTTTGAAGATGTATTTTAATTTTAGAAATTGTTCGAACATTCGTTTTAATTAAATAATAATATTTCCGAAGAGTTTATAAGGGTTGAAAATTTTCCAGGGTATAGGTACTCATGAATGACATGGGAAAATTATTGTCCAAAATTTTAAGAAGGTTCAAGTTAGGTGAAAAATTCGTCCAAGATAAAAATAATTAAGAAATATGGTCGTTTTTGAAGGGTTTAATTCTAGAAAATTTTAATGGGGGCTAAAGGACCCTTGGAATGAGGTTCAAGGACTGGAGTTTGAGGAGAGGAAGTTCTAGTGATTCAAGGGGGTTTTAAATCAAGAAAGGTCCTCTAAGAAAATGGATTCTTATTAATAGGTTTTTCCAAGAAAATCCGGCTAAGGAGGGCTTTCTTTGAGGAAGGAGTTGAGGAGTCTTCTTTTCGAGGTTAGTGTAAAGTGGGTAAAATCTCTATCGTAGGTCTTTTAGTTTCCGCTTTTCGTTCAAGTTATTAGTTAGTTAATTTTTCTAGTATGCGCGATATGTGTGTGAGGCATCCCACCGCCTGTAAGGGTGGAGGCACGCGTTGTGCTATGTATGAATGTATGTGATTGTAATAGTTGGTTAATGGTAAGAGGAACCCCCGGGCGGTTGGGTCACTACTGGACGGCGAGACGTAACGCAGTAGTTGACGGGCACGGACTGGACGGCGAGACGTAACGCAGTGCCATTGCCGAGTTTGGGTATGCAACCAGACGACAAGATGTAACGCGGTTGGCATACTAGGGTAGGGACACCAGACGGCGAGACGTAACGCGGTGGTCCCTTGTGTTGATGTCTTTGGATTATGAATATAAGTAAGAAGAATTCTAAAGATAAGATAGGAGTAGAGATCTCTTATAGGCTGTTGATAACAAAGTATAAGGGATGAAAGCGAGAACGGCTTTTGTCTAATTCAGGAACCCTAATAACGTGTTTAGTAGGGAGTTCGCCTAGGCAAAGACCTTAGAAGTAACGACGAGACTAACCCCTTCTCACTCACCAGGTACAGAGAGGGGAAGAGGGCGCATCCATCAAGAGGAGATTACCGGAGGAGAGCAGCCGCGGCAAACCAGAAGATGTCAGCTGGATCTGGGTAACGAGATGGGACCTCCCATATATCTGTCTTTAGTTTCATGTCTTAATGAGTATACTGGGAAACTCAAGGATTGTGTTTTATGTTTTGTTGCTCTGGGTTGAAGTCGCCCAAGTGTTTAGGGCATTTCACTTGAAAATCTTAAACATTGTGGTTGTTGATTTTTGTTTTTTGTTTTGACTTGTAAACCGTTTTGGGTTGCTTCGGAGTAACCCGTTTGTGGTTTGAGTTGTGGTTTGGTTTTCAAAAAGGATCGGGTCGTGTCAGTTATATCTCAACTTTTAGTTGTGATTGTTGAGATAGTTGAGTTGAGATTGTTTTGTCTCAGCTTTTAGCTTATTTACATACACAATGCATCTAATCCGACAATACATATATAATATTATACATGCATTCACAACAAAACATATATTTAACAATCACAACTTTCAAGCGACCCCTTAAAATTCTAAATCAATATTATCATTTGGATGATTTTTTTTTCTTAATACAATTATGGTAATTTTTTAGATTTATTTGATAATGTCAATATTTTAGTGGGTTTTTATTTAAAGTTTGAATTGAAAGATCGTACGTACTGGCGGTTCGACCATAAAACTTGCACCATAGGCTAAATCGATACGTGATATTTAGCAATATGAAACGGTTGAACCAAAGTTAACTTATGATTTCAGTATAAAATACTCTACTACCAAAAAATTTTATACTATTACGATCATTTGGTTCAAACAATTCTTTTACGTGGTAACAAAAGTTTTAAGGCACATTTTGAACTATCTATTGCAAAAAAACATAAGTCAGTTAGCGATAATGAGAATATGTGATCTCATTTCATGTAATATGATTTACATAGGTTTTTATTTATTGAATTATTTCATGAAAAAATAATTGTTGCATGAAAATTACTAAATTGTTGCTAGACATGTCTACGATATGAGAATAATTTGGGAAGTCCATACACAACACATTGTCCAACTAACTTTTTATTTATTTATTTCGGAGTGATATCAATAGTGGAAAATAGTTAAACTTACAATTCTACCCAGGACCCCTAAAAGACTCTAAAGAAGTCATCCCAAAAAATCAAAAAATTCTACCTCTAAACGAGACAAAAGCAGTGCTATATATTGTCCAACACATTGTCCAACTAACTATTAGCAACAATTTAGCATCATGTCCTATATATTTCAAATCAAGCAACTTCAGATTCATTACCAACAGTGTGGTAAAAAAATTATGCTCTCTATTGAAAAAAAACTTAAAGAACTTACTAAACTCTATGAGAGACATTTTCTTTCATCATAAAGGTTGATTATGTATGTATTATGAGAAACAACTCTAATATTCAACTATATGATTTAATTAAGTAATGAATGACAATTAGTTATATTTATTTCATGTTCATTCAATAATTTTAAGTAATACTTATATTATAATTTTTTCTCTTTTTATGGAGGTCTAAACACATTATAAATAGTTGGATCACTTTCAAATATGTTATGTGCATAACTAAGGTAGAAAACAATCATTTTATGCATTTCAAATCATCTATTGTATATCCATTATTATATATCATATTTCTCGACAAAATTCTTCCGGCCAACAGGCCAGGCCCTGTGCTAGTTAGCTTGGGAAAGGTGAACAAGAAAACGAGTCACGACTATGTGTTGGGAGCACATGAATCATAAGGCGATAAACCTTTGGATGATGGTTAGCTTGAGTCAATCGAATTGATCGTGAGGTGAGAGTAAAAGGGTTAATATCTGAGTCATAGGTCTTTTAGTTTATGCATTTGCTTTAAGTAATGTTAGTTAATTTTTTTTTATTTATGCGCAATTATGTGTGTGAGGCATCACACCAACTACTTAAGGTGGAGGCACGCGTTGTGCTATGTATGTGAATGTGTGTGATGATGTATGTATGGTCTCAGTTAAGTAATGGAACCCCCGGGTGGTTGGACCACTACTGGACACGGTATATGGTAGGATCACTACCGGACGACGATACGTAATGCAACAGTTGATCGGGATATTGGGTCACTACTGACGGCGATACGTAATGCAGTAGTTGACCGAGCTTGGACTGGACGACGATACGTAGCGCAGTACCATTGCCTTAATGATAGGGATACCGGACAACGATACGTAATGCGGTGGACCCTAGTATTAATTATATAAGTCACGATAGAAGTAGAGAACTTCTATGAGCTAAGGATAGAATTCGAGAATTGCTATGAGTTAATGTTGGAATAAGGTATTGAGGATGAAAGCGAGAATGAATTTCATCCAACGAAAGGAAATGCTAATAACATGTTTTAGTAAGAAGATTGCTTAGGGCAAAGACCATAGGAAGTAACGATGGGATTGACCCATTCTCACTCACCAGGTTAAAGAAGGGTTAGCGAACTCGGTTTCCGAGAAGAGCCCGAACAAGGCGAGCAACCATACCAGAATGGATAAGGTCTCAGGGAGCTCGTGAGGAGTCAAAGTTACAATAGTTTATTATTTTGTCTCATGGTTGAGTATGTACTGGAGGTTCATGGTTTAAGTTGTTCAGGGTATATTGGGTTGACTTTTGCCGAGATGTTTGGGCTTTTCATTTGAAATTCTCAAACAGTGTCAGTTTGTTTATTTTAAAAAGTGGTTTGGGTTGCTCTGGAGTAATCGATTTTTGGTTTGAGTTATGATTTGGTTTTCAAAAGGGTCGGGTTATTTCATAATTCCCTTTAGTTGCTTTATTGATGATTAAAATGCGGAAGATCTAATGATAGCTTGGAATCTCTAAAGCCGATCAAGCCCTCTTAGACAAAGCACCTAGTGGGCGACTAACCTCCACGAAGTAAAATGTTAAGACAATGAACAAAAATATCCTCTATTGGAATGAATCCTAGTACAAAGTAATGACTCGATTGACTCTCGTACAATCGATTCCTTACTTCCAATTGAAGAATCTCTCCTAACCCAATCAGATTCTACCTTAAGTTAAAACATAAATCAAAAGAATGTGATCAATAATTGACTCAAATAATCATGCTTAAATTGAATAAACCAATCAGTATAGCATCCAAATGTTCATACAAAAAAGATCCTAACACATGGAACTAGGGTTCTTCAAAAACTAAGTGAAGGGAAGCTACTCCATAGAGAAGAGAGAGAATATAATATAACTTTTCATATCTTCAATCATCATGTCTAGGCTTTTTCCTTGAGCTTCCAAGGCAAAAAATCATTCAATTCTACTCCAAGAATGTCTCTAGATTTCTCTCCCTCCCTTTGGTTCATCCATGGGTGTTTGGGGTTCAAACCCGAGCTCTCCTCTTCCATAAATTGCAAAACATCCTTTATACACGAAAATAGGCCACAAGTCCCACCCAGAGTCATGGCAGTGACTTAGGCCGTGACATACCAACCCCACGGTGTTTCATTCGGCTCCCGAGGCTCGAGTCACGGCCAAAATGGCCAAGTTACGGCCACGACCGTGACTTGGAAGACCAATCTCTTACTCGATAGAAGGCTACTATTCCCACGTGTTCATGTCACCCCCTGCAGCCTCAAGTTACCCCCATGCTCGTTACTTGGGGTCTCAGTCCGTGACTTGGGGTCTACAACCACTTTTTGGCGTGTTTTGACCTCCAAATGACCCAAAACTTGCTCTTAAGCTCCCTCCACATGCTAGGACCTGAAATAGGGCATAATGAACACAACCAAGCATGAAATGGGCCTGAGAAAGACAATTACCAAGCCAAACAATTAAGATATGAGGGAATACAAGTGTGCAAATTCTGTGTTATCAAATGCAAGTGATTTGGGAGTTGGAGTTGTACTATCTCAAGAAGGCAAGCCTATTGCTTACTTGAGCCAATCCTTAGGGGCTAGACAACAAGGGTTGTCAACATACGAGAAGGAATATATAGTTGTGTTATTGGCAGTTTAATGGAGACACTACTTGGAGGGATACAATTTGTGATCCTTACTAACCACGAGAGCTTAAGTACTTATTGGGGCAGAATGTCCACACTCATATTTAGAAGAAGGGGTTGGTTAAAGTGTTTGGATTAGTTTATGAAATTAGATACATGCAAGGAAAGTACAAGAAAGTAGCAAATGTCTTGTCCAAACCTGAGTTCTCCAATGGTACAAGTTAAACCATTTCTGTTGTCTTACCTGCTTGGATAAAAGAAGTGGAGTCTACTTATGAAGGGGATGATTGGGTGCAAGAGATGATGCTTGAGGATGTTGTGCCTTTCTCCGTAGCAAGAATTAACAGTTTTAAGCAAGGACTGCTCTATAATAAGATTGATGTGTACATTGGAAAAGATGAGACCATGAGACAGCAACTACTCCAACTATTTCATGAATCTCCTGTGGGTGGTCATTCTGGTCTACAAGCTACTTACCAACATATGAAGCAGTACTTATGGTGGCAAGGCTTGAAGGTTAAATTGAGGCAGTTCATCTCTCTGTCTCTCTGGAGTGTGGGGAATGGCTAAATAGCTAGTCGTTGAAGTCTGTTATGCATTAATGAAAAGAACCAACAAAATTTCCCTCTCTCTGTCTCTCTTTCCCTTTCCTCTATTATCTCTATTTATCAATTCTTCCTTTCTTCTTCACTGAGTAAGACTAGGAGGTGACAGAGATTTTCTCTAGCCCTGACAACCGTGACAACGACGATGCCAAGTTGAAGAAAAATTCTGAAGCGTTGGAGCTTCAAAATTGGTTTGGTGGTTTTTGAGAATTATAAATTCAAAGATTAGGTCTCGAAATTGAAATCCAAGATGGAACCATTAAAATTGAGGGGACAGAGATGATGCAGAGACGGAAGCGTTGACGAACGAGCTTAAGCTATTGGAAGCAAAGGGGAAGGTTTGCGTGGTGGAGATCTTGATAACAGTATATTTCCACATGTTTTGCTCGACACTTCTTGATTGTTTAGCTTGGCATTTGATCGTTCTTTGGCCTATTTTACGCTAGATAGTGCTTGTTTATAGTATATCAGGTCCTCGGTCATGAATGAAGGTCTAGGAACGAGTTTGGGATGATCAGACGATGTTTGGGATGTTTGACAAGGAGCAGAGGAAGCTTGCGCGACCAAGAACCCTGTTTGCACGGTCGTGCAAGGGGGACCGTCCGGAGAGGGAAGTACGGCTCGTGCTTGCACGGGCTGTGCAAAGGGAACCTCAACCGTGCGTGGTCACCAGAGATATTTCATGGTCCAAAGACCGGTTGTCACGATCGTGCCATGACCGAACAACTGGTGGTTCTAAACCCAATTTCGGGTGTTTGAGAAGGCATTCGAGTTTTGAAAGCAAAAATAGAGTTTTAGAGAGAAAGTGACAAAGAACAAGACTTATGAGCTATTTGGAGATAATTTCTCACTATTGAATCCCGAATTTCATCCCAAGGAGTAAAGATTGACATCCTAGAGTAGATTATACACATCTTTATGAGTATGGTTGCTTTGTATTTGGTTTTCCTCTCTCTATGGAATAAACCTACTTCTCACTTTGGTATGAAGAACGCTAGTTCTATGTTTTATGAATCTTGTTTGTAATGACCTTTGGATGCTATATTGTTTGATTTTAATAAATTGAGACATGATTTGTTGAGTCAATTGGATCTTGATCACATTCTTTTGGTTTCTCCTTTGGCCACAATAGATAGAATCTGATTGGGTTAAGAGAGCTTCTTTGATTGATAGTAGTGAATTGATTTTACGAGAGTCATTCAATTCACCGATTTGGACTGGAATTTATTCCAATAGTGGAGAACTTTGTGTATTGCCTTAGCATTTTTATTCTGGTAAAGGTTAGTCGCTTGCTGGGTATTTTGGCTAAGAGGGCTTGGTCGGTTTAAAGGATTCCAAGCTATTATCGGATCTTCCACAGTTTAATCAATAGTAAAGCAACTGAAGGAAATTACAACTTGGACCTAATTGAGGAGCTAGGGGCGCATACCCGAGCGACTCTTCTTGCTTTTGAAAACCGAACAATTTACTTGCTTTCCTTATTACTTTCCTTTCTGCATTTTTACCACAATTTGACAGCTATATAATATAATTTCACAGAGTAATCAGTAGACCTAGGACCTGGGTTGACAATTTAAACCGAACCCACTTTATTGCTGTCTTTCGCAGTGGTTATATTTTGCCATTATGGAAGTATTGTGTTTTTGTGAGTCAGATCTCTTCTCCTTGGAGCGGGAGGGTAACAAATTGGAAAGGGTAAGGTTACGAGTTGGGCTTGGGAAATTATGTAATGGGACGGGTTTTACTTATCCAAAGTTAAAATGGCTGATTAGGCAGTTAGCCACTTTAGTAAAAAACTGTCATTAATGAAATAAAATATTTGAATGACAAATGTCAATTTTTATTTTCAAGCCCACAATCAATCAACCAAACAAATTTAATCGAATATTTTTATGATCTCCGGCTCTCCGCACATGGCCGAATCGATGAGAAACAATTTCCAATCCATCGTCGGTTCCCATATCGACGGGGAAAGCGACGCATTGGGGAACTCCGGCGAGAAGAATCCGGCGAGAGCTCAGAGTGGATGGCTGTCTCGACCTTGGTAGAAGCAGCTTGCGAAATGCGGAGGGAGAGGATGAGGTGTTAATTAACAATTTGTTTTATTTTTTTAAGTTGACATGTTATTAAGTCAACTGTCTAGTCAACATTTATGTTTGCCATGTCATCAAAAAATTGACAGAGTTAACGGAGTCTAACGGAGACTAACGGTCGGTGACTAACAATGAAATGATTTGTAAAGTTAGTGGCCAATAAGAAAGAAAAGTAATTCGGGTGGCAAACATGAAAGATTTATATAATTCGAGTGACCAAACGTGTAATTTAGCCATAATTTTAGTGACCCACCAATTTAGACACTCAGCCGATCCATCAACCCGGCTTAGGATAGGGTGAGTAACCCTTTGTTACTCACCCGTGAGTAACCACATAGGGACCGTCGATCTTAGCCGGACGGATCTTGTGGCTGTGTTTGATGCGGTGTTTTTTGTCCACGGTCAGGGGCATTTTTGTCCGATATTTTATATTTGAATTAAATGACTTTCCCTCTTTGTCCGTTGCAAATCTTTCTGTGCGTGAGTTGGATTCGGATTTTGGAGAGAGAAACTACGAGCAGGGGGAGCAGCAGCTGAGAAACAAGGACGGCGATTCTCCATGGTTGATCGACGGCGATAGAAACTGCGAGCAGCAGCTTCGAATCGAGCTTTCTGATTCTCCATAATTGATCGACGTGTGCGCGAGTTGGATTCGGTTTTTGTAGAGAGAAATTGCGAGCAGCCGCTGCGAAACAGGGGACGGCGAATCTTTTCTGATTCTCCATAATTGATCGACGACGAGGTTAGATATTAGTTTTTTTTATTCTTTCTGTTTAGCTAATCGAGTTTTCTGTTGATCTCTGGTTTCGTTGGAGGTTTTTCATTGCTGCTAGTCGAGCTTGTTTATGTTTAGCTAATTGGAGCTTGTTCATGTGTTATGTTCTTTGTGTTTTGGTGTTTTGGCAGTATTCTGGTGAGATGAGTAACGTAAATTGTGGCGATGTTGTTCCAATTGATAGATCTGGTTCTTCAACCAGCGTTTTAGGATCTGGTTCTTCATCTAGTGCTGTTGGAACTGCTTCTTCATCTATTGATCTTGGATTTGATCATTCAGCTAACTCTGGTGAATCAGGAGGTAAGATATGCAAATTTGTTTGTTTATTGAAGTTTGTATAGTGTCGTAATATGATTTTACCATGCCTTATCATGTGGTAATTGATTTTATAGTACATTACCATGTGGTAAAATGTGGTAATTAGGAAGTTAAATGTGATGTTTCTGTGTGATAATTGATTTTACCATGCCATACCATATGGTATAGGGTGGTAATTTGATTTTACCATGCCTTATCATGTGGTAATTGATTTTACAGTACATTACCATGTGGTAAAATGTGGTAATTAGGAAGTTAAACTTGAGGATTCTGTGTGATAATTGATTTTACCATGCCATACCATATGGTATAGTGTGGTAATTTGATTTTACCATGCCTTATCATGTGGTAATTGATTTTACAGTACATTACCATGTGGTAAAATGTGGTAATTAGGAAGTTAAACTTGAGGATTCTGTGTGATAATTGATTTTACCATGCCATACCATATGGTATAGTGTGGTAATTTGATTTTACCATGCCATACCATGTGGTATAGTGTGGTAGTTTGATTTTACCATGCCATACCATATGGTATAGGGTGGTAATTTGATTTTACCATGCCTTATCATGTGGTATAGTGTGGTAGTTTGATTTTACCATGCCATACCATATGGTATAGGGTGGTAATTTGATTTTACCATGCCTTATCATGTGGTAATTGATTTTACAGTACATTACCATGTGGTAAAATGTGGTAATTAGGAAGTTAAATGTGAGGGTTCTGTGTGATAATTGATTTTACCATGCCACACCATGTGGTATAGTGTTGTAGTTTGATTTTACCATGCCATATAGTGTGGTAATTTGATTTTACCATGCCATACCATGGTGGTAACTCTTGTATCATGGCTGTAATTATTGGTATACATTGAGATTTCATACTGTTGTGGTGTGGAATCCATTTAATATGTTGTTTCATAATGTTTGTAGGTTTCAATGGTATAGATCCTACTGTTCGTGATTCTTGGAAGGACTTAGAGTTCAATACACCAGATGATGCATATAATTTTTATGTTGATTATGGGAATCATGAAGGTTTTGGTGTGAGGATTTATAACCAATCAGCGTGTCCGAAGCTCAATGGTGGTTCTTCAGCTGTATATTATATCAAGTATTGTTGCAATAAGGAAGGTTGGAAAAGAGGTAGCGAGAATAACCCTGATAATGCAGGTGTTGTTGATACGACGGTTCGTGTTCGTAATGTTCCAGAACTCAGGGGTGGATGTAATGGTGCTTATATACGACTGAGGTGGTTTAAAGAGTTTAAATGCTACAAGATCTATCGTTGGTATAATGTGCACAACCATGACATGATTCCTGAGTCTCTGGGTCACTATGTGAGATCCAGCAGACGAATGGCTCCTGTGTATAAGATGTTGGCAGAGGTGAATGATGCTGCTGGTATTGGTGTGACTTCTTCGTATAATGCAATTAGTAGGGCTGGTGGTGGTCGGAAGTTTGTTGGGTTCACAAAGAATGATTTGAAGAACCATCTGCGAACGGTTAGGTCGTCATCAATGGAGTATGGTGATGCGACTGCATTGCTTGAATACTTTAGACGTCAAGCACAGCTGGATCCTGGGTTCTTTCATGAGGTGGAGGTTGATGTTGAAGAGAACATTGCTAGTATTTTTTGGGCAGATGGGAAGATGAGGATGGATTATCATTATTTTGGTGATTCAATTAGTTTTGATACTACTTACCGGACTAACAAAGAGTATCGGACACTAGGTATGTTTTCTAGTTTGTTGTTTATTATTGTGTTTGTTAGTTTGTATGAGTATTATTATTATCATTTTGTATCATGTTTTTTTTTTGTTCTTAAATGTAGTTTACCATATGGTATGTGTTGGTAACAAGGTTATTTGAGGTGGTTTTTGCTCTTAAAAGTATTTTACCATATGGTATGTGTTGGTAACAAGGTTATTTGAGGTGGTTTTTGTGCTTAAAAGTCTTTTACCATATGGTATGGGTTGGTAACAAGGTTATTTGTGGTGTTTTTTGCGTTGTTAGAAGTGTGTACTATATGGTAGTCTGGTGTGGATTGTTTTTTTTTGTTCTTAGAAGTCTTTACCACATGGTATGAGTTATTACCATATGGTATGGGTTGGTATTATTGTTATTCGTACCTTTTACCACATGGTATGTGTTGGTAGAATTGTTTTTACTCACATTTTGTTATGTTTATGTAGCTTTGTTTGTTGGTTTCAACAATCATCACCAACTGACTGTCTTTGCGGCTGCTCTTCTATATGATGAAACAACGGCAACATTTGAATGGTTTTCGATCAGTTTTTGAAATGCATGGGAGGTGTGAGACCGTTATCAATGTTTACTGACCAGGCTGCTGCAATTGCTGCTGGTATAAGGTCTCTTTTCCCAGATTGTTTTCATGGGTTGTGTACATGGCATATTGCTCAGAATGCAGTTGTTAATCTGGGTAGTTTGTGTGACTCTGACTTCCTTCGTGAGCTTAGTTATTTGATGTATAATGCTGATGATGAGGATGATTTTGAGTATAATTGGAAGAAGATGATTGAGAAGTGTTTTCCTGGGAAGGGACCTTTGGGACACAGTTGGTTACATGGCATTTACAAAGTCAGGACGAAGTGGTCTTCAGCCTGGGTGAATTGTCATTTTGGTGCGGGAATGAAGAGTACCCAGCTAAGTGAGTGCTGCAATAGTAATATTCGACATTACTTGCAGTTAGAGTTTAGCGTTAGTAGGTTCTTTGTGCACTTTGAGAGGATGCTTGATAATAAGAGGGATGCTGAAGAACAAGAAGAGTACTATGCCTTATCTAGGTTGGCTGATTCTCGGTTTTCTACTAGCCCTATTGTGAAGCAAGTTGCTAATGTGTATACGCCGAAGATATTCAAGTTTTTCCTGGATCAGTACAAGGAATCCCTTGCGTATAATATTTTTTCCAATACGGAGATAGAACCAGAAGGACATGTAGGACTGTTTGATGTCTTCATATTGGAGGATGACCGTACAAGGTTGGATAGTAGGGTGTTGAAGGTTGATTTTGAAAACGGTGAAATCAAGTGTTCTTGCCGTAAGTGGGAGTCAAGTGGTATGATCTGTAAGCATCAAATTAAGGGATATGATATGTTGTGGTCTACAACATGCAATCTGAAGTTCCAGCACATTCCTAGCATTTTGATTTTGAAGCGGTGGACAAGGGCAGCGAAAACTGGAGGGAACTTTTCTTTTGAAGTTCCGTCTACTGATAGTCCATCGAAATACCGTTCTCGTCTTTTCAATCTGTCAGCTGTTTCTGCATCAATGATCAGCAGGGTTGCATTGGATGATGATTTGTATAAATCAGCCATGGCCTTCATGACTGATTTGATCAAAAAGTGTAAAGCCCTATCGATTACTGAACCTGCTGGAACAAGCACGTCTTCTAACGGTGACAGTAAGTTTTTTTTAATTGTTTAGAGTTTGTTTTTGTTTTTGTTATCTGTCATCGATTGTAGTTTGTTTTTGTTATCTTGGTATAGATGATGTACCGGTCCAAAAAGTGAAGGGGTTTAAGCCTAAAAAAGATTCATTCAAGCCTTCGAAACGACCAATTCCAGCTGCGGAGGCTGCAAGGGCTGTAAGCAAGAAGAAGAGAAAAACTAGCAGGCTTGAGGAGGAGAATTTGAAGGCTGTTGAAGAAAGTTTAAGGCTGAAGCTGTAATAGTTTTCTTAGAGGATTATCTGAATGAATGGTTGATGCTGGTTGAGTTGTTGAAGCTATTTTGTTCTTTTGGATTGGTTTTTGGTTTTGTTGGATTAATTTTACAATGTTATACCATGTGGTATAATGTGGTAATTTGATTTTATCATGTCAAACCAGGTGGTAAAATGTGCTAGTTTGGAAGTTGAATGTGAAGGTTCTGTTTTATAATTGATTTTACCATGCCATACCATATGGTATAGTGTGGTAATTTGATTTTACCATGTGGTAATGTGTGGTAATTGATTTTACCATGTGGTAAAATATGATATTTTGGAAGTGGCATGTGTGGTAATTGATTTTACAGTACATTACCATGTGGTAAAATGTGGTAATTAGGAAGTTAAATGTGAGGGTTCTGTGTGATAATTGATTTTACCATGCCATACCATATGGTATAGTGTGGTAATTTGATTTTACCATGCCATACCATATGGTATAGTGTGGTAATTTGATTTTACCTTGCCATAGCATGTGGTAAAATATGGTTTTTTGGAAGTGGTATGTGTGGTAATTGATTTTACAGTGCATTACCATAGTTTACCACACATTACCATATGGTAACAAACTAAAACACAGCAGGACTTATGGTTTTTTGCTATTTTACAACATGAAACCATAATTTACCATACATTACCATATGGTAACGAACTAAAAGACAGTAGGACTTATGGTTTTTTGCTATTTTACAACATGCAATCATAATTTACCACACATTACCATATGGTAACGAAGCAAAACACAGCAGGACTTATGGTTTTTTGTTATTTTACAACATGCGATCATAATTTACCACACATTACCATATGGTAAAATGTGGTAATTTGGGAATTAAGAACACATGTTAAGTATTTGCTAACATAATAAAAAACAGAACATTTCTTTTAGTCATAATACAAACCATAATAAGTTGTTTCATACCATCCTACTAATTAAAATGAAGTGGCTACTGAACATTGTGAGTTTGTTCTCAAAAGCTTACTCATACCCTCCTACTACTTAACACAAATGATAATAGAATTTTCATTTCCTTCCTTTCAACTCTTTCTTCTTGTTCTTCATGTTGCAGTACTTTGTTGCTTCTTTCATGATCCTTTCCCGTTCAAGATTTTCTTCATCAAGAATGATGTCCAACATCAGGCACTCCCTTTCTTCATTTATGAGATCAATCCTCTTCCAATCTTTGGTCAGGGCACTGTTGTACTTACCTTCCCAGTGTCTCATCCACCTGATGACGTACATCCCACATGAAATTTGATCTGGTTGTGTAACCTTCTCGAGCTTGAACCAGCTAAACCTCTCCCACCTTACTGTCTTGTCTGCAAACTGTGTCTTCATGTAGTTGATTGCATACTGGACAACCCTCTCTGCCATTGATTTGTATGTTTTTTCAAAATCTTTGTGACAGAGACTGTCGAGCACTTCAAATCTCTCTGCTTTGATGTTGACACAAATCATGATGTAGTGCTTGTTATTACAGTAAGGGAAGAACCACTGCAAAATAATTTTACCACAGTATACCATATGGTAAGCAGTTGCCATATAAGTGATGAACAGTAAGTTAAGTTAAGAACAATTGCAAACTAATTTTACCACTATATACCATATGGTAACCACTGCAAAAATTGTGGTGAGATACTTACAAGGTTACATTCTGTGAAGCTGAGGTTTTTGGCCCATTCTTTGTTGGTGATGTCCAAGTCCACTTTGTTGTAGTAATCGTCTGGAGATAGTACAGGATTGCCACTATCAATGTCCAGTTGGCAGTCACCCTGAAAGTTGTGGTTGTTATTATGTGTTTTATATATGTGTTGTCTAAGAACTTTTGACAGAATATAGGTGGGTTTACTTACTGCCAAAGATGTATCGAAGAACCACCTTGTGAATTTTCCTTTTTTTGCTTCATTCATGTTCATTACATCTCCATACCAGCCGATGACATCAGATGTGATTTCACAGCCAATGTCAATCGACTGTACTGACTCCCTTTTCAGCATGAATGTTCCATCCTTCCTTTTAAACATTATCTCATCACTGTATACAAGCACATCACAACAGGACGGATGGTTTACTTTAATTTATGACATCAAACAATAGGTTACCACAACAAAACCATAGCTTACCACATCTTACCATATGGTAATAAGTAAAACACACCAGCTTACCACATCTTAGCATATGGTAATAAGTAAAACACACCAGCTTACCACATTTTACCATATGGTAATAAGTAAAACACACCAGCTTACCACATCTTACCATATGGTAATAAATAAAATAGAACAGGAGTTATGGTTTAATCCATTCTTTAACAACAAACCTTAGCTTACCACATCATACCATATGGTATTAAACTAAAACAAAACAGGACTTGTGCATTACTACATTTTGTAACATTAAACCATAGATTTATCTAATTTTACCATATGGTAACAAACTAGATCACTACAGTAACATCATATAACAGTAGAAGTTTTAAGATGATGACTTACCTCTTGGCAAATTTCTTGTTTTTGCATCTTATGTACTGCAGGATGTTGCTGAACATATCATCAGGTGTTGTTTGTGTTGGTGTTGACCATTGAACTGGTGATTTTTGTGACTGTGGAGCAACTGGTTCGGCAGCTGGAGAATTCAGGTCCTCTAGGTAAGCATCTATGCATTCACGGACTTCCTTGAGCTTCTCTTGGCTGTTTGTGTACAGATTTGACCATATAGCATATGACCCCGTCTGTGACTGGGTGCTTTGTGGCTGTTCTGGTGGTGGTGTTGCTCTTGCCTTCTTTTCATTTCCGTGTACATTCTTTATCACGATTCTTCTTTTGCGAGGCTCTGCTGGTTGATCGGTTGCCGTGTTGGTAGTCAACTTTGTTGGTGTTGTTGGTGTTTGACGGTTGAGAGGGCTGAGATCAAAGGACGGAATGTCGTCTTCCCTCGTCACTTTAGGCTTCTCAGCAGCTTCGGTTGTCAGTTTTGGAGCCTCTTCATGAACAACATCATCTGACACCGTCTTCTCGCTGTCAGTTTCTGCAGTCTTTTGTGCAGCTTGCCCTGTATTCCCTTCTTCTGTTGTTTCCTTATCAACTTCCATTGGATCTGCTGTTTTGGTAGCTCCTTTTTCTTCGGTTTCTTCTGCAGATGTCTGTTCTGGAACTGCTTTCTGGGTGTCCTCTTGTTGTGGTGTTCCCTGATTCAGACCTTCTTGAACAGATTGTTCTGGTGGTTCTGTTGCAACTTCCCCCATTGGATCTCCTTGTTTTGGGATGCTTTCCCTATTCACAGCTCCTGAAACAGAATCATCTTGCTCCTTTTCTTTTGGCTTCGGTGTAGATGCAGCAAGATCGACTGTAGATGGTTGTGAATCATCTTCTTTCTGTGTTTGCTCCTCATTCTCCTCTTCGTTCTGGTCTATCTTTGTCTGTTTGAATATTTCATTGAGTGTTTTATTCAAACTGGCATGCATTTCTTCATCATTCTCTTCTTTATCATCTTCACACTGAGATTTTTCTCCTTCTGTGGGCTGAACATTTTCATCACAGCTTTCTTTCGCAAGATTCTGCTTGTGTCTGATCAGATTGTC
Organism: Linum tenue; assembly: GCA_946122785.1. NCBI lineage: Eukaryota > Viridiplantae > Streptophyta > Magnoliopsida > Malpighiales > Linaceae > Linum > Linum tenue. The sequence continues at coordinate 34,230,206 of CAMGYJ010000006.1, read as the reverse complement.
AATTTGGCTTTTGTACTGGTCTTTTATTGCTTTCATCATTGCTTTCATTGATGCTTCAAGCAGTTTGATTGCATTCTCAGCCTGCATAATGGGAGTATGGTTAGTTACCATGGTGGTAATACATGGTATTGGCAATTATTATCACTATTCTGCATTTTTATAACATGAAACTATATCTTACCACACCTTACCATATGGTAACAAAGTAAAACAGAACAAGAATTATGGTTTCCTCCATTTTTATAACATGAAACCGTAGATTACCACACCTTACCATATGGTAACAAACTAAAACACAGCAGGACTTGTTGTTTTTTGCTATTTTTAAAACATGAAAGCATAGCTTACCACACATTACCATATGGTAACAAAGTAAAACAGAACAAGAATTATGGTTTCCTCCATTTTTATAACATGAAACCATTGCTTACCACACATTACCATATGGTAACGAAGTAAACCACAACAGGACTTATGTTTTGCTCCATTTTTATAACATGAAACCATAGCTTACCACACTTTACCATATGGTAACAAACTAAAACACAGCAGGACTTACGCTTAGCATGTATTGGACAACTATAATATAGATAATTGGAATTGGACAACTGTAATATAGATAATTTGTACTTACTTGGTTGACTGTTGTGATATTCTTCAAATCAAAGTTCAGTGATGATGACTGCTCTGGACTTTTGTTTCTTTGTCTTTTCGGTGATTCATAGACTGGCTCATTCTCCTCTTCCTCATCAGCTGCGTCATCAGCCTCATCATCAGCCTCATCGTCTCTAATATTGGCAACCTTTTCGATCTCGTTCAACTCTTTTCCATTGTAGTAGCTCTTAATGTTCTCAAAGTTGCTATCAACATTGTTATCATCATAGTAGCTTACTGTTGGTGTTCGAAGCTGGGTTGAGAATGCCATTTCGTCCAGTTTGTACATGAAGCATACCTTTTTATGCAGATAGTTGTATTAGTTTTTTCAAAGAGTATCATTTATATATAAAATATATGAGTAACAAGGTTGAAATGGCCAAGGGAATGGAGACTTACTGTAAGGAAGTGAAGATCTGCATTGACGTAGAGCTTTGGTGATTTCAATCCTTCATTCATGTGGTTGAAGAAGTATTTGCACCAGTTGTAGCTGGTGAAATGTTTCTGTTCATCAGTCTTCAAGTACTCAAGCATGTTGAGTTCAGCCATAGGGGCTGAACTTGGGCACAGCAAGCCTCCGGTGACCAGCAGAAAGAACAATTGTAACCATCTCTTACTGTTGGTAACTGTAGAAAGATCTTTTTCTACCTGACTTAGCTTTACCCTTGGAGTGGATTTTCCATCTACTTCCAGTAGGGTTTCTACTGCATAATCTGCTGCGTCGTCCCAAGAAATCGTGGGAGGTACAACTTCCCTATTCCCCATTGGCAGACCATATACCCTATGAAAGTCGATTGGTGATATCTTCATGCGTGTCCCGTCAGGTAGCTTGAAAGATTGTTTCATTGGATTGTATTTGTTCATTACGAACAGTGCAAAATGGTTGTTTATCTTTGTCTGCTTGATTGATATTAAGCCTGCTAGGCCTAATATCTCAAGTTTCTCTTTCTGGTCATCTTTTATAGTCCTTGCAATTGTAGATATTCTTGTTGGGCTGCACCTTGTGCGAAAATTTTTTCTTTGCTTTACCATAGTGTACCTGAATGTAGAAATTAGGAATAGTCTGTTAGCGTGCTTTTTACCATGATATACCATATGGTACCATAATGGTTTCCTACCATACCAAATCAAACCATATATTTATCTCATTTTACCATATGATAATTACATCAAACCATGTCTTATAACATATTACCATATGGTAACGAAGTAAAACACAACAGGACGTATGTTTTCCTCCATTTTTATAGCATGAAACCATAGCTTACCACACATTACCATATGGTAACAAACTAAAACACAACATGACTTATGGTTTTTTGCTATTTTACAACATGAAACCATAGCTTACCACACATTACCATATGGTAATAAACTAAAACACAGCAGGACTTATGGTTTTTTTGCTATTTTACAATATGAAACCATAGTTTACCACAAATTACCATATGGTAACAAACTAAAACACAGCAGGACTTATGGTTTTTTGCTATTTTATAACATGAAACCATAGTTTACCACACATTACCATATGGTAACGAAGCAAAACACAGCAGGACTTATGTTTTTTTGCTATTTTACAACATGAAACCATAGTTTACCACACATTACCATATGGCAACGAAGCAAAACACAGCAGGACTTATGGTTTTTTGCTATTTTACAACATGAAACCATAGTTTACCACACATTACCATATGGTAACGAAGCAAAACACAGCAGGACTTATGGTTTTTTGCTATTTTACAACATGAAACCATAGTTTACCAGACATTACCATATGGTAACAAACTAAAACACAGCAGGACTTATGGTTTTTTGTTATTTTAGAACATGCAATCTTAATTTACCACACATTACCTTATGGTAATGAAGCAAAACACAACAGATTCTACATCAGTTCAGCAACGCATGGAGAGTGACTGCGATACTGTTCTATTGTTCTGTGGATGGATTTCGAAGAAAGAAGTGAGGTTTTACCTTGATATTTTGTGCGAAAACGATTTTTGAGCCTCGTTGAAGTTGGAAACTCTTCGTTTTTCGACGAAGAAGCGAGAACAGTGTATCGTTGAATGATTCTTTGAAAACCTTTGCGAAAATCGTTCGATTTGAAGTTTTTTCTGGAAGTTTTTGCTGCGATTTTGGTGAGAGAATTGAGAATCGGGAGGAAGAATGGAGAGTTAGAGAGCAGAGAGGGAAGTGGAACTGTCGCTTGAAAGGTGAGAGGAAGAAGGAGAGAAGGCGGGACGGTTGTCGCTGTCACGTCTGCAATTCAAATTGTCAGAGACGTGATTACGTTTTTGCCCCCGCATGTATTTTAACTGGCATGATCTGACGGCTGGGAAGATGGCGCGATGGACGGCCGGATCATCGATTACTGACCGTTACTGATAGGTCGGTTACTGATAGGATTCGGTCCCCATCAACCCAGCCCGCCAGCCCAAGCCTCAACCGACTTTTTTTTCTTCTTCTCTCATTTGGTTATTGAATTGAAACAGAAAAAAAAAAAAAACAGAGAGAAAAAATTTCCCCTCCTTCTTTCTCTCTCCCTCTCTCCTCCTTCTCCGTCTGGCCTTTGTCTGTCTGAAAAGAAAAAAAGAAAGAAAGAGAAAAGAAACAACGCCCAACAGAAACGAAAGAGAAAAAGTAAACACAAAAAATTACAACAAAACAAGGAAGAAGAAGACGACGACGGAGGCGGAGGAGAAGGCGGAGGAAGGAGAAGGAAGGAGGCGGCGGCGGAAGAACGACAACTTCCCCTTTTCATTTTCTTCTCTTCTCTTCTGAAGGGGAGTTCCTGTCTCCGTTTACTCTCTCTTTTCTTTCAGATCAGTCCACTACGCTTCTCTCTCCCCCTTTTTCTCTCTCCGTCTTCTCTCCATTTCTTCCCTTAATTATAATCTCATTTCCAATAATTTCCCTCTTTCGCGAAACACTTCTCTTCTCCCTCATTTCCCTTTGATCCTTTCACTCCGTCACTTTCACTTCAACAGATTCTTTCCCGATTCAATTCTTCACCATCGCTCCAATTGCCTACCTACGGCATTCGCCAGTGCCGTTTGCCTGCGGCGGCCTGAATTTTTGCAAGCCTTTTCGATTTTAGCTCAACGAGGAAACTTGAGGGGATCTGCGTTCATCCCTCTTTTGGGTTTATAATTTTGTCGCCGGAAAAGAAAGACGGGGTGATTATAGAAATCGACCGGTTTGGATCCAGCCACCGTAGAAACAGCGCCATCTAATGGCGCTGTTCAGACGCTTCTTCTACCGGAAGCCACCGGATCGGCTTCTGGAGATCTCCGACAGGGTTTACGGTACCTCCTTCCCCTGCTTTTCCTTTTGCCCCCAACTATACCCGCCAGAACTTGTCTTCTTTCGTATTACCGCGTTCTCTTTGCTTGCACCCTGGAATGTGATAGATTGTTGTCGTTGATTTTGCTGATTCTTTGTTCCTGCAAATTATTCTTCCCTTTATTTTGCCGTTGATGGGAAAAGGGTTTCTGCTTGATAGGTTTTATGATTAGGGTTCATGGAATTCTGTAGCTCAAATTTGAAGTTCCGTTGCTGTTCTGAGACAATGTGATCTGAATTTCGGACCATCTTCTTGCTTCTATTCTTATCCTTGTAGCACCCAATGGGGTAAATGTTGGGGAATTCAGTATCTTCGGGGTTCTGAGAGCCATACATGAACCTTATTATACCTCGATGAAGAACAGAACTGAGTTCACTTTCTTAATTTGTGGGTTGTAGAATTAAGCGAGAATCGGCATTTGAATGCTGCTGGATATTCAATGTCCTGCTATTAGATTGGTTGACTTATTTGAGAGAGCTTTCTTTAATTCCCAGCCTTTACTCCTTCTCTCCCGCCATTTCCTCCCTTTTTTGCAGTTTTCGACTGTTGCTTCTCCACCAATGTCATGGAAGAGGATGAGTACAAGCTCTACTTAGGTGGCATTGTAGCACAGCTGCAGGACCACTTTCCCGATGCCTCATTTATGGTGTTTAATTTTCGAGAGGGAGATAGACGGAGCCAACTTTCAGACATCTTAACACAGTATGATATGACAGTTATGGATTACCCTCGTCAATATGAAGGGTGTCCATTATTGCCTCTGGAGATGGTTCATCATTTCCTTCGATCTAGTGAAAGCTGGTTGTCATTGGAGGGGCAACAAAATGTGTTGTTAATGCATTGCGAAAGAGGAGGATGGCCTGTGCTTGCTTTCATGCTTGCCGGTCTTTTGCTATATCGGGGGCAGTATAGTGGGGAGCACAAGACTCTTGAAGCGGTCTACAAGCAAGCTCCTAAGGAACTTCTACATGTTTTATCTGCTTTAAATCCATACCCTTCCCAGCTCAGATATCTTCAGTATATTTCTAGAAGGAATTTTGGGGTTGATTGGCCTCCTTCTGACACACCCTTAATTCTCGACTGTTTGATGCTTAGAACCCTTCCACTCTTTGAAGGAGGAACAAGTTGCAGGCCGGTTGTGCGTGTTTATGGCCAGGATCCTTCAAAACCAGCCAATAGAACGTCTAAGCTTTTGTATTCAACTTCGAAGACTAAAAGACACATACGCCAGTATGCACAGGTATTATGCCCAGTCATCTAATTAAATTTTGAAAGATGAATATGTAAACGTCAAAGAGTTGATTATATAATGAATTTCAACGGCAGGAAGAGAGTATGCTTGTGAAAATAGATCTTAGATGCCGTGTACAAGGTGATGTTGTCATTGAGTGTATCCACTTGGACGAAGACCTCTTGCATGAGCAGATGATCTTCAGACTGATGTTCCATACAGCATTTGTGCGAGCAAATATTTTGATTTTGAACCGTGATGACATTGATATTTTGTGGGATGCCAAGGATCAATTTTCACGGGACTTCAAAGCAGAGGTATGTTACTGCTATCTTTCTCTGGGTCATGTATTTTTAGTGGCTATGGGAGTTTGAATACGAACTCGTATTTGGATCAGGTACTTTTTGCGGATGCAGACACTGTTCTCCCATCTCTCACCACAGTTTTGACTGGTGAGGATTTGAATGATTTAGAAAGTGCTTCACCTGAAGAATTTTATGAGGTGGAAGAGATCTTCACAGTGGAGGCGCCAGAATCAAAAGGGAACTTTGATACTCATATAACCCAGAAGGCATCTCATTTAGAGCATACAGAAGTTGTGAAAGAGGATGTGGAAGTGCCGTCTTTCCAAGATTGTAGGGGTGATGATGTGAACCACAAGCGTGGTGGGGAGCTTAGTTCTAATGTTGATCCTGTGAAGGATATTGCTGTAGATGATGTGAAATACCGGTTGGATGACAAGGAGGTTTCTGATCTTGAAGCAGTGAAAGACATTACTGTCGATAATGGGAATATAAAGTTTGGTCCTGCAAATGCCATATCTGATATCCCTGTAAATGACAATACAAAGGTAATCACTTATGAAGCAGATGGAGATTTCAAAGTGACTGAGGATAAAGGTGGTGATATAGCAAGCAGTCCAAATATGAAGGTAGAAACAAGTGTCTTACAAGAGAATCAGAATGAACTTGATAGAGAAATACATGTGAAGTCAGGTCCACTTTCTCCATGGCTTTCTCTTGCTAGCAAATCTCCAGAGACAATGCGTACCAAGCAGAAGAAACAGTTTGAAAATCTGGGTGACAACTTAAGACAAATGAAGCCCGAACTATCGCCTCTGTGGCTTGTACCTAGCAAAGGTCTCGTAAGCAGTCCGGTGAATGTTACCCATCCACCATCAAGGTATAATAGTGCACCGCCTGATTTTTCTCTACCTTGGGTTCGTGAAGAGTCCAGTGATGGTGCCAACAAAAAGTCATCTTCTACTGCTTCTGCTCACTTGGATTCAGATTCGAGTAAGTTGTTCTCTCCGTCCACTGATAATCAAGAGCAGACAACATCCATCCATGTACCTCCTGCACCACCCATCCCTCGATCCACAGTACCATCATCTTCAGTTGCCAAAGCAGTTTTGAAGCTACCCTCATCCCTGTCCTCCATCCCACCACCACCTCCACCTCCTCCTCCTCCACCGCCTTACATGCAATCAAGCAAGCTGAAAGTTGAGATGGTATCACAAAATGCAACCTTACAGTGCACTCCTCCTCATCCCCCTTCCATTGCCAGCAATGGACATAACATTAGGATAACATTGCCCCCTCCACCCCCTCCATTTCCTTGGAAATCCGTGACTGTAAATACTTCAATTTGCCTTACTACTAGAGCTCCTCCTCCGCCTCCTCCACCACCACCTCCCCAATTCCATTATAGCTATGGTACCTCATTAACTACTTCAGAACCAGATTTTGGAATCCTTGGTTCACCTTCTCTTCCATTGGCACATGGTACGCCTTCCACAACACCACCACCACCTCCACACGTGCCATCAGAAACTGCTCCTACAGCACTGCAACTGCCTCCGCCTCCGCCTCCACCACCTCCTGGTCTCTCCTGGGGGTTTACTTCTGCACCACCACCGTCACCACCTCCACCACCTCCACCACCTCCTCCTTCCCAAGTCGCTTCTCAATGTTTTTTGTCTTCAACATTGCCGCCCCCTCCACCGCCGCCCCCATTGCCACCTCCCTTTAGTCAGTTGCAGAATGTTGCTCATTGCAGTCCACCACCTCCTCCACCACCACCTCCCTTTATTCATTTGCAGGATGTTCATTGCATCCCATCATCGCCACCGCCACCACCACCACCACCGCCTCCTATGGCCATGAAAAGTCAAGGTTCTCCACTTGCATCACCATCATTTTCAAGAAGTGGACCTCCGCCGCCGCCGCCGCCACTGACACCTACTAAATTGGGAGCTCCTACACCACCTCCACCTCCTCCCCCACCACCATCAGTATGTGGGGCTCCTCTACCACCACCTCCTCCATCAGTTAGGGGGGCTTTTCTACCACCGCCTCCTCCTCCTCCATCAGTCAGTGGGGCTCCTCCACCTCCACCACCACCTCCTTTTCATGGAGTACCAGCACCACCTGCACCACCACCTTTCAGTGGAGCACGAGCAGCACCTCCACCACCACCTTTGCCTGGAGCCCCAGCACCACCTCCACCTCCACCACCACCTACTTTTCATGGAGTACCAGCGCCACCTGCACCACCACCTTTCAGTGGAGCACGAGCAGCACCTCCACCACCACCTTTGCCTGGAGCCCCAACACCACCTCCACCTCCTCCAATGATTGGAGCACCAACCCCACCCCCTCCTCTAATGCGGGGGGCACCACCTCCACCACCCCCTCCAGGTGGTGGGCGTGGACCTCCTCCTCCTCCTCCTCCTCTTCTAGGGGGCCGAGGGCCTCCTCCACCCCCTCCTCCTGGAGGAAGTGTTCCTGGTCCTCCGGGAGTTGGGCCGCCCCCACCACCACCCTTAGGTGCCAAAGGAGCTGCTGCTGATGCAAGAGGTAGAGGACGAGGGCGTGGAGTGGGTGCTGCTATGGCAACTCGAAGATCTTCACTGAAGCCATTGCATTGGAGCAAGGTAACAAGGGCAATACAAGGAAGTTTGTGGGAAGAACTACAAAGGCACGGGGAGTCCCAAACGTACAGTAATCTCTGAGCTTTAAATTGGCTTGCCTTTTGGAATATATAGCATGCTGTCATATATCGCTCTCTGGGATTGATGACCTTGTATCATGATGTAACAGTGCACCAGAATTTGATGTGTCAGAGATAGAGACCCTTTTTTCTGCAATAGTTCCAAAACCTGCTGACTCCAGTAAAGGTGGAAAAAAGAAGTCCGCTGGATCAAAACCTGACAAAGTTCACCTGGTAATAGAATTCCATTTTAAAATACCCCAATGATTTTCTAGTTCGTTACGTTTAGTTTTCTACTCCCCTGGCTTGTATGATTTTCTTGATCTTCTCCCTAGTAGTCTAAGTTCTTTGGGTGCACTTCTTGAAGTTGTAAGAAACCTATGGACTTTTTACTGTATATTATGATAACGTATGCACGTGTAGGGGAGCAGTCACAGTTAGGTGTTGAGATAAATTTGAAAATGCGTTACTTTCTCTCTATATTTACAAGTTGCTGCAAAGAGCTCCAGTTGCTTATTAGTTTTACTGGACATGGTACCTGTTACAGCTAAATTCATGTGATAATGTAGACAAAATGTGATAGTATAGCACGATCATGTACCTTATGGCATAAATTTATCATTATCCTCATTACATGTCTTATCTCGTAGGCCTGCTTTCTTGATGCCTTGCTCTCTATTGGTGGTTAAATCTTAGATCATTATTTGCTCCGAGTTACAGAATGTGGCAATCCTACACTTTAACATTGGTATCTTATCTTTATGCTGCAGATTGATTTGAGGAGGGCAAACAATACTGAAATTATGCTTACAAAAGTTAAAATGCCTCTCTCTGACATGATGGTTTGTTCACATCTAAATATTCTTTCTTTGTTTTCAATTTTTTCGTTGACCAGGAAAATATGAAGGTTTTATATGAGTTGGATGTCTGTGGTTAGAAAGTGTTGGTTAGTACGCATATGTAAAATCCTCCTTGCTATAACTTGAGGTTGAGATACTCTAGTTCGATAAATTGGATTAATGCATGACTACGATGGGTGCCTGGTTACTTTCAGTTTGTAATATTCTTTAATGAGGAATCCACTGATTGACTTGTTCAGCCTTCATGAGAATTCTATATGATGTCTTCTTGGTTCCCTTATAATCATGTGCATTTTAATTAGGACTTGCTCTTGAATTTAGTTGACATGATGGGGAAAATTATATTTCACAATGCTATAGTGATGGCTCTAGTGATTTGTTCTTTAGTTTTCTGCGTTAAGTAGTGACACCTCTGGTTTAAGGTCCTCTGTTATTTGTAGTTAGTGACCTGACCTTCTACCCTTATATCTTTTAGACTGCAGTACTTGCCATGGATGAGTCAGTTCTAGATGTTGATCAAGTGGACAATCTTATAAAGTTCTGCCCAACCAAAGAAGAGATGGAGCAACTCAAGGTGCAGCTGAGTACATTCTTTATAACCTTCGGTTAGTACTTATATAGTCCATTTTTATATCATTGATCCCTAACATTCATCCCTTTCTGTCATTTTATTCATTTTATAATTACAGAACTACACTGGTGACAAGGACAACTTGGGAAAGTGTGAACAGGTATAAAATTCATCTCTAAATGCTATTGTGGCACTTATTATATGAGATTCAACAACAAGGCACTATTTGTTCTTGCTTGTACTTGTATTTTATGAGCTCCTTGCTGCATCGGTTGAACTTTTTAACCTGTGACCTGGCTATCTGAATGACTGATGACACTGTTATCTTACACGACGATAGACCTTTTCCTTTCAAAAACAATTGGGGGCTAATTGTGCTGTCTAGTGAATTGAGACTTCCTGCAAATATGTGGGCAAAGTAAGCTGGCACGTTGATACAAATTGTTCAAAACTAATGTAATTGACCTGCATCTCTCGTGGTAATAAAGTTTCCTGTCACCGGTAATACCTATTGTAATGAGTTTAGAACTTCGTTGAGAAGTACAGAGAGGTCTTAGGTGTGGCTTTTGAATTGGTACCTTGGAGTGTAAAGCTAGTTTTTGGAGGTCAAGTAAGGTGCCTGAAGTAATGAATTGAGTTCTGCCTCTGGAGCTATGAGTGAGAAGTACAGACAGGTCTTAGTTGTGGCTTTTGAATTGGTACCTTGGAGTGTAAAGCTAGTTTTTGGAGGTCAAGTGAGGTGCCTGAAGTAATGAATTGAGTTCTGCCTCTGGAGCTATGAGTGAGCTATGGTTGAACTCACAGCAGCATATGTCCTAATTGGATGCGTAAGAAGGAACACATGCCTAATGTTTACGAAGGTTAATAAACTTATTAACGACAGGAAAGTTTTGATATAGCAGTAGCAAACTATAGACATGATGTATGGTGAAGTGTTTTGAACTCAGGTTAGGCCTTAAGCCAGTCATTGAAGTGTTGAAACAACTCCTTCTTTATGCTATGAACAACAGTAAATTTAAAGAATCAGTTGCTGTCTTGCCTTGAGCAGCATGGATATTGTCTGTTTACATCTTAGTTCCTCCAGTAAATCTTGATGGCTATTTTTATTTTATTTAATTTCTTTGACGCCTATACCGGGTTGTCTTGGAAGTTATTCACTTCTCTTTTATTGTCAGTTTCTTCATGTTATTCCCTTAGACTTCTTCTAACAGAATATACAATGTCATGTACTGTCCTTCTGTTAATTTTCAGTACTTCCTGGAGCTAATGAAAGTACCACGTGTAGAATCAAAACTAAGAGTATTTTCATTCAAGATCCAGTTCAGTGCTCAGGTCTGGACGCAACTGCATTGTTAGTCTGATAATTTAATAAATAATCTTTGATGTAGGCTGCTTTATTTTGGGTCTTATTTTCAAGGACTATCAGCGTGTCTTATACTCGGTGTCTTTCACAGATTTCAGAATTTAAGAAGAGCTTAAACACGGTGAACTCTGCGTGTCATGAGGTACAATGCAATTTGATGGTGAAGCATTTCCTGCAGCTTTATGTATTGTTTTTCACTTAGGGTGCCTTATTATTATTTTTCATTAGGTAAAAAACTCCCTGAAACTGAAGGAAATCATGAAGAAGATTCTCTATTTGGGGAACACCTTGAACCAAGGAACTGCACGGGGTAAGTAACTGTTGTGACTTCCTGATGTTCCTTGATTTCATAATTAGTATTGTGATTCTTTTGCTTTGGCCAAGGTTCACAATCAATTTCACCTAGGCTTATCTTGATATCTTGTGTAGTGAAGGGAAGCAGGGCTTCTAAATGCCAGGTTTATGTAGCTCATTGCTTTTAAATTTTCCGTGGAGCTATTGAGCCATACTTAATGTGTCGTGGTCCTGTAAGGGGACAAGAAAATTACTAAAAAGATATGTTAATGCTTTGTAATTAATGATTAATCTGTTGCATTGTGACATTTTATAGAAATGGCCAGTGTCTCAAATTATATTGAGCGTTTTTGTTTTCTTGGTCCTGTTTTGATTCGTGTCTTTAGCATGGGGAATCAAGAGGTCCTGTTTGTGGTTGACTCGTTGTGTATATAATTAAATTTGCTATAAGAGTTGCTCTGATGATATTTCTTACTTGAACCTTGAATTGTGTTGGTGGCTTTGGTTTGTGGTGCCATATTGAAACCTTTAGAAAACTGCTTCGTGCACATGATGTGATGTTTGGGTAATTTCTACTTTTTTAGGTGCTGCAGTTGGATTCAAGTTGGACAGTCTTCTGAAACTTACTGATACCCGAGCTGCGAACAGCAAAATGACACTTATGCATTACCTATGCAAGGTATGGGTGTTACTTTAGTTATTTATTTTTGCTATAGTTATTTATTTTTGCTATCTTCTGTTCTTGTTAAATAGTTTAAAGTCGAGTCATAATTCATATACCACATGAGTGGCATTTGTAGTCCCTGTACCATGTTACAACGAACAAGTTCTTACAATATGGTTTTGAAAATTATGCCATTTTTGTATTATGTCATTATCCTTTCCATGTCGCTCTAAAAAAAAATTTTGTCGAATTCATTTCTGCGGGTTCGATCCATTCGTGATAAGTATGTCTTTGTCACATGTTGTCTATTATGAACCCTGTCTTTTGCCTGTCAATCCCGGCTGCGTAAAGCCTCAAATAACTGATGCATTGTAGAACATGAAAGGAGAGGGGTTAAGCCTCACATAACTGATGCATGGTTAAACAAGAAAGGAGAAGTGATGGATTTGAGAGTCGAAGTAACGGGCAATACAAGAATTCTTTAGCACGTGGCATGCTGGGCATCAAAGAAATGCTTACTAAGTATGAGATCAAAGGTTAAAGCTTTTCAAATTCTAAGAGTCCAAATGACTACACCTAAAACAGTAGGCTTTCAAGTTCTGCATTCCAACTTGCGCGTGCATATGACATGAATATATGTCATCCATTTATGATTGGTTTGATTATCGCAGTCAATTCTAAGCTTAAATTATCTTTGATGTTTGAGTTCACATTTTTCATTTGTTTTATTTGACTTTTGCCAATATGAAAAGAAATCTATCTTCGGAAACCTTTGGTACAACTGTGAGGATTAGAGTGAAAGCAAGAGAGCTGAAATATCAGCTTAATATTGGGCCAGTTGTTGATGGTTCATCATATGATTATAGGATGGTATTTACTAGCCAAAGTGGTCTCTGGTCTGTGGTCTCAAAGTTGTCTCTGTATTGGCAAAGTGTCTTTGGTTGAGTACTAGCGAACCATGTCGATGCAGCTTTTTTTCTCATTGTAGGATGGTGTGTTGCTCTCTGGAGCACCATCTCTATTTAGCTTCTTCACGTTTTGAAGGAAACTTAGAAATGACTCATTTGTTTCATAGACGTGTAACAGGATGACGAGGATGCTTTGCTATCTTAAAGTTGCAATTGGCTTCGTGAGAATTGTCTGAAGGACCTAGATTTTTTTTGTTTGTTTCACTGTTGAGGTGCCGATTCCTTAGTTGCCATTACTAATTAGGGTTTCCCCCTATTTGCGATAGAGCCATAACTATTCACAGTTGAGAATTTCTTTTATGACTTACTTTTCTGTTTCACACTTGATGTCCAGCTGATCCTTTCTTGCCATTCCTGTCAAGTCTTCTCTTCTGAATTCTCTTGCATTTGCGTTCTTTTAAAAAAGAGTATTCTGTAGGAGTGATCCATGATGACAAGACTGCTAATTCTGAAATTTCAACGCTTTCTATGTTCAGAAAACATTGATACTGTATTTAGTAGTGATCTAGATTAGTGGGGCGGGATAGGAACTACTTGTTTCTTATACTCTTGTTTATTTAATCTTCTTCTCAGGTATTTGCTGCAAAGTCGCCGCCACTTTTAGATTTTCACCTAGATCTGGTTAGCCTTGAAACTGCCTCAAAGGTGCCGACCTATTGTTCGTTGCAAACTGTTAAGTATCATAGTCAGAATTTCTTCTGAACTGGAAGTTGCTGCATGCAGATACAATTGAAGTCATTAGCAGAGGAAATGCAAGCTATCATCAAGGGATTGGAAAAGGTAAAGCAGGAGAATACAGCATCAGCAAATGACGGCCCCGTGTCCGAGGTCTTCAGAAAGGTGCAATACTCAATGCTTTTGTGTCTGTGTTATGTCTATCTGGATTGAATTTTCTGATACAGTTTGCAATGTTAAGTGTATATTCTGTGCATGATATAGGATTTCTGTTTCGCTTGGTATGTAATTAAATATAAAAAATATCCATCAGATATTACGCTGCTCTTGGGAAACTTGTTTGAAAATACTTTGTTGTTCAACTGTTCCTGGAAAGGTGGCGGCGAGTTTTATCTTTCATGCATACTTGGCTTGTTTTTTTGAATTTGTTGTGGGTTTTGCTAAAATATTAATATTTGTTGTAGGCATTGAAAGAGTTCATATCTGGTGCCGAGGCAGAGGTGGCTTCAGTGACAAATTTATATTCTGTAGTGGTGAGCTTGTCAACTTCGTGTGCCTCCAATATTTAATCAACCGGTGTCTTTAAAAAAAAACTCTGCAGTGATGCTATATTGCAATCGTCATGTGCTGGCAGGGTAGAAATGCAGATGCACTTGCATTATACTTTGGTGAAGATCCTGCACGCTATCCGTTTGAGCAAGGTAAGCAATTTTGAAGTTCATGGAAAGAGGAAATAGAAGTACAGAAATTCATGACGTCATAATGCTTTTTAGTCACTGTTAATATTTGTGTTGGGGATAAAATCCGATTGACATGTAACTGTCTTGGATGATCTATGCAAAAATGCAGTTACTGCAACCCTCTTGAATTTTGTGAGGTTGTTTCGGAAAGCACATGAAGAGAACTTGAAGGAGGCTGAAGCAGCTAAAAAGAAAGCCAGTAAGGATGCGGAAATGGAAAAGGCAAAGACTCCAAAGAAAAGTAGTGACACATAGTGGCTGTGGTCGGGAGTCGACTGACCACTCTTACCATGAAACTGTCCTATCCACCCCCCTCCCCCCCAACAGCACCACGTGAAGAGATAAAATTGCATAACAAACACGACGTGAACAAAAACGAGGCACCACAAGGAGGGTTGACCCAGAGGGGAAGCATTTGGTCGAGTGAAAATGATCGACGATCTTTTGGGGGGAAAGGAACAAGGAAACCTCTGCTCGATGAGCTGGTTACAACAAGAGTGGAGCAGCAGAGGTGGTCTGCGGTTTGTGGGATGGACTGGGTGCAAGTTGGGCCACTGAAAGGCGTCAGGCAATTTTGTAGGTGGGATGGTCCAGTCAAGCCTCCTTAACAAGGGTGTACAAGTGAAGCTTATGTTTTGCTTGTCGGTTTCATCGTTCGTTCGGCACAAGCTTTTTGGTGAGCACCAGAGCGGATGAATGGATGGAAGGACGGACGGACGGGTGTGTAGAAGTAAGTGTAAAGGCATGGAGGAAGTTCCCTACTGACCACCGACTGGGACAAGGAAAACCAGTGTGTACAAAGGGTGATTTTTGACTAACCTCAGCATCCAATTCTTTGTCTATGTTTGTTCAAAATAGCAGGAACCTAGTGGGGAAGCAGTTGAATATTATAGTTTTGGTGGTTTGTTTATTAACTTGTGTTTTTGGTGGCACTAGAAGGCAGGGCTGCCCATCTGGCGAAGTATGTTGTATAGGGTAAATTCAGGTTTCAGATAGCAGGGAGAGTGTTGGATTTAGAAGCAAAAGACGGGTTTGGTTGTTCAGTTGTAATTGTAATATACAAGGAAATGAAAGATGTAGAGAGGGAGGGAGAGAAGAGAGTATGTAGATTGGCTCAGTACTTAAAACTGTTGTTAATCAAGGCTTCTATCCCATTTCAAAGCCTTTTTATCACAAGTTCCTGGGACCGAGATTGAAATTTGTGTAGCTGGCTTCTCCATTCATGTACAGAAGGCTCTCTGATGTTCTGCGGTTCTTTTGTATGGTTTGATTGTGGCGTTACTGATTTTGTTTTTCGATCGGTTCTAGGCTTCTAGGATGGTTTGTATGCTTTGAAACCAATGCAAATAAGTGCAACTAATCAGTTGTGCCTCTGTGCTGGTCTGAAAACGCATGTTCTTGCTCAAGCAGTTGATCACAGCTTTGTGGATGGACTACAGTTAGTTACGTTTTCGAGGTGCCGAAATCCTCTTGTAATAAATCATGTGCTATTTTAGAACGCACCGCTCTGCGTCGGAGAGGAAATCCGCTGAGAAGATATACCATGTGATGTCAATTCCAGTTCAGGTTGATATCAGTAGAGGATGGACGACTTCTCCTGTTTTGTTATGTTGTGGCCTGTGGGTGGGTGAATGCCTACTTCTGTTATTTGTTTTGTTAGTTTGTTTGGTATCTATACCTTCGAATCAGCAATTGCAATTTATTGTTGTTTTTGTTCCATTAAATTGCTTGCTTCACGGTTGTGGTTGGTTGGTTCATTCATTGCTCGTGATGGCTATGCAAATGCTTCGCTTCACATCATCACTTCCTATTCTGTCGATGTAAGTTGTTTCTGGTGGCCTAGTTCTTTTTTTTTTTGGGTAGAAATTGACGGGGACGGGATACGGTGACAACCCCTAAAGGGTTGTCAGAATGACAACCAAAGGTATTTTGGGCATGAAAAAAAAAACGAATTTATTAATTAATTATTTGTATTAATTACACATTGAGAATTAAAAAACATATTAAATACATGCCTTTTTTTAAAAAAATTAAACCCTACAATTAATATAGTTGTATCTTTCTCTATCTCTCTCTTTTTTTTTCTTCTTCTGGCAGCCTCTCCGCTCAGACGCAAAACTTTCTCCGACCGACAGACTTTTTCCCGGTGAGATCTTTCGATCAGACTCATTCCGGCCACCTGCAAAAAAGTATCACTTCGTCAGTGCGCTAGTGGTAGTGATTTTCGACTAGTGGTACGCTACCACTGGTATTGGTACGATACCACTACTCACTAGTAGCGCTATCAGCAGTAGTGGTACGCTACCGTACTAGTGGTACGCTACCAGGGCTAGTGGTACGGTACCATTACCACTTGTAGCGGTACCATTAGCAGTACCAGTACCAGTACCACTGGTAGCGGTACCAGTACCACTGGTAGCGGTACCATTGCCACTGGTAGCGGTACCATTGCCACTGGTAGCGTACCACTAGAGACTAGCACAAAAAAATCAGATCTGAAATATGAAAAATCACAGATCTGGAAAAAAAAAAATCAGGGATGAGGAAAGGGGGAGGCAGGGATGAGGCGGTGACCTCGTGGCGACGGTGGTGGTAGGAGACAGTGGGCAGCGGGAGGGTTGCGACGGGGAGAGAGTGATGGAGCGGCGGTGATGGGAGGAGGAGGTCGCGATGGCTGCGGTGGGAGAGATGTGACGGTGCTGGGAGTCCGAGGGCGCGACGACGGTAGGGCTTCGGCAGTGATGAGAGGCAGAGGGTGCGGCGGGTCAGCAAGAGGGCTGCGACGACGGTGGTGGCAGCCGATAGAGAGAGAGGGAAGAGATGGGAGGAAGAAGAAGAAGAATAGGAAGAAGAAAGATGGCGTGAGATAGAGAGAGGAAAGAGAGAATGTAGGGTTTTAGCCTTTAGGTATTAATAGAGGTAATAATCTAGTGTGGTCAATTTTTTTCGTCCAAAAATACTCTTAATCCAATCTCTACCATTAATTTGAAAAAAAAAGAGACAAGAGAGAGAATAGATCCTATGATTATAAAATGGGTTGTTAATCTCACAACACTTAATGGGGTTGTCACGGTATCTCATCCCAAATTGGTGGCCTAGTGCTGTGCGCGTCTCATTCTTCTTTTCTCGGGGTAAGAAATTACAATGCCTGTCCGTTCAATGGTCATCATAGTGTTTGCTTGTTTGTTAATCATTGATATTGATATGTACTGTTTTTAGAACCTACTGCAATCAATATCCAGAGTTAATTGTAGCATTGATTTCGTTGCATACTAATCACTTAAGGTTTTTTAGTTGCAACTAAACTACATAAGTTGATTTCCGGTTGCATCGTTATATTTTTCATACTTAAACTTAACGGCAGATGTAACATCCCGAACCTTTTCCCGACAAGATACTGTCCGCTTTGGGCCTCTACACCCGCATGGTTTTCGACTTGGGGTGCAATTCAGGGTGACTTCCCGTAAGGTCACCCATCCTTGTTGTGCTCCGCACCGAGCACGTTTAACTTCGGAGTTCTCACAAGTCACAAGAACTCCTCCATTACACCCAAAAACGCGTCTTGTCAGTTAAGGTCGGTTTCCTACTTATGAACCATGGATTTCTCCCGTGCTTTGTCGACGTGGGATTCGCCTAAGGTGTTACAGCAGATATCAAATTGAATTTTTTCGCATAAGTTTACAATTTTTTTTTGTTCTAATTGAATTAAACTTAGACTTCCTTCCAAAAAAGTAAATTTTAGAAATTTATTTGGAATATGAAATACAATTTTATTCTTTTTTTTGTTTATAATAATTAATATGTTTTGCATTATTGGCATCTTAGTATAGGCTTTTCTTTCGGAGGAAAGTTTTTTGGGTGCCCCTCGCATTGATTGTTTAAATTTATTTCAGATAAAAATTAAAGAAGCATATTGAGATTAAATACACAGAGATGCTTTAAACATGATGAGTGAAAAAGAATTAAGAAACATGTCTTAAGCAGTAAAATCGAGCGACAAAAAGAGAAGTAACGAGGGAATTCTAGGTGAATTTTTATTTACTAGTGTTCTGTTGAAGAAAGACTTTCGAGGCAAAACTCAGTTTTTCGACCGAAGTTCGCAGCCAAAGCCCCCATCTCCAACTCTATAAATAATTTTACAAGAAGATCGGCACCAATAGAGCAAGAGAAGAATTTCAAAGAGCTATTATGATCGAGTTTATTTAATCCTCCATTTTTATAAAAAAACTATTTATTTTGTGGAGAGGAAGAAAGAGAAAGAAAAATAGTATGATGCAAATTAAGGTGAAAAACTTCAATTTGATATCCACAGTTAAGTTTAAGGATGAAAAGTATGACGATGTAACGGGAAGTCGACTTTATGTGGTTTAGTTGCAACTTGATTCGCGCTCAATTGTACACTTTTTACCCCTAGTTTCCTTAGTCGTTTGAGGCATTTTTACACTGGGAGGTTTGGTTTTACGCTGAGTTTTTGTCTAGATTTTGTGCATTTCTGTCTATAGCAGGTGGAACCAACCCTAGAGTCGAAAGTTGGGCGGAAGGGCAAAAAATCAGGTCAAAGGGTGGAAGCAGCAGCAGATAACGGTGGAAGCTGTGAGTTCACGGTCACTAAGACCGTGAACTGGAGCCGCTAGTCATGAATCGCCAGGCGTCCAAAGCATTTTTCAGTCTCACTGAACTCAAGTCAGTTCACGGTCGTAAGATAGTGAACTCAGGCCATTGCCCGTGAACTCGACTAAGTGATGCGACGCGTTTTGACTTGAGATCACAGTCCGTGCTTTCAATTCACGACCGTGAACTGGGATCGTGATCTAAGCCTGATCTGGGTATAAAAGGAGGCTTGAGCTGAAGGAGAAAAGGGAGAGACCTAGTGTGAGAAACTTTTTCTTCAGATTTCTAAAGTGAGAAAGTGACGAACCAAAGAGAAAAAACTAGGGTTTCATATTCAAGCAAGGATTGGAAATTCCTTCCCCAAAGGAGGATCTCTTCAACATGCTAGCATCTCCATGATTGTTTTCCTTCTTTTCTCTTGTGTTTTACCTTCTCCTAGCATGGAGTAGTCCCTCATTTCACTTGGGTGTTTGTAAACCCTAGCTACAATTATGTGAATGTTTGTATGGATCGAATGATTTGTGTGTCGATGTGTTTTAATGTGAATTTGGAGGTATTTTCATGAAAAGATTGTGTTGTGTGTTTGCCTATCAATCTATTTGCCATTCTAACCTAGGTAGAGAGAAAACCCCCTTTCTTTGAAAGAGGCTTAAAGCTGGGTTTTCTTAGACAAATCTTGTCTCCTATCTACTATCTAGGTTAATGTAGGGCAACCCTCTTTGTTCGTATTAGCACCTAAGGTTGGTTGTAATTTGGCCGTCCGAACTCCAATGTGAGGGTGAAGTCTTGACAACCCTTAGTCAATACGTCAAGAGAGCTACTTTGGTGGCTTGAATCAAATTTCCTTGACCTAGAGACCGAGAGAGTGGCGTTTGGCTAATTGTTGCACTTCCCTACGGTTTACAACCACCTTGCCACACACGTCTATTCGATCCGTCAAGTCATAATTGCTAGCTAGGGGGAGCAACACTCGGGTGAAGCCTTCTCAATTAGTGTCAAATTCATTTATTTTTCGAAATTTTTTAGTTATAGATCGTTGTTTTCAACAAAAACTATTCGCTAGATAATGTTACAAACAATCAAAGTAGGGGTACATGAACCGACCCGGGTTGACATTTAAACATACTTGCCCTTTATTGTACCCAATGGAGGTTTATACTTGGGCCTTAATTGGGAGTTTTATTGTGATATTCGGGACGAGTCAAGTTTTTGGCGCCGTTGCCGGGGAACAAACAGTTCATTATTTTGAAAAGATTGTTTGGTGTTAATCTAGCTTTTACTTTTCGCTTTTGTGTTTGTGAATCTTGCTTGTGTTAGACGATATGTGGTTGTCTTGAGTGTGTGTGCAGGGAGTTGTATGACCCGGAATAATCCGACACCTTTGGCACCACTGGATGAGTCTCAACCGCACTCTCCGACTCTTGGCTCGTGAGAGGGAACTGGCGGAGGCAAGAAGGAGGATAGAAGAGGAAGTTGTAGTTGAGGAAGGGTTTTATTCCGAAGAGGAAGGCCGCAGAGGAGCAACCAAGGACCATGGGCTACTATATGGCCCCAAGGGCGGCGGATATTCAACCCGCCATTCCATATCCGCCCGTGGCCGCCAACAATTTTGAGATCAAGCCCGCCCTTGTCACCATAACCCAAAACAATGCCCTGTTTCATTAGGTGAGCAATGAGTCTCCAAGGGAGCATGTTCAGAAGTTTATCGAACTTGCGGGGAGTTTGAAGATCAATGGGGTTCCCAAGGATGCTTTGAAGTTGAGGCTTTTCCCCTACTCTCTTGCGGGGAATGTGTCTCGGTTGCTCAACAATAGACCGACTCTCTCGATCACCTCGTGGGATAACATTCTCAACAAGTTTATGACTCGATATTGCCCACCTTCAAAGATGGCGGAGTGGCGCAAGAAGATCACCCGCTTTGAGCAAGAGGAAGATGAGATATTGAGGGATGCTCGGGAAATGTACTCTGACTTCTTCTTCCAATGCCCACATCATGGATTTGAGGAGAAATTCCGGATTGAGACCTTCTATGGCGGTTTCCACCAAAACGACAAGATCCTCATTGACTCCTTACGTCATGGAAAATTGATGAACATGACTCCACCCCAAGTGACTGAGTTGCTTGAATACATATCAAGTAAAGGGTATGATTGGGATTTGACGAGAAGTGGAAAGAGAAGCATCGCAAGAGGAGTGCAAAGTGTAGGAGCAAGTCCCCCCTTGAAGGTAAGATTGATCGGTTGATTGATGCACTCCTAGTGGATAAGAAACATGGGAAGAGGCCGGTAATGGCGTGTGATTGGTGTTCAAGTACCAACCATGACATTTTCCACAATGGAGGAAAGATAATTACTTCATGCTACTTCTACATTTTGAATATGAATATTTCATATCTTTACATGTTCTTAAATGAAATTGATTCGGGTCTAAATGCACCCATTTTACCCCTCATTTCTTGATAGTTTGACTTTGCATTTCATTATCTCTCGACCTATTTTACGCTAGGGTGTCCTTGTTTTGCCATATTTCAGGTCCTACACTTGTGGGAAGGCCGAGGACGAGTTTCTGGTCGATTGGAGCTTGAAAAGAGCGAAAAAGTGAAAAAACGTCCAAAACGTGAACCGGCTAGGTTCCAGAGCGTTTCTACAAGATCCTGGGGCCAGGTCAGTTCACGATCGTAAGACCGTGAACTTCAGCTCCAGACCATGAAGTGCTGTAGGGAAACGACGAATTTATGGCCGAGATCACGGTCTAGGCTTTGAGTTCACGACCTTGAACTTAGACCGTGAACAACTTTCGATCTGGGTATAAAAGGAAGCATCAAAAGGAAGAAAAGGAGAGCTGGTTTGTGGGGAGGAAATTGTTTCTTTCTCTAGGGGTTTTGACCCAAAACACCAAAGGAGAGTTCTAGAGAGAGACTGAGTTCTTGAGTGATATTGGAGCTTAATTGAAGGCATTGATCAATCTTGAAAGCAAGGAATCAAGCCTAGAAGAAGAAGAAGAAGAATAAGATCTTGGGCTCCAATTTGTAATCTCTCTCTTCTCTCTCTAGAAACTCATCCCTTCACTTGGGTTTAAGAATCCTAGGTCTAGATTTTGTTTCATTGTTGATTTATGTGACAAATTCTATCTTTGATTGATGAATTTATATATTTGATGGATGTTTGGTAAGGATTGAATGAGTTTGGATTCCTTGGCTTGTCAATTGAGCTTTGACATAGGAGGGAGAAAATCTCCTTAGAGCCCCCTATTGGCGTCTTTTGGTCACTCCTATTGTATATTGTCGGGGTAATCCCCGAAGGAGTTTATTCCATTGGTCTCCTAGCAATATATGAAACCCTAGGTTGAATAGAGCTCCTACACATCCATCACTTCGCCGTTCCGGGTTCGTCCCGAGTGAGTCCATCTCATAACGGTAGGATAGTGAATCGATCGAGTTAGGATAGGACTCAACATCGATCCAATGTAAATATCTAGGTTAGTGGTTACTCTAGGTTAGTTAGTTTAGTTTTGTTAATCACTACCCTAGGTTGGCTAGATAACGAACCCTAAAAGTGAAGTAGGGTAATCCTAGATCCCCGTGGTACGATAAATTATTATTGCTTGCTTGCCCTATGCTACACCCGGTTGCCGATTATACTTGGCTGGCGATTGGGATGTGTAGTTAGATCGAGTCAGAAATATAATGTGGTAGAAGTACTATCTTGTTAATAAGTACTTGAGAAGTTATCAGATTAGTTTATAGAAGAAGCCACTCTCTTAAAGTGTGGGTTTATGCTCTATTACCAATTTCATTTGGCTTATTTTCTATCAACGCAGGAATGAAGAACCCAATCCCCAAATGGATAGCAAAGCCCAACAAGAAGGGAGATGATGACACTTCTTATTCACGAGGACCACGACATCCTAGTCCATCTCAAGTGGAGCTAGAGCATGTAGCACATCGATGGTATGCGCGACTCAAAAGGAGGCAGCCGATGATCGTGATAGAGGAGGAGAAGACTTCAAGGGAGTTGAGTTCTCAGGTTCTCTTTGCTCTAAAATCCTCCAACAACAACAGTAGAAGGCTATCATTAGATATCGGGAGATTGAGGAGCATGAGTGGACATCTGCCACATGGAGCCAAGGTGTGGGAGACGGATAGCGAGTTGGAGATTCGATATGGCACACCAGAGGTACCCCTGCATCCTTTGCTCCAGTTTCCACTACAGGAAAAAGTACTTATGACTATCGTAACCTTGTCACCGTATAATATACGGTGGTTAATACGAACTCATTAACTATGGTTAAAATACCGTAGTTAATAATACCTTATTGACCACGGTTTCCACGTACCGTAGTTACTAATGGACTAATACGGTAGTTATTGACCCAAACCAGAAGCATCTCCGTGGTTTTTATTTTTAATTTATTTTATCTTCATTTTTGGGTCTCTCTATAGCCTATTCCCTATGGGAAGCTGCTGCCGCTCGTTTTGAAGAAGGAAAAATATTTCCTTAAGTCTCCCAAAACTCCAGCTGAGCCGCACTCATCTGTTCCATCTCCCACTTTGAAACTCCTCAAACCCCCCCATCTTCTCTGGTTGCTCCGTCGACCATGACACCTTCAGAGAGCCCTCTACCACCCATATCTCTCCGCCTGCATCCTTTTCTCCCTTATCCATAGAAGGATTTATTAAACCGCTGTTGCAACAATCGGCGCGAGCGCGAAAGGGAATTGTTGACACCTAAAATTAATTTGGCATGAATTAAATGCCGCATTAATTTGTCTGGGCATTTAATTCGACACCGTGGGTAAAAAACGGTGTCGTTTGGAGTCGAGCGGTGTCACGGAAAGTTAAAACGATACCGCGAAACCAAAAACGATACCGCAACGAAGCTCAGCGGTGCCGCGGCATTGGAAACGATACCGAAAAACAAAAGGGGGCCGCGCGTTTAGTTGGGTGTTGGAAAAAGGAGTTTTTTTCCCTCTAATTAATTAATATCTTTATTCCTTGTCGGAAGGGGAAAATCGGTACCGCATGGAGACAAGCGGCATCGCGGAGAGTTAAAACGATACCGCGGATTTAAAAACAATGCCGCGGGAGCCTTGATAAGCGGTACCGATTAATTAAAAACCATATCGGGTAAGTGACCAAAATTCGCCCAGCCCAATGTGAGTGCAAACTGGCGGTGGTTCCATGGATTGATATTTTTGGCTATAGTAGCGGTGTCGTTTAATTAAAAAACGGTACCGCGAGTAAGCCTAACGGTACCGCTATACTAGCAAACGACAGTTGTTTAAAATAAAAAACAATGTCGCAAAAGGAAAAACAAACGGAGCCGTTTTGGGCGCTAATGATGTCGTTGGTCAACACACGAGTTGGACTGGTGATGGCCAGATTAATTAATTAATATTTTAATGACTTTTTAGCATAGTGTCGTTTAGTTGAAAACGATGCCGCAAGAGGAAGAAACGACACCGCGGATTTAAAAACGATGCCGCGAGTGGGCCAAACGATGCCACAATAGTTAAAACGACAGTGTTAAATTTAAAGTGGCATCGCAAAGTTCAACAGCATCGCAGAAATAGAAAACGATGTTGTTTAATTAAGAACGGCGCCGCGAAGTGAGAGTTTGACGGTGTGTCAACAATGATGGCCGGTTTAATTAATTAATATTTTAAGGATCAGTTTAGACGGTGTCGCTTTAGTCGAAAACGACATCGTGGGAGATATCAACACTGTCGCGGTACTAAAACGATGTTGTTTAATAGAAAACAACGTCGCAGTGGCGAGAGTTCAGCAATGGTGGATTTTGGCTCAGTGTCGTTTTGGCCAAGTTTTCGCGTGTCCAAGCATTTTCGCACTCGTGGGAGTTACGCAAGAAGGAGGAAGTTACCCGCACGGTTGACAGGAATGAAGACGTGGGAGACAAAGGCGCGAAGGCAGTTACTACGACTGCGGGGAGAAGAGTGAAGTATAAAGATTGGGAAGAGAGAGAAGTTCGAGACGACAAAATCAAATCTCAAACTGCACCGTCGCAGAATTATCAGTTTTTCTCTCTAGTTTTCGTAGAACCGCTCTGTCAAAGAACTCCTTTGCAGAGTCGTAGCTTGTAGTCGTAGTCGCGGAGCTCTCCAGAGGAACCTCCATAGGAGTAGAGGTAACCTAACGTAGAACACTCCTGGTTTGATTTTCTGGTTATTCGCCGAACACCCTCGTTCGATGTAGTTTGGAGAGGTGGTGAACCGAATAACAGTGGTTTGATTAGAAGTCAAAGGTGCATCAATCAAATCAACATCGCCGACGCCGGCGGTGGATATTTGACGGTCGTCTTGGTTTCTGTTTAATCGATCAAATCAACGGCCCCGACTTCGGCGGCGGATATTTGACAGTTGTGATTGACGTTGTGTTTTATGTTTACTTGAAAATAGTGCACATTGAACACGCGAGTTTCGCCAACGAAACAAATTGGCACACCTGGTGGGACACGTGTGTTCGAATGCAGTTACTACGACTGCGGGGAGAAGAGTGAAGTATAAAGATTGGGAAGAGAGAGAAGTTCGAGACGGCGAAATCAAATCTCAAACTGCACCGTCGCAGAATTATTAGTTTTTCTCTCTAGTTTTCGTAGAACCGCTCTGTCAAAGAACTCCTTTGCAGAGTCGTAGTCGTAGCTTGTAGTCGTAGTTGCGGAGCTCTCTAGAGGAACCTCCATAGGAGTAGAGGTAACGTAACGTAGAACACTCCTGGTTTAATTTTCTGGTTATTCGCCGAACACCCTCGTTCGAACGTAGTTTGGAGAGGTGGTGAACCGAATAACAGTGGTTTGATTAGAAGTCAAAGGTGCATCGATCAAATCAACATCGCCGACACCGGCGGTGGATATTTGACGGTCGTCTTGGTTTCTGTTTAATCGATCAAATCAACGGCGCCGACTTCGGCGGCGGATATTTGACGGTTGAGATTGACGTTGTGTTTTGTGTTTACTTGAAAACAGTGCGCATTGAATACGCGAGTTTCGCCAACGAAACAGGAATCCTAAAGGAAAATCCTTTCCTCCGTTTTGAATCGAAAGCTCCACTTCTCCCACCACTCTGCTCCTCCTTCTGCTCAATGGTAAGATAAATAGCATACTCAAATCTCCGTGAGCGCCTTTCAAAGATTTTCCCATCAATTCTGTTTTTGCGTATTTTTTAAGTTAGTTTAGAACATTGTGACCTAATTCGTGTTCTTCTTATCTCTGTAGACTAATGGTTTCGTATTCCCCCGTCTCCTCTCCCCTGTCTAGGAAGGGTTCAAAACAAAACCCAAATAGTGCTAGGATGTTGAGCTCTCCCTTCGCCCTTCAGTTGAACATATTCTAAACCTTCGTTCGAGAAACTTTGCAAGAGCGGAGCTCTACCAACTGAGCTATAATCCCCGAGCCAAGTGCAACATGCATGAAGGAGTCAGATGCTTCTTCTATTCTTTTCTTTGGCCCAGCTGGGCCATCCTGGACTTGTTTTCTTTGGTAGCTGAATCGACTCTGAACGAAATCAAAAGGGCAAACCGGAGAGAGCCCTACAAGTTTGCGATGGAATCAAAAGGCAACCACAATTAATTGGAAGCGATAGATCTAGCAGACACGAAATTAGGGTTCTACTTCACTTTTGGTAAAAGCTTCTATCTAATCCGAGTTGTTCTCCGGCCATCTCAACCGGTAAGCCTTATTCCTCAGTATATTTTGTTGCCTCTTTGAAGCTAGGCTGCATCAGTTTTGACTGCTCCTCTGTATGTGAAATTTGTTTCTACTCTTGCTCTATGAGTGTAATGAATGTATGATTTGATAATACTTTTGAAAAACTATACTTCTCCTTGCCGTTGCAAATCACCATATCCTTAGGATATGTATCACCAGCTTCCATTTCTAAATGTTGGGAAGATTTGATCAGTTTATCCATAATCATTAGGATTTTGCACGTGCAATTCCTTGTACTGTAATGCACATTCATCCGGTTTAATTAGGTATACTATAATGCATATATATGTCTGAAATAGCTTATTATGAGTTTTGAAACTGCATTACGAACAAGTTACAGCCTACAGGTAATGGTTGCTGAGTAAGTGGAATTTATAGTTTTTAGCTTCTATTTCCACTTCCATCAAACAACACCTCCATATAGAAAGAACCTTTCTAATAGTTGTTGATCATTGCAATGATTTTATTTGGCTAGTAGGAAATTCACTCCATTTGGACTTGAAATAGAGGTCTGAAGTTTGCGAGAAGTGGCTGGATGACTTTTCTTTGTGTAAAGCTTGCAAAATGTGAACTAGAACTAAGGCCTACAATGCTAAAGGTATGTGAAAACGGTTCCATGAACAATTTGATTTTGCTTAGTCATGTGAGTTTGAGCCCCATTTCTGAACATCAATCTTTAAGTTTTGTTGTAATAGATTTTCTTAAATTCTGCTTTCATAAATATAAGATTCACATCTCATTTGCTATGGTATCTAGCTGTATAAGATGCTATAGTTCCAATTCTGGTGACTGAGATACATATTTGAGCAACTGACTTTTATCCTATTTATTGATAGTTTAAAGTGATTAGAAATTGGTTGGGTGTATGGAAAGGAAATTAAAGGTGGCTGGTTGTTTTTGCAGTATGTGTTTGTTTCTTGTGTTGCAGTGCTTTTTTGTTGCAGCTGTTGTCGTGTTGCTTTTGTTGTTATTGTTTGTGGTTCTCGGTATGCTATGTTGTGATCTTTGTAGGTTTGTTTTTCCTAAGTTAGTAGGGAGATTGAAGGTAAATAGCGGAACAAGTTGAGGCTCAGGTGGAAGCAATGTTGCGTGCTCAGTCATTCGAAAAAATGACCAACCTAGATCTTAGATCTTGCTGGGATTATGAAATGAGGTAATGCAATCTAATAAGCTTTCATGGGAGATAGTAAATTGAAAATTTAAGATTCTTAAGACTTGTATAGTTGCTGCCCAGTGTTTACAGCTGCTGTGCAAATGTTTAAAACTGTTGTCTAGTGTTTCCTGCCGCAGTTCAGCTCAGAATTTGGTTGATGTTTTCTGCCCAGAAATTCACAGCTACTGCTGGGGTTTTGTGCAACTATTATCTTGTGATTTTTGTTGTTGTTTGTTGTCCTGGGTATAGCTAGTTTGTTATTCTAATTAGTAGGGGAAGTTAAGAGAAATGATATTGGTAGTTGTGTCATGTGTGGTAGATGAATTTTATAATGATATCAATTATATTTTCTTCATTTGCAGGTCTGTTTACCAAGTTGATGAAGGGATTTTGATGCTTGATAGATGAATTTTGATGCTTGGTTGGAGTTAGTTAGAAGCTTTTGTAAATCAAGTTCAAACTTCTTACCTGGAAGGTAGAAGTTTTGTAAATATGTAACATGTGAAGTTTGTTATAGCAAGACTATTATTAGCTAGAAGATATATATGAAATGTAAACTACTAGCTAGATAGGATTGTTATGTACTCCTTAAGATTTTTTTTTAAAGGATGTACTCCTTAAGATTTTGGATATGAATCATGCACTGATTTTTATGATATGAATAGACGTTAGTAATTATTGATTCCAAGTTCGTTTTTATGTAAGGAATGTGTTTAGATGACAAGAATGTGTTGGTGACGATTTTTTGCAATAGGTAAAATATGGAGTTTTGCACTTTCAGCTACCGTGCGATTTAAATACCAACGTATCAAAAATGGTGGTTAGTAATCAGTGTTTTAAGCCAGGGTTATTTTACGGTAGCCATTTCTTTTGACCACCGTATTGACCCATGGTCAATGATTATTATTGACCACCGTTTTTGACTATTTACCACTGTTTTTACCCTAGTTAATGAAACAGTTTCCTGTAGTGTTCCTATTGGCAGTTATAATGCCAAGAAGGTGCAAAGATAGAGAGACATACCAGTGGACGCCCAACGAGAGAGAGCTTGACTGGCCGAACTTCGACTAGTACAAGGGATGGGGCATAGTATCGAGATAAAGACTAGACGATGCTGGTATCTTGTCATGATTTAGCATAAGAGAAGAGAGAAACGATGTTCTCACTAGAGATTTCCTGACTACATTGACCGTGAGTCCAATAAGGAACTCAAGCCAGAGTTGCATCTAATATAGATTGACGGACAACAGTTCAAAGACAGTTATGATAGCTTCATTGAGAAGCTAGGGATCCCAACCTACCACATGAGAGGACCACTCTCGGATTCTATCATTGGTGCTTATTAGTAGGGCTGGAAGTTTGGTACCGTTATTTGGGATATATCGAATACCATATCGAATTTGTCTATATTTGGTAATACCGTATACACGTATTTATTTATTGGGATTGAGATTTGAATTTCAATTGTTATTCGGTATTAGGGATTACTGGATAGAGATCGGTATATACCGAAATACCGATCAATACCGAAATATAAGCTAGTGTGTATTTTATTATCTCAACTAAACTCTCTCATTAACTACTACACGACCGTCAACCACCAAGAGTGTCATTTAATTATACATAGATAATTCATTAACTATTTCAAAACTTAGAAGTCCCCATCCAACTCAAATTTGACTTTCCAATTTAAGTGACTCTCGTTTCTCACCTAATATCTTTTGTTATTTTCATAACACCAATAAGCAAACACTAGTATTAGTCGTCTCTCAACCTCCAATTTGTCAAATTAAAGACGCAAACTCAAAACTCTTTACTTAGTCACTTTGCCTTAAATTAAACAATCAAATCTAATTTATATATTTAATTTTTAACTGCAAAGGTAATTAATTGCATATTCGATAATACCGATTGGGATACCGAAGTACCGATTGGGATACCAAAATATTTAGGGAATGGGATTGGGATACCGAAATTATTAAGGGATTGGGATTGGATTGAATTTAGAGTGTAATTCGGTATTTGGGATTGCCGTACCGATTTCCACCCCTATTTATTAAGAGCCCATGACGCAGATGGCTATCTTTCGATAGCTTTTGAATATGGTCACACGAGATAGAGGAGCAGAGTTTGCTACTGGATACTCCTCACTAACTATCATTCAGCAGGTTCATGCACTACTTTGGACTAACCAATTTCAACATGATGTAGAAGGGAGATGCTGGGAAGGTGATCACTAGTGACATGATCGTGTATCATGCTTTGCTGAAAAACTAGTGGCTTCACCCAACAAGGTTGGTGGTAGACAACTATTGAGGTGCACATATTAACGAGCATAGGGAGGAGTACATATTTGCTCTGTGGTAGGCATTGGTGAGGGAATGGCCAATCTATCGTCAACCAGCTTTCACCTTTGGAGTTGATAAGGTGACAAGCATGAGAGTGGATCTTGTCAGCAATAGTTTCCCATGATACTTTGTGTGGACGGCAGCAGGGAGACCAACAATGCATTTAGTGAGACTACCTGGGCATGAATTTGGAGCTGTACAACCACCACCACCATCACCTCAACATGATGACTATGGAGTCCAGCTGGCATAGTTAAGAGCAGCAGTGGGAAGGAAAGAGGAGAACATGACCAACTACTACACTCTGAACGAGCAACACTAGGATGCCCTTGAGCACGAGAGACAAATAGAGCTTGAAGAGACTTAAGCTCGGCGCCAGAGATAAAAGGTAGAATAGTAGTGGAGCCATTTGTGGATGAAGGACTTTGGGAGATCTTTCAGAACCCTCATCCCAATAAGTGGACCATCACTAGAAGGAGTAGGCATGTAGGAGTTTAAGAGTGAGGAAGCTCTTTCCTTTTGTTTTCTTTTGTTTAGCATTTCGAGTCTCTTTAAGACAGTCATGGAGAACTAGCTACTATGGATGATGAATTTAAATTCTGAACAACAATCAAGGTAACCCGTTCCAACTTGACCACAACCCACTATCTTTTAGTTCATCAACGACAATGTCCATTTTAAAGTGGGGGGGGGGGGGGGTGGTTGGAATGGTTGATATGCTTTGCCTTGATATGCTTACTACTTGCTATATGATTAGTTCAAAATTGGAAATTTAAAAGACTTTTGAAATCTAAAGTGGTTATG
The DNA here is from genome assembly GCA_946122785.1 of Linum tenue. Taxonomy (NCBI): domain Eukaryota; kingdom Viridiplantae; phylum Streptophyta; class Magnoliopsida; order Malpighiales; family Linaceae; genus Linum; species Linum tenue. The sequence continues at coordinate 34,199,209 of CAMGYJ010000006.1, read as the reverse complement.
ATATGTGCTTAACAATTCCTTTTGAAACAACTAAATATGTTTTTTTTTCTATCTAATGACTTTAGTCATCCCCTACAAGCATGATCACTTCTCATCTTACTTTGAACCAATGTAATAGTAATTATCACTTTATCTAGGGAAGATAGTGTGTGGCTTTGAAGGATGGGATAGTCTATGATATGTAATGACCATTTGATGTGTTTGAATGCATATTATTTGATCAATAAAAAATACATAATGAGAAACATCTAAATGAGTCTGATTAGGGGGCTGAACAACTTGGCTGATGAGATTTGACTATATATGCAATATCTGGCTGAGTAACTATGATATAAAGAAGGCCCCCCACCAACGATGAAAAGAGGCAGGATTAGGGAACCTAATAGATTGTGATTGCCTAACTGATGATTAGGCTTGACGGGAGAGTGACTAGGGCAAACTCCTCACAGACCAAAATCAAAAAGAATATTCAACACATACTTTCGTTGATCGAGGACAACACCTAACTCTTCCTGAATACCACAATTTAAATCCCGACTAAGGCCCAAGGATAAACCCTAGTCGCGTGCAGTATAGGGAAAGTATGTTTTAAAAGTCAAATTGGGGCCAATTCATGTACCCATACTTCAATTGTTTGAAACATTATCTAGCAATTGATTTTTGGTTCAAACTATGGACAATAATTAAAATCAATTGGAAATGTAAATGATTTTGAACATTAATTGAGAAGGCTTCACACGGGTGTTGCTCCCCCTAGATAGAGATCACGAATTATTGAACCGAATGCAAATGTGTGGTAAAAGCGGTTGTAAACCATTGGGAAGCGCAACAAATGGACAAGCTTCACTCTCTCGGTCACTAGGGCAAGGGATATCAAATCAAGCTACCAAAGTAGCTCTCTTGGTCAATCGAATAGGGTTGCCAATGCTTCTCCCTCGAACCATAGTCCGGAAGGCCAAAATAAAACTTACCCAAGGTGCTAAAAACATAGTATTAGGTTTTCCCTAATTCGATCTAAGTTGGTGACTCAATTTGGCAAAGGAATTACAGGTTTTGAGAGCCTCTTAGCAAGAAGCGGATTTCCCTCTACCTAGGCCAAATTGGTATAAGAGTTGGAAATGGAAAACACAACACAACCTTCATGAATTACCTCAAAACTTGTATTAAAACACAACCACACACAAATCATTAAATCCATACAAACATTCACATAATTCCAGCTAGGGTTCACAAACACCCAAGTGAAAGAAGGTTCTACTCTATGCTAAGATATGTGGGAATACACAAAGGAGAAGAGAAGAGACCATCTTGAGAGGGCTGCCTTCTTCCTTTGGTGTGGAGATTAACCTCGGAGGATGAGATTCCGAAATCTTGGAGCTTGAATGAAACCCTAACCTTCTTCTCTTCTCTTGTTCGTCACTTTCTCTCTCTAGAAATCCTAAGAAGAAGTTTTCTCACACTAGGCTCCCCCCCTCTTCTTTAAGCTCAACTCCCCTTTTTACCCAGATCGACGATTGTTCACGAATGTGAACTCCAAGCCTGGACCGTGATCCTGGACAAAAACGCGTTGTTTCACTTAAGCTCTTCACGGTCTGGAGGGGATTATCACGGCCGAGTGACTGTGATTTCATTTAGGCGCACGAGGCACGCATAATGTTCTAGTTCCTCTGCACTTCACAGGCGTGCTCCATTATCACGGTCTGGCTGACTGTTAAAACTAGGCTTCCACCGTGATCCCCAGCTAATTCCTCTCTTTGATCCGTTTTCGCCCCTTTTCGTCCAACTTTTGTTCCCAATGTGGATTCCACCTGCTAGGATATGAAACACACTAGAAACAAGCACAACCTAACGTAAGACCGAACCTCACGGAGTGAAAATGCCTCAAACATCTAAAGAATAAGGGGGTTAAAATGTGTTCAATTGGAACCGGATCACTCCCCCACACTTAGACGTTTGCTTATCCCCAAGAAAATAAATTTCAAACAAGGTAATATCTCAACCTAACAAGATAACTTGGGGACACATCAAAGGGCTCAGAGTGGGTGAATCTCAATGGCTATTGGGCATCAACACATGGACAATCACAAGCAATACCAACATCCACCACAAACGACATTCGAATGCATTAAGAACGTGCAAACGAAAAGTTCTCACCCTGTTCACAAATCAATACAAGTCTCGACAAGACTACTCACCAACCAAAATTAACCATGCATAGAGTTCAAGTCCGAGGAACAAACGAATGGGTGAATTAGATCCTCAACGGGATAAGATATGAACATGAAAAATGTGAATGAATCACTCACTCTTGACCAGTGGGGTCAGGACCATTTGATACAAAAGATATGCATATCAACACTCAACCGTATCATCTCTTCACCATGGCGGCAACCTCTAAAGCAAGAGTTCACAAGATGGTTGTCATCACTAGCTTGTCCCAAGGTCTTAGACATGGGTTTAAATGACTGGCAAGGGTCTTGGACATGGGGAAAATGCCTTTTGGGTGGTGGTAAGAAAGCATGAGGTTCTACATCTTCAACCTAAAACCAAACAACGACTACTAGAACCTTTCGTACCAACAACGGTCACTAATATCGGCCAAAAACCACATTTCCCTTCTTCCATACTACCACCAATCACGAACTACATTCAAGCACACTTTCTCGACTACACCTGCTATCCAATTTCCAAGCATAGTAAAGAAGGAGGTCAACAAGAAATTAGGTGTTTCAATGGTTTGAGTGCCAAGAAACCCTTTCTAGAGAATACACATCATCCTTTGTTGCAAGTCTCTATCTTTTATTTACCCTGTTTATTACCTCTTTTTCAATTCTTTTTCTACTTCCCTTTTCTAATTTTCTTTCTTTTTTTTCGAGGAGAGGGGGGGGGGGGGTATTAGAGAGCTAAACACATGCAACTTTTACATGACAACGTGAATGTTACTCGTCATGGTAAGAGGGATCTAATCACACATGAAAAAGACGATCGACACAAATCTCACATGGCTACCTAATCACCCTATCATCTATCCCAATTTCACCAATTTCGATGCATGACAATTGCAATTAAAGAGTAATCAAGTCAAGACATCCATTCATTTTCACACATATGAGAACGAAACATTCGCACCAACCTAATGCAATTATCAATCATCATAATAGGATGAACTAGATCACAAGCAATCAATCTAAGGTCAATGCCAATAAATACGAGATTCTCCCACAAACTGGCCACTTTGATCCAAAATTCACACACACATTCACATGCCAATCACAAATGATACACTCCCCCCTCCACACTTAAGCACGACAATGTTCTCAATGGAGAAAATGGTAGTGTGAAGAAGTTACCGAGCAATGGCAAGTGAAAGTTGGACATAGGGTGGGGTAGGAGATTTTGAACTTCAAAAAGAAGAAGGAAACACACAAACACAAGCGCATTCTCGCTCGAGGCGAGGTTATTAAAAACTTAAGAGAAGAAAAACTCACAATAGTACTTGTTCACAAACTAAAGAAAAGAGAGAAAAAAAAACAAAATTAAGAGTTTCAAGTGGAGAAGTGGGGTGAAAAAAATCGACAATGCCATGTGTTTCACTCGGTCGACTACCTCTCTTGAGACGTAGGTGGGTGCTCCTTGTCGTCTGACAAGACTCCCTAACGTTGAGCTATCCGGTCCAACAAAGTGTGGGATCTATCCAACCGTGTCGAGACCCCTGTGTACTGCTCCTTGAGGCGAGTGTCTCGATCCTCGAGGTGTACTGCGGATGAGGAAGGAACGCCTCCAGCCGATGATGATGGTGATGGTTGTGGTGCAGGCTGCTGACAGTAGCACTGGCGTGGCTGAGAAGGATACTGCTCTGCTGGATCGGGCTCCACTAGTGCAGGCTTTACCTGTGGCCTCAAAGCAGCGGAAGAGCGGAGTCCGTCCAGATACCCAATCCCTCGCTCTCCTCGCACCAGCTTCATGTTGTGCAAGGTCTCAACGGGGAAAGGCTCCGTCCGACAGATGATGGAGCAGCCTGTGGCGTCAACTCTGAAGTGTCGGGCTATCCTCATGATGATGCCCCCAAGTCCATTGTACCCACTCGGTCACGACCCAACACTCTAGTTAAAGTGGTAGCAGCCACTGAACCCAGATGGAGTGGTGGTGTAGGTTGCCTCAAAGTGTGGAGGGCTATCAACCCTCTGTTGGTGACCAGATGCCCAGACTGCAGACTCGGGATCACTGATCGGGTGAGCAGCATGTGTCGGATCCTCCACGGGGTACGAAACTTAAATGCATTAGTGTTGGAGGCCCGTAACTGGTGATCCTGATGCTCCGGAAGGTAGATGGCTTGATATGCCTCCTGATAGCAAAAGTCTCTGGTGTACTGCTCCGTCATCGTCATAGCAGTGGTGTCGAGGCCCATGGCCTGAGCGAACCCATTGTAGGTCAGCACGTAATGGTGGTGACCCCTAACATGAACCCCACGTATGGCTGGTTGCGCCTGCTGTTGGGCACCTCATGGATGAAGGTGGAGTAGAACTCCACGCAGAGCTCTCTGTAGATGAGCTTGTACACGAACAAAAGGTTCCTGAATTGGGGGTGGATGAGCACCACATACATCGCCACTCGACAGCTGAACATGGTGAACATGTTCAGGGCTAGGTACTAGTGAGGTCCTACTGAATTGTTCCGTCACTGCTCAAACATGTTCCCGTACTTGTGATGATTCACCAAATAGTGAATGTACCGGTGGGTTGGATCAACCATCCTGCAAAAACATCAAAAGCCATACACCATACATGGAAACATTTGTCAATCTAAAATCATCGGGGAGAAAAAGATTCCCCACACTTAGGATTCCACTATGACTATACACCTTCAAGGCTATTCACAAGATTAGTACTCAACAATTAAGCTCATTCCCACACAATACACATTGAGGCATGGTTAAAGGAAACTCAAAGTTCATCAAAGTTGCAATTTTAAACCTAAGCCATACCTCGATGACACCAACCATCATGCATAAAAGTGGATCAAACATTCATTCACATATTGCACTTGGTGGGAATTTTCCAATTCAAATACAATTAGGGATGACAACAAAACCCGAACCCACGGGTACCCACCCGACCCAACCCGGTCAACGCGGGTAAAATCCGTATTGACGGGTTTTGGGCTGGGTTTGGGTTTAAACCCGTTCACTATTCACCGGGTTGGGTTGGGTTTGGGTTTAGGTAAACCCGGCCCGTGGGTACCCGCCCACTCATATAATTAATTTTTTCGGTATATTTAATATTCTAAACAACTATTCTTATTTATTTTTGTGGAGACATGTCTAATTTTTTCTTTTTAATTGTGTACAATGAAGTTGATGTTATGGAGTGGAGACTAAAGAAACTTAATTGAAAGAAAGAAGCTTTCAATTAAACATGTTATTTATGGATAATTTGTGATTTGCTTCAATTTTCTTGAGTTTTCTAGATTGGTGTTGAACAATTTGTATAGTTAATTTGTGATTTGCTTGAATTTTCTAGAATGGTGTTTTATATATGGATAATTTGTATTGAGAGATTGATATTTGACTTTAATTTTGATAAGAACTTGTAATTGTAAATTTTTTACGACAAAACCCGTGGGTACCCATGAACCCGCGGATACCCAACGGGTTGGGTTGGGTTTGAGTTTTTCAAACCCGGTGGGTTTTACCCCGGGTTTTTTTCAAAGATAAACCCATGGATTTGGGTTTGGGTTTGGCAAAACCCGACCCAACCCGACCCATTGCCATCCCTAAATGTATACCAAATCTTGCCCACCAAGGCTCAATCAAACCCATAATCACTTCATGCATCATTCAATCAACATAAATCAACTAACCCCTTGCCCAAATTCAACATTCATGCATTCAATCACAAATTCCCCTCACCTAAGAGAGAGAGAGCGTCTGAGTGGGGGGGGGGGGGGGGTTTAATTGGAGGAGGCCGAGAGACAGAATATGAAGAGAGAGATGTGGGTGGATGGGTGTAACGTGTGAGTGGGAACTCTTCCTTTTCTTTTTTTATTCTAATTAACATCTATTAATTTAGGAGTAATCAATAGAAATTATTGGACGAACCCAACTTAGAAATTCGTATGTTACAAACCAAATGAAATGACCCGATCCTCTTTGAAAACCAAACCATAATTCAAACCACAAACCGGTTACTCCGGAGCAACCCAAAACAGGTTTACAAGTCAAAACCAAAAATCAACAACAACAATGTTTAAGATTTTCAAGTGAAATGCCCTAAACACTTGGGCGACCTCAATCCAGAGAGACAAAATATAAAACACAATCCTTGAGTTTCCCAGTATACTTATTAAGACATGAAAAAAGACATATATGGGAGGTCCCATTTCGCTACCCAAATCCAGTTGACATCTTCAGGTTTGCCACGGCTGCTCTCCTCGAGTAACCTCCTCTTGATGGATGCGTCCTCTTCCCCTCTCTGCACCTAATGAGTGGGAAGGGGTCAGTCTTGTCATTACTTCCTAAGGTCTTCGCCCTAAGAAATGCCTCACTAAACACGTTATTAGGGTTCTTGACTTAGACAAAAGCCGTTATCTCTTTCATCCCTTATACTTTGTTATCAAACACTCTATAAGTGATCTCTACTCCTATCTTATCCTTAGAGTTTCCTTACTTATATTCTTATTCCGTAGACACCAATACTAGGGACCACCGCGTTACCTCTCGCCGTCCGGTGTCACTACCCTAGCATGCCAACCGCGTTACGTCTCGCCGTCCGGTTGAATACCCAAACTCGGCAATGGCACTGCGTTACTTCTCACCATCCAGTCCATGCCCGTCAACTACTGCATTACGTCTCACCGTCCAGTAGTGACCCAATCGCCCGGGGTTTCATCTTACCATTAACCAACTATTACAACCATACATCCATACATTCATACATAGCACAACGCGTGCCTCCACCCTTACAGGCGGTGGGATGCCTCACACACATATCGCGCATACTAGAAAAATAAACTAAATAATTACTTGTACGAAAAGCATAAACTAAAAGACCTACGACAGAGATTTTATCCCCTTTACACTCACCTCGAAAAGATGACTCCTCGATTCCTTCTTGGACGAAACCCCTCCTTAGCCGGATTATCTTGGGGAAACCTATTAATAAGAATCCATTTTCTTAGTTAACCTCTCTTGATTTAAAACCCCTTTTGAATCACTAGAACATCCTCTCCTCAAACTCCAGTCCTCGAGCCTCATTCTAAAGTTCTCTTAACACCCATTAAAAACTTTCTATAATTAATCACTTCAAAACCGACCATTTTTCTCAATTATTTATATCTTGGACGAATTTTTCACCTAACTTGAACCTTCTTAAAATTTCGGATAATAATTTTCTCATGTCAATCATGAGCACCTATAACCTGGAAAATTATCAAACCCTTAAGAACCCCTCGAAAAGATTTTTATTTAATTAAGATAAATATTCGAACAATTTCTAAAAATAGAAATACATCTTCAATAATCTCCAAATTAAATTACAACTATCTCGTAGACCTCTCAATGTATAAAATTATTAATCCCTGGAACAAATGCCCACAGAGATTCGAAACAATTAAAACATCTAAAAATATGTTTTTGGAAATTCCCTACAACTTTAGTGACCACTCAAAATCTGTCACTAAAAACCTGTAACGCCTGTTGCTAAAAACCCAGAATTGTACCCTCACGAAAAATCACCAAATCGATCGATCTAACTCAAAGGGATTGAGTTCTCTTACCTCTAGAACGTGCTTAAGACTAGATTGGATGGCGCGGGACGTTGATCTCCTCGTTGTTCGATGATCGAACCCTCAAATGTCACCAGTAATAAAATACAGTTTCGGATTAGACTATCGATGAATCGAGTTTAGAAATTGCGAATGGGTTCGTGATCCCTACCTAGAAATACAAAAGGGATGGGATCAGGATCGAGATTGGGATTTGGCTGCGAGCGGCGCTGCCGCCTTCTACTTTTTTTTTTTTTTTTGCCTCGCACGGTAGCTGGGGCGGGTTGTTCTGGGGAATAGTCACAGAGAGGGGGGGGGGGGGGGGGGGGTTCTGCTGCTGGGGGAGATTTTGTGGGGGGGCCTATAATAAGGAATGGCCTCTCGCCCAGGGTTAGCATTTTATATATATATATATATGTATGCGGTACCCCGGATTTCACCATGGGTACCGTAGAACTCCCCATATATATATATATATATATATATATATATAGTGGCTACTTCGGTGCACTCACTTTTTTGGGTGCATTGAGTGCACCCATTTCTAAAAGTGTCCATAATACATCAAATTTTGAACTTTAATTAGTACTCTCAATCTAACATGATGATATGACATAGAATCATAACAAATCAATCTATTACCCTAACCCCTTAACCTTCAATTTTGAATCCCAATGCAAAATTCCAAACTGTAAACCTAAACCCTAACCCTAAACCCCTAAATACTAAATCCTTCAAATTAAAGTAAATCTTAAATGATTTTTATTCAAATTCATGGGCTTATTGTTCATAATATCATAAGCAACAATTGATACCGTTTTGACATGAATCGCATGCTCAGAATGATAATTATGAGACGGGTGCGCTGAGTGTACCCAAAAAAGTGGGTGAGCCGAATACGCCATAAAGAAAAGAGAGAAAAAAAAACAAAATTAAGAGTTTCAAGTGGAGAAGTGGGGTGAAAAAAATTGACAATGCCATGTGTTTCACTCGGTCGACTACCTCTCTTGAGACGTAGGTGGGTGCTCCTTGTCGTCTGACAAGACTCCCTAACGTTGAGCTATCCGGTCCAACAAAGTGTGGGATCTATCCAACCGTGTCGAGACCCCTGTGTACTGCTCCTTGAGGCGAGTGTCTCGATCCTCGAGGTGTACTGCGGATGAGGAAGGAACGCCTCCAGCCGATGATGATGGTGATGGTTGTGGTGCAGGCTGCTGACAGTAGCACTGGCGTGGCTGAGAAGGATACTGCTCTGCTGGATCGGGCTCCACTAGTGCAGGCTTTACCTGTGGCCTCAAAGCAGCGGAAGAGCGGAGTCCGTCCAGATACCCAATCCCTCGCTCTCCTCGCACCAGCTTCATGTTGTGCAAGGTCTCAACGGGGAAAGGCTCCGTCCGACAGATGATGGAGCAGCCTGTGGCGTCAACTCTGAAGTGTCGGGCTATCCTCATGATGATGCCCCCAAGTCCATTGTACCCACTCGGTCACGACCCAACACTCTAGTTAAAGTGGTAGCAGCCACTGAACCCAGATGGAGTGGTGGTGTAGGTTGCCTCAAAGTGTGGAGGGCTATCAACCCTCTGTTGGTGACCAGATGCCCAGACTGCAGACTCGGGATCACTGATCGGGTGAGCAGCATGTGTCGGATCCTCCACGGGGTACGAAACTTAAATGCATTAGTGTTGGAGGCCCGTAACTGGTGATCCTGATGCTCCGGAAGGTAGATGGCTTGATATGCCTCCTGATAGCAAAAGTCTCTGGTGTACTGCTCCGTCATCGTCATAGCAGTGGTGTCGAGGCCCATGGCCTGAGCGAACCCATTGTAGGTCAGCACGTAATGGTGACCCCTAACATGAACTCCACGTATGGCTGGTTGCGCCTGCTGTTGGGCACCTCATGGATGAAGGTGGAGTAGAACTCCACGCAGAGCTCTCTGTAGATGAGCTTGTACACGAACAAAAGGTTCCTGAATTGGGGGTGGATGAGCACCACATACATCGCCACTCGACAGCTGAACATGGTGAACATGTTCAGGGCTAGGTACTAGTGAGGTCCTACTGAATTGTTCCGTCACTGCTCAAACATGTTCCCGTACTTGTGATGATTCACCAAATAGTGAATGTACCGGTGGGTTGGATCAACCATCCTGCAAAAACATCAAAAGCCATACACCATACATGGAAACATTTGTCAATCTAAAATCATCGGGGAGAAAAAGATTCCCCACACTTAGGATTCCACTATGACTATACACCTTCAAGGCTATTCACAAGATCAGTACTCAACAATTAAGCTCATTCCCACACAATACACATTGAGGCATGGTTAAAGGAAACTCAAAGTTCATCAAAGTTGCAATTTTAAACCTAAGCCATACCTCGATGACACCAACCATCATGCATAAAAGTGGATCAAACATTCATTCACATATTGCACTTGGTGGGAATTTTCCAATTCAAATACATACAATGTATACCAAATCTTGCCCACCAAGGCTCAATCAAACCCATAATCACTTCATGCATCATTCAATCAACATAAATCAACTAACCCCTTGCCCAAATTCAACATGCATGCATTCAATCACAAATTCCCCTCACCTAAGAGAGAGAGAGAGCGTCTGAGTGGGTGGGGGGGGGGGGTTTAATTGGAGGAGGCCGAGAGACAGAATATGAAGAGAGAGATGTGGGTGGATGGGTGTAACGTGTGAGTGGGAACTCTTCCTTTTCTTTTTTTATTCTAATTAACATCTATTAATTTAGGAGTAATCAATAGAAATTATTGGACGAACCCAACTTAGAAATTCGTATGTTACAAACCAAATGAAATGACCCGATCCTCTTTGAAAACCAAACCATAATTCAAACCACAAACCGGTTACTCCGGAGCAACCCAAAACAGGTTTACAAGTCAAAACCAAAAATCAACAACAACAATGTTTAAGATTTTCAAGTGAAATGCCCTAAACACTTGGGCGACCTCAATCCAGAGAGACAAAATATAAAACACAATCCTTGAGTTTCCCAGTATACTTATTAAGACATGAAAAAAGACATATATATGGGAGGTCCCATTTCGCTACCCAGATCCATTTGACATCTTCAGGTTTGCCACGGCTGCTCTCCTCGAGTAACCTCCTCTTGATGGATGCGTCCTCTTCCCCTCTCTGCACCTAATGAGTGGGAAGGGGTCAGTCTTGTCATTACTTCCTAAGGTCTTCGCCCTAAGAAATTCCTCACTAAACACGTTATTAGGGTTCTTGACTTAGACAAAAGCCGTTATCTCTTTCATCCCTTATACTTTGTTATCAAACACTCTATAAGAGATCTCTACTCCTATCTTATCCTTAGAGTTTCCTTACTTATATTCTTATTCCGTAGACACCAATACTAGGGACCACCGCGTTACCTCTCACCGTCCAGTGTCACTACCCTAGCATGCCAACTGCGTTACGTCTCGCCATCCGGTTGAATACCCAAACTCGGCAATGGCACTGCGTTACTTCTCACCATCCAGTCCATGCCCGTCAACTACTGCATTACGTCTCACCGTCCAGTAGTGACCCAATCGCCCGGGGTTTCATCTTACCATTAACCAACTATTACAACCATACATCCATACATTCATACATAGCACAACGCGTGCCTCCACCCTTACAGGCGGTGGGATGCCTCACACACATATCGCGCATACTAGAAAAATAAACTAAATAATTACTTGTACGAAAAGCATAAACTAAAAGACCTACGACAGAGATTTTATCCCCTTTACACTCACCTCGAAAAGATGACTCCTCGATTCCTTCTTGGACGAAACCCCTCCTTAGCCGGATTATCTTGGGGAAACCTATTAATAAGAGTCCATTTTCTTAGTTAACCTCTCTTGATTTAAAACCCCTTTTGAATCACTAGAACATCCTCTCCTCAAACTCCAGTCCTCGAGCCTCATTCTAAAGTTCTCTTAACACCCATTAAAAACTTTCTATAATTAATCCCTTCAAAACCGACCATTTTTCTCAATTATTTATATCTTGGACGAATTTTTCACCTAACTTGAACCTTCTTAAAATTTCGGATAATAATTTTCTCATGTCAATCATGAGCACCTATAACCTGGAAAATTATCAAACCCTTAAGAACCCCTCGAAAAGATTTTTATTTAATTAAGATAAATATTCGAACAATTTCTAAAAATAGAAATACATCTTCAATAATCTCCAAATTAAATTACAACTATCTCGTAGACCTCTCAATGTATAAAATTATTAATCCCTGGAACAAATGCCCACAGAGATTCGAAACAATTAAAACATCTAAAAATATGTTTTTGGAAATTCCCTACAGCTTTAGTGACCACTCAAAATCTGTCACTAAAAACCTGTAACGCCTGTTGCTAAAAACCCAGAATTGTACCCTCACGAAAAATCACCAAATCGATCGATCTAACTCAAAGGGATTGAGTTCTCTTACCTCTAGAACGTGCCTAAGACTAGATTAGATGGCGCGGGACGTTGATCTCCTCGTTGTTCGATGATCGAACCCTCAAATGTCACCAGTAATAAAATACAGTTTCGGATTAGACTATCGATGAATCGAGTTTAGAAATTGCGAATGGGTTCGTGATCCCTACCTAGAAATACAAAAGGGATGGGATCAGGATCGAGATTGGGATTTGGCTGCGAGCGGCGCTGCCGCCTTCTACTTTTTTTTTTTTTGCCTCGCACCATATATATATATATATATATTAATAATAGTTATTATTATTATTATTAATCCGCGGTTGTAACTCTTAGTACGTAACCGTTAAATTAACCGCTCAGTAATATGGTCGAACCCAAATCTAAAATACCGGGGTGTTACATTTCCTCCACCCTTACAAAAATTTCGTCCCCGAAATTTGGAATTGGAAAGATAATTACTTGGTCTTAAACTTTTTGTCTTTGACTAAAACTTCTCAAGCTAGGATATAACATTTCCCTCCCCCTTAATAAAATTTCGACCTCGAAATTTTGGCCCGAACTTGTTTAATAGGTTTGGTACCGAGTACTAAAACTGAAAGTGCATCTTTCAAAGAAAACATCCAACTAGTCGTCTATGCTTAAAGCAAATACTCCTCCACAGTCTCCCCGTTTCTTCTCATGATCACATCAATGTGCTTGCTCGTCCCCTCCATCGTCACCACGATCTCCGTCTATCCCTTGCATGGCAAAAACCCTCGGCTGTCCTCCTGTTGGAGCCCCCTGGTCTTTGTCCCGATCGGTGCGGTCGAAGCGCCCAGTGCGTCCTCCCTGGCTTTGGAAAGAGCGGTTTCGATGGCCGCCAAACCGTGGTCCTGCGTGAGTCCTCGCTCCACCAGCCCGGACAGACTGCTCGTACCGAGCCATCCCTTGTCCGCCTCTCCAAGGGCATTCTCTAGCGAAATGCCCAGGCTCGTTACAGTTATAGCAGACCCTAGGGGGCTGCCTACACTCCCTTGAGTGATCCCGCCCACACTGGTTGCAGAGACCTCTTTTGCTGAAGGTTTGACCAGGTAGGACCGAGTCGGTCTGACTATAAGTGCCCCCAAAGCTAACGCTACCGCTCGGACTCCTTCTGTACTGACTGGGCTGACCAGACCACTCTAGCATGCTACTTGCCTTTCTCTTGCTTCCCTCTTGTTGTATCCCTTCTTCATGCACAGCTATTTCAGCCCTCTCTATCTGAAGAGCCGCCTGATAAATCTCCCCCCGATTGTTCCACGCCAGCATGCTCAACTGCTTCTTAAGGGTAGGCTTCAGACTCTTCAAATAGTGGGCACGTTGAGATGCCGCATCCTGGAACTGGGGTCCCACGTAGGGCAGCAACTTTTCGAACCCGGAGGTGTACTCTGCAACACCCTCCTCTTCTTCATTGCCCCATCCTTGGTTGATCGACAAATATTCCCTCTTTTTGCTCAATCGATAGGCCTCTGGTACATAGTGATCCCGGATCACCCGCACCAACTCTGGCCAAGTGATAGCTGGTGGGTCTTCCTGGCTAGCTGGCTGGGGGGAGATTTTGTGTGGGGCCAATTATAAGGAATGGCCTCTCGGCCCTTCCTGGGCGAGTAGGGTTAATATTTTTTTATTTTATATATATAATAATAATATAATAATAATATTATAATAATAATAGTTACTATTATTATTCTTAATCCGCGGTTGTAACTCTTAGTACGTAACCGTTAAACTAACCGCTCATTAAATATGGTCGAACCCAAATCTAAAATACCGGGATGTTACACCAAAACTCAATTTTTCTCAACTCCCGAACACAGCAGATTAACCCCAAACGAGGCATACCAGACGACTAAACTTCACCACACATGCACAAACGAACTCGACAGACCAAAAATCAAAGAGGAAAAGGAAAATAGAAATGAAAACCGTGGTGGAGTTGCCTCCCCACAAGCGATTTCTTTTACGTCTTTAGCTAGACGCAGCCAGCGGAACTAACGGTCCGCAAGTTCAACTACCAATTCCGCACGTTCTACCTCGTCTCCCAGATATATCTTGAGACGTTGTCCATTCACTTTAAATAGCTCAATCTACAAGTTGGCAATCTCAATAGTGCCATACGGGAACACATGTGTGACCGTGAATGGTCCAGGCCACCGGGAGCGAAGCTTTCCAGGAAAAATTTTCAGGCGAGAGTTACAGGGGTGGTATCGCCATTCCTTCAACTCATTCGGGCCCTTTAAACGAGCATCATGAAGACGCTTCGTTCGCCCCTTGTACAGCTTGGTGTTCTCATAGGCGTGGTAACGCCATTCCTCCAGCTCCAACATCTGCATATTGCATTCAGCACTTGCAAGACTCACATCCAAGTTTAACAGCTTAAGGGCCCAAAAGGCCTTGTTGTAACACCCCACCCTAAAACTCATGGGTTGAACCAACGGTTCACCCCGCACAACGGAATCTCTATCGGGGGTTACGCAAAAACTCAATTGTTTTACTACGGGTAACATACATACCAACATCACTATAATCCAAAATCACAACAATCAATTCTCAAATTACTCATCATATACCAAAGATCAACTCGATCTAGTTCATTTATTTCATGTCAACCAAATCAAAGTGTCATTCACTACTATGTTCATTACGGTACCATCTACTATGCAATACCCAAATCATCGACTCATAAAACATAAATGAGAGTCATTTCAAAGTCCGGGAAAAGTTCAAAACCAATCCTCCATCGATCATTGTGCAGTGCCAGAGTTTTCTCTCAATTCATTCGAACCTGTAAGAAACTGAACAGAAGTGGGTCAGCAACTAAGCTGTGTGTGTGGATCTTTCCCACGACCTAATTTTGAGACCGCAATCAGCTAATCAAACAATCATAATCAATCATAATTCAGTACTCTAGATGCATCTTAAATCATCATATATAAATTACCGATCAAATTATCAAATCCACCAACTCATCATCACCAAATCAATTTATCCAAATAAGATAATCACATAATTTCACGAACACATCATCAATGCATGATATGAAAATTCCGGTTAATTATTAATGGCACCAAGGTCACCATACACTTACCCCCGCTCGAGCAAATCATCATCTATGGTGCTCATGCAACCATAATACGCGCAAATGCGAGCTAGATCTACCCAAACCCATAATCATCTGGGGGTAAAAGTGCAGGCCCTTTCTACGTCTATGTGAATTAATATGATCATGAATCAAACAATTCCATTTCTCTCATCCATCACAAATGATCCGGAATCAATGCAGTCCCACTGATTAATCGGTCCATGCATAATCGATCCAGAATCAGTGCAGTCCCACTGATTAACTGGTCCATGCATATCTCACGTCAAACATTTCATCAACCCAATTCAGGAATCAATGCATTCCCATTGAGTTCCCAATCCAAATGGATCTCGTGTTTCTCATCTCATCAACTCATCATCATCTCAATCAATCCAGGAATCAATGTCATCCCACTGATTCCCAATCCATACTTATCTCATGTCGGTTTTCAACTCTACATTCTCGAAATCCAATCCATCATCCAATCTCGAATCACATAAATCATCATCATCCTTCAGTAACAATACTCAACAGTTCTAGATCATACTTCCTCATCCAAAATTCATCACACAACTTCACATAGTAACCTCGGTTCAACATAATCATGAATAACCGGTTTGCGGTGAAAATACTTTTAATTCATTTTCCTTCGTTAAAATCCTCATAACTCCATATAAATTATTTTATTGACACCAAAAATCATTTAATCCAGTTCTGATCATAAAAAACCATTTAGAGAATAAAATCTCAAAATTTTCGTATTAACCATTATTTTACGATAATTGAAATTCTAACCTAACGGTAACTCCGAAAATCTCCCAAAAATACAAGAACCTTTATTTATCATCCTAAAACAGGTCTGTCCAGTTTTTATATTTTTCAACAGCTCAAAACCATGAAAATAATATTACACGCGGTATTTATCGCAAATCTCGTATTAAGCTCATTTTTACCGTTTTAAAGATAAAAGCTCAACCAACGGTCTAATTTACCCTTTCCAGACCACAACCCATTTAACAATCCATACTGACCATTTTAAAGTGATCCAAATCTTAAAGATAAATAAAACACGTTTTTACCGAGCTTTTCGTAAAATTCATCGTTATGCAGTTTTTAATCCGCAAACCATTTTGAAGTGAAACCTTCTGCTCAATCTGTCCCAACATCATTATAGACAAACAAAAATCTCTTAGATCAGTTTTATACTCAATAAACCCAACTATTCATTTTTACGGTGAAACTTGTCAAATACCGATATTTACACCGTAAAATCCATAACAATCAAGAATGATCACCAAATCATCATATCAACAAATAAGTTATCACCCACAGTAATCCATCCGTCCAAATATGTAAATCAAATATAATTAATCAATGCAATAATTAAGATCCTCTTAATCCCCACACACCTTAATTTAGCCGATTCCTAGTCGGGAATTAAGTTCTGAAATTCCAGTAATTGACTTCTAAAAATCCTCCTCGTTCCCACGGTCGTGTAGCTGCAAACGGTTTGTCGTTTGGACGTCAAACGAAGAAACTGCGAGCCGATTAAGATTAGTATGGAAATTTACCGAATAGTACTTAAATTTTCGAACTGTCAGACACAGCTCTGGAACTTAAAATCGTACAATTTTATGAACAAACTTTCGAACCTCGTTTCTCCCTCGTTTGAGCTCGGAATTCGATTCCGTCGACTCCGTGATGATCCTGGAGACGAGCTCTACGCATCGGTACTAAGCTTCGGGATTATCGTCGCAGTTGACGATGCCGACGTCGACGTCGGGATTAATCCGACGAAGCTCCGGTGAGCTCTCACGACCTCCCAACTCGATTCTAACTCCCTGGAAAGGTTTCTGGGCGTTCAGTGGCCAAGAGCAAACCTTTCGACGCCACTATTTTACTCTGGTTACCTTTCTTTCTTTCCATCTAGCTACGGGTGCTAAAAAGGGACGATGAAGTGAAGGGAGCTTTTTAGCTCCCGTTCAGCCTCCCTCTCACTCTCTCATTAACTTCCGAGCAGCTGTAGCCAGCATTCGATCTCTGAGACCGCCTTCTATCTTGCAGCGGTATTGATAAGAGGGGACCCAAGTTCCAACGTTAACCACCGCTTGCACCATAGCTATCCGCATACAACAGTAAACTAAGTGTTTAAATTAATTCGGGGTTTCTGTTCACTAAATCGCAATTAGCGTAGTCGTTAAGGTGCTGGTTTCATACAGTAGTACGCAATTATTAATGTACAGGACTGAAGGACCAATATACGCCAAATGGTGTGTAGCTTGGTGGAGAGCAGTATGTTTAGAAAGCAATATGTTTCAGGTTCAAATCCCTGCGGCCACAGTAATCTATTTTTTTCCCCAATTCCTTTTCTTTTTAATTATATTTTCATACACATAATATTAATTTATTACGATTATTATTATTGCTTCCTATTACCTTTTCTCCCATCAACAAAATTTCCACAATATAGAATCTCGGGGCTCAAGATAGGGTGCATAACCATGGGTTATGCACCCATCAATAACCAAATATGGACCCTTCATTTAGAAAATCCAGATCTAAGGATGGAGAATTAAAGGCTATTTTTATTTTCACTCGCTTTCTTAATTGACTCATATCTTTTTCGTTTTAACTCGGATTTTAATTTTTTTTGCACAGATGGAACGAGTTCACCGTGCTCTACAAAATGAGATCAATTTTCAATATTTTTTGAGGAAAAAACAATTCTGGCCTCTCGGTACCAACTGCATACCATATGGTATCTTCTTCTTTTTTAATTCGTTTTTGAAAACGTTTGCACAGCAGGAACGAGTTCATCATGATCTACTGGATCTACAAATTTCTGGGTGAACAAATTACAGGACCAAAAAATACCACACAATACCATACAATACCACCCTGGTACGGGGTGGTATTGTATGGTATCTTCTTCGTTTTTAATTCGTTTTTGAAAACGTTTGCACAGAAGGGACGAGTTCATCATGATCTATTGGATCTACAAATTTCTGGGTGAACAAATTACAGGACCAAAAAATACCACACAATACCATACAATACCACCCTGGTACGGGGTGGTATTGTGTTGTATACAATGTTAAAAGTCGTAAATTACAATTAATATACTTCTACTATCATGTATTCAACCATCCTACAGTTTGGTTTGTTCATACCACCATGGTACGTTTTTCAAAATATAGGTATGCTTTTATTTCAATACCAGTCAATACCATATGGTATAGGCTGGTAAAAAATGGCTCAATTTTTTTTGTTCGAAAAATATATTAAAGTGGATATCATTTTGAAGAGCACAATTAATCTGATCTAACTGTGCAAAAAAAATTAAATTTCGACTTAAAATGAGCGAAAAATCGTCCGTCAAAGATTAAAGAGGGAAAAATTAAAGGCTTTCTATGAGAGAGAGGATGCTGATGTCATGCTGGTGTGGACAGGTTACTCATGGTTACTGACCATAAGGTTACTGACCTGATCCATTCCCGAATCTCGGTCGTAAATATGGTTTATTGTGGAAGAAATTGATTTCCGCTTTTTTTTTTTTTTTGGGATGTTACACTTGTACTCTAGTTCGACAGGCAGGTTGCAAGCCTTTCCATAGACGGGTCCAATGTAGTCAAAATCGCGTTTTAAAACTTAAAAACTTACGATTTTGCGTTTTTAGGTCACTAAAACGCTTCTACACAAAATCTCAGTCTTTATAACCTATGTATTTAAAAACTCCGGTTTAAAACTTAAAAAATCATGATTTTATGCTTCTAGATCACCAAAACGTTTATACGTAGAAACTCGCGTTTGACTACATTGGACGGGTCGATTGGGCGATGAAGTTGCACGTCCATTCTGGGAAGATGCACAGTCGTGCATCGTGACTGTGCAAGCCGCACGGTCGTGCACAACCGAGTCTCTGGCCGTGATGAATTCTGCGAGAAGTTTCACAGTCAGTGTCTCGGATTGAACGTGCTATGCGCTGGTGGTGCACTCCCCTCACAGAACTAATTCAGACGCTGTGTTTTGAGTTGCACGGGCAGACAAGGAAGTTGCACGGCCGTGCATACTGGTGGTGCGAAATTCCAGCTTCGGGGATAAAGGCTGTTTTGCGATTTTTGGAGAGGGAGAGCTGGGGTTTGGATCCCAAACACCTAAGGGACGAACCCTAGAGAGAGAGAGGGCGATCTAGAGCCATTCTTGGAGCTATTTTGGAGGATTCTTCACCATTGAAGCTCGAGGAACAAGCCCAGACTTGAAGATTGAAGATATGGAAAGTTATACTGCAGTCTCTCTCTTCTCTATGGAGTAACTTCCCTTCACTTAGGTTTTGAGGAACCCTAGCTATGTTTCTTTGATTGGATGATTGTATGAGTACTCTTAATTGATAAGCTTGAGTTCATATTCAATCTATGCATGTTTTCATGATTCAATTATGCTTTAGTCGAGATTATTGATTCTGCTTTGATCCTATGAGAGCGAATACCTGATTAGGTCAATAGAGTACCATAGATTGATAGTATTGTATCGATTGCTTTAGTCGAGGGTCGATTCACTGCTTTGTATCGATTAAGAATCTCATTTGATAGAGGGAATCTAGTTCAGAATGCCTTGATCGGTTGTTCTAGAGAAGGATATGTCCCACAAGGCAATTGACTCAAGAGGGCCTTAACTTCGTCAGTCGTGATTCAAGGTCTAGTCAAGGATTCTGCGCGTTGTGAATGAAAGTGAAACAGGTTAAAGAACATCAATCATTAATCTGGCTAGTGGATAGGGGGAGTAATAGTAATTATATTAACTTTAACTGTAGTTTGCTAGAGTAGTTATAGTTCTTCTATTTTAATCTGGTTTGCTAGATAATGAACAATGGTAATAGTAACTCTAGAGACCCGTGGATTCGATATTTATTACTTGCACCACTATACTGCAGTCCCTTTCATTGGTTACACTTGGACACTGTTAGGAGTTGTGTTTTAGTGTGTTAAGTTTTTTGGCGCCGTTGCCGGGGACTTTCTAGATTATTAGGAAAAGCATAAGTTTTTACTTTAGCGTTTTTCTTTTCTTTTCCACCCTTGCTTTTCACTTGGGTGATTTTGTTTTTGTTGGTGCAGATCCGAATTATAGATCAACATGGCTTCTCCAACCATTGGGGGTATCCACCACCATCCGAGTGGTATTACCCCAAGACTTCTTGGAGCAATCAAAGAGGAGAAGACCATGGATTCGGGTTCCAGTACCAACCCCCTTTCTACGGAGAACAACCAGACCTTGGACATTTCAAGAACAATATCCTTATCAAGAAGAATTCCTCTCACAACCAGAAGGGCCATCGGAGCTGGAGTTAGCCATGGTGGCCTTCACGGGCCATTCTGCAGAGCCATGCTACACTCCAAGGCCAGATCCAAACAGTTAATTAAGTGAATTGGGACTTCTCATATAGCAGTTTTTTCGGGAGACCGAGAGAGACAATCGGGCATGAGTGAGGAGATGCGAGATGATGTCATGATAGAAATTGCTTCGCGACTTGCCCTCCAATCTATGCTAGAAGAAGAAGAGCGAGAAATGATGAGGAAAGACGTTGTGCAGGATGACGGAAGTACATTAAAGGAAGTTCATGATCTTTTCCTAGGGGAGGAATCAAATTTTGAGGGAGGAAGGGGGGTTGAAGAAGCAATTGGCGTCCAGGCTGAGGACGAAGTTGAGGTGGAAGAGGCTTGCACCGGCCATGCGTTACATGTGATATCTCCACTAAACTTTGAGGAGCTATTTGGCAAGGACCTATTTGCACGATCTCTTTGCCAAACCAAGGCCACATCGACATCGGTCCCTCTTGGTGGACGTGATGGTGGTCAGTCGATGCTGACATCACCTATCACACCACATGTTCTTGACTTGAGACTCCGCCTCGTCGACGAGAACCTCAAATTCAAGGAGGTTCTAGCATGGACCGAAACTTAAGAGCTACCATCCGGCTCACGACATGAAAGAAGCGCTTGTTGGGAGGCAACCCAACCAGTTGGTTTGCACTTTCTTTCCCTATTTCTCTTCGGTTGAGTCAGTTTGTCTTTTGATTTTAGAGTCAATAACTCATCCGTTGTGAGATTTTGTGTGGTGTTTGTGTTCCAAATGCTCTTTCTCTACTTTCTCTCATGGAATGCACCGCCTGCCTCGTTCACCATCATTCACACTTGATCTGGTAACTTTGTTCTACCCTCCTTATCTATCCTCCATTGAGAACAATGTCGTGCTTAAGTGTGGGGGGATGTTCCATTATGTTTGCGTGTGAATGTTTGGTTGTTTGTGTGTGCTTGGAGCCTAGTCCATTGTCCAAATTATAAATTTGAGGGCTTCAAGTAGTTTTTTCTCTTGCATGAGAACATTGGCACCTGTTTGTTTTGTGATCTCTGATGATGGTTAGTATTGTTGCATGAATGGCTTGTTTGTGATGTGGATGACTATGATGATGACTAAGAACTGCGGTAGAAGTGTGTAGGGGTTCAGTTTGACTTTTGTTAGTATACCAACTTGTGACATGAATCACCGACCCACCAACCCTAGTCTTCTATGCATTTAGTTAAGGAAACTAGGAGAGATAGAGCATGTAGGCAGCCTTGTGAGATTTGAGCCATTTCGTTTCTTTCTGTGTGATTAGATCCCTCTTACCATGATTTGTAGCATCACGTTACCACTAATGAGGAAGAAGGAGGCATAGGAATAGCCCACGACCAAATTGTCTGTCCTAGTGTGTCATATCTCTTAGTCAGCCCCTTTGAGTCGTGTGACTGTCTTCTTTGTCTTTAGTATATAACCCTTCGTTGACTTTGCAGAGGTTCCACAGGGTGATGTGTGCTTGATATCTCTGTTGTCTTTGAAGATGAATGCATGACGATGTTTTTAAAGGATTGAGCATATGCATGTAATTGGTAAATTTGGCAAGTTTGTGGCTCTAGAAAATGAAAGAAAAAGGAAAAGAAAAAAAAAATAATAATGAAAAAAATCCACCATAAAAGAAATGAAAAAAATGCTCATTAATCACTGTTCCTTAGTAGATTCGCTTTGAAAACTCTTATAATTTTTACCTCCTACATTCTTGTGTTTGGAAATTGACTAATGTAGTAATAGCAGAGATATACAACCTATTTGATTGAAGTTTTGATCGTGCTGTTTTGGTTTGGAACTGTGGACCCTGTGCTTGAAATTACCACCACCTAAGTCTCTAGCCACCTCTTTGAATGCCATGCCAGAGAGTGGGGGAAGAGGTGAAGGAGGATTGCGTCATCTGGTACAACATTCAGCTTGAACTCATTGGTCAGCTGCAAGAACCAAGAAAGGTGCACCCTCGCCTCTTCATCCTTGAGCCCATGAAACTGGATGGAAGATGTGATCAACTGGATCCAACATGGCTTGATCTCAATGTTGTTGGTAGGGATTGGCGGATACTGGATGATTGGGTGGATGTCAGTGATCCGTGGAGTGTAGAAGTAATCCATAGTGGTTCCCCCTAGATTGCAGTTAAGCCAGGTTATAATTCACCAAGTCCAGATTTAATGACAGTTACACTGCGGAAGGTTCTTAATCAGTCTGAAGTCTCGACGAAAGGTCTCCAGACCCTCTCAATCAGAATACCCGGCGGGCAACTAACCTCCACCGGGGTAAACAAACTCAGACCCTAATGTACAAAACGTCCTCTATAGGAGTAAATCCACTGTAGAGAAGTGAATTGACTGCTCGACTAAAGTAGTTAATTCTCCACCTTCAACTAAGGATGCTCTATAAACCTAGGCATATATTCTCTTTCTAGGTCAAAGCAGGAACTACCACAATTTGATCATGATTCAAGCAATTCAGAAAATCATGCTTCAATTGAATATAATCAATGTCAAAAGACCATGTACTTGGCTTCATACAACCAAACCTAACATACAAATCTAGAGTTCTTCCTACCCAGGTGAGAGTGAGAGTTTACTCCATAGAGAGAGAAGAGAAATCAAGTTTAGATGATGAAGTCATTCTGTGGAGGATAAAAATTAGCTTCTCGTTGTCAATCGGCACTTCTCCAGGCTTCAATCGAGCTACAATGGTGTTGAATCTCAATCTAAATCACATTGGAGGTTTGGTTCATCGCTCTCTCTCTCTAGGTTTTTTCTTTCTTTCTCTAAAACTTGCCTTCCCCAAAAAAAACCAAAATTCGCATCTAACAGCTGCAGCTCCCGAAAACCGGTCAAAAATACCCGGTCGGGTATTAAGAGGACCGGCCGAGTATATGTGAAACCGTGCGTAGCAAACGAAGGAAATACCCGGCCTCCTGTGAAAGTACTCGGTCGGGTATTTAGGGCTCTCGACAGGGGGCCCCTCTGCTTCTCAGTGTCTTCTAGCCCCATATACCCGGTCTCCCAGCCGCATATACCCGGTCAAGTATTTGAGTGACCAGACCGGGTATTTTGCCCTTTAGCTCCTTGACGTCAACTCTCCAATTTTGACCCGAAACTCGCTTCCAAGCCTCCATTTTCGCACCAAGTCCTGAAATATGACGTAAACGCACAACCTAGCGTGAAATCGGCTTAAAACACGAGAATTGACTCTCACACAGTTTAATAATAGTGGGAAAATAGCAGTCTATCACCCTCTTACACAGATTATTCGACAGGCGACTAATCTTCACCGGGATAGAATGCTAATGCGATTCACACAGATCCCACTACTTTGAATGAATTACAGTACAAAGCAATGAATTAACTAACTGTCGTACAATCAATTCACTAGCTCTCTTTAACCTAATAAGATTCTATCTATCAAAGGTTAAAGCAGAAATCAAGGGAATTTGATAAGGATTCAATTGACTCAATAAATCATGCCTCAATCGATTATAATCAAACAGTATAGCATCCAAATGTTCATACAATAAAGATCCTAACAAATGGAACTAGGGTTCCTCAAAACCTAAGTGCAGGAAAGTTACTCCATAGAGAAGAGAGAGAATGCAGAAATCAAATCTAAATCTTCAAACTCCATCTCCAAGCTTGATTCTTGAGCTTCAATGGCAAAGAAATCCCCCAAAATAGCTCCAAGAATGTTCCTAAGTCACTCTCTCTAGGGTTCGTCACTTGGGTGTTTGGGATTCAAAACTCAGCTCTCCCTCTAAAAAATCGCAGGAATCAGACTTATACCCGAGCAGAGAGCAGAAACACGGTCGTGTTTCTCAGGCCATGTTTCAGCCCTTCCCTTATTTCTTCTCGTCACCAAAAACACGGGCATAAGAGGACAAAACATGATTGTGTTTCTCCTGCCTGTGTTTCTTCTTCAGCTCTTGTTCCACTGTCTTTGATGTTTCATTTCTCTCTCGTCCGGACTCCAAATCAATCGTCGTTTGATTCCAAGCGCTCATAGTCTTTTCCTATTTCTTTTAATGAGAAGATTACATGATCCTTTTTCCATAAAATGAGGTAGAAATTCATTCTTTCTCAGGTCATGCCCGAGTTTCTTCCCTCGAATCGCCAATTGATCTCCGGTTGACTTGAAATGTGACAAAGGAACACAACCTAGCGCAATTTGGCCAAAGAAGCAATAATGCAAGTTTAACGATCAAGAAATTACGGGAAAAACGTGTGCAAATATAGTGTTATCAGTGGGTAAAACTCAAACTCGAAATATTTTTATGGGTATGGGTAAAACAAAAACTTAAATATCGAGGACGGTTGATGGACATTGTTTTCTAACTATCCAACCAGAACTTGCCCGATTATACACATGCATATTTATATTGTATAAAAATTATCAGTGTTTTTTCTGAACATATTTGATATTTATCATACATATATAATATTTTCTTGAAAATTTTAATCAATTTCTTAGTAATTTATTGTTGTAATTTATCAATTATGTAATGTCAATAATTGTTAACATGTTGGTTGAAGTTACAAAGTAAAATTCTTATCCATGGAAAATCATGGATACTCGAAATCCGATCCGGTATTAATATGGTTTTGATTTTCTATCTGATTCTTGAATGAGTACGAATATGGATATGCGTAAAACTCAAACTATTTTGAATAGGATAATGAATGTACATGACCGTGTTTCTCCTGCCCGTGTTTCTTCCTCAGCACTTGTTCCACTGTTTTTGATGTTTCGTTTCTCTCTCGTTCGGAATCCGAATCAATCGTTGTTTGTTCCCAGACACTCATAGTCTCGTCCTATTTATTTTAATGACAAGCTTAAATGATTCTTTGTCAAGAGATATAAATTCATTCTTTCTCATGTAATGCCTGAGTTTCTTCCCTCAAATCGCCAATTGATCTCCGATTGACTTGAAACTTACACCTATGCTTCACTTTACGTGCTAGGACCTGAAATGTGACAAAGGAACACAACCTAGCATAAAATTGGCCAAAGAAGCAATAATGCAAGTTTAAACGATCAAGAAATGATTGAAAAAACATGTGCAAATATAGTGTTATCAGTGGGTAAAACTCAAACTCGAAAGATTTTTATGGGTATGGGTAAAACATAAACCTAAATATCGAGGACGATTGATGGTCATTGTTTTCTAACTATTCAACCAGAACCCACCCGATTATACACATGCATATTTATATTGTTTAAATATGATCAGTGTTTTTCTGAACATATTTTATATTGATCATACATATCTAATATTTTCTTTAAAATTTTAATCAATTTCCTAGTAATTTATTGCTGTAATTTATCAATTATGTAATTTCAATAATTGTTAACATGTTGGTTGAAATTACAAAGTAAAATTATTGTCCATGGAAAATCATGGATACTCAAAATTTGATCCGGTATGAATTCTTGAATGAGTACGAATATGGATATGCATAAAACTCAAACGATTTTTAATAGGATAATGAATGTACACTATTGATTCGGGCCTAATTGTACACTATTTATCCCTCGATTCTCTTTGACGTTTGTTGTAATTGTACTCCAGAAAGGTTGGTTTTACGCGAGGTTGCTTGTGTTTCAGTGTGTTTAAGATCCTAACAGGTAAACCAAACGCGGAGTCAAAAGTTGGAAGAAAAGGAGCAAAGACCGGGCAAAGAGGTGGTGACAGCCAATGTTCACGACCTGACGTTTGAGTTCACAGTCTCACAGGACCATGACCTGGAGCAATAACCCGTGAACCAAGGAGCGTCTAAAGAGGTTTTTCAGGTTACTGACGCCGAAGCTGTTCACGGTGAACAGAGGCCACTGACCGTGAACACGAGAAATTGAAGCGATGCATTTTGGTCTCAACACTGAGTTCATGGACGCGTTTCAATGTTCACGACCGTGAACTCAGGCCGTGAACTGGGCACGATCTCAACTTAAAAGGCCAGCTGAAAGGAAGAAGAAAAAGGGAGAGACCTAGTGTGAGAAACTTCTCTTTCTTCACATTCTATATGGAGAAAGTAACAAACCAAAGAAGAGGAAAAGCTAGGGTTCATCTCCAAGCAAGGTTTTGAGAATTCCTCCCCCGAAGGAGAATTTCTTCAGCACAAAGAGCAAGGCTTGCATCTTCTTGATAGTTTCCCTTTCCCTCTCTTGTTTTCCCCCTTCTCCTAGCATGGAGTAGTCCCTTGTTTCACTTGGGTTTTTGTAAACCCTAGCTACAATTATGTGAATGCTTGTATGAATTGAATGATTTGTGTGTGGTTGTGTTTTAATGTGAATGTGGAGGTATTATTCAGAAATGACTGCATTGCGTGAAAGCCTATCAATCTAATTGTAATTCTAACCTAGCTTAGAGAGGAGACCTCCTTAGGTCAAGAGGCTCAATTTGAGATGGGTGTTCTTGGGCATTTCATGCCTCCTAGGCTAGTTTAGAGAGGAAACCTCCTTAGGTTAAGAGGCTCAATTTGAAATGGGTGTTCTTCGGCATCCTCCTAGGCTAGTTTAGAGAGGAAACCTCCTTTATTGAAAGAGGCTCGATTTGAGCTGGGTTTCCTTGGACATTCAATGCCTCCTAAACTAGTTTAGAGAGAACCCTCCTTAACCTAAGAGGCTCATTTTGAGATGGGTTTCCTTGGGCATTCAATGCCTCCTAAGCTAGTTTAGAGAGAACCCTCCTTAACCTAAGAGGGTCTATTAGAGATGGGTTTCCTTGGGCATTTTATGCCTCCTATTCTAGGTTAGTTAAAGGGAGAACCTCCTATTCTCATTAGCACTAAGGGTTTTGTTGTGGGTGGCCGTCTGAACTCCAATTCGAGGGTGAAGTCTAACCATTCCTTAGTTGATAAGTTGAGAGGGTCACATTAGTGGCTTGGATCGTATCCCATTCATCAACCTAGAGGCTAAGAGGGTAGCTTTGACTGCTTATTAGACTTCCCTGCGGTTTATGACCCCCTAACCACACAAGGACGTTCGATTCTTCAAGTCTTAATTGTTAGCTAGGGGGAGCAACAATTATCTTTGCAAAGCAATTTAGTTTTAGACCTTTGTTTTCACCAAAAATAATCCGCTAGATAATGTTTCAAACATTCGAATTAGCGGTACATGGACTGGTCCGAGTCGATATTTAAACATACTTGCCCTATATTGCATCCATCTAAGGTTTATACTTGGGCCTTAGGTGGGATTTTACTGTGATAGTCAGAGGACAGGATCGATAACGTGGGACGTTCTGAGGTGTCGAATCGCTGACATGGACAAACGCGAGGCATTCCCTGCATTCGTCAAACGCAGTGAATACTCCACGTTTGTCCATGTTAGCAATCTGTGTCCCCGCCCCTTCACCGTAGCCGTCAAATGTGGTGAGGCCCGACTTCTCTCTCACTCGCCAATGCAAATAGTGCTTTCTTTTTTGCCTTTTTAGTTGCTTCAGGTCCAAACTATTTCCTAATCATTGTGGTTGCTACTAATTACTAACTACTAAGTTAGGGTTTGGTTTGAATCGCACTGCATTACTAATAAATATATAATAGTCACCGACAGGAGACTATACTAAACTAGACTAATTTATAGGAACGTCAAGGTGTTTTAATTAAGACTTAAAAATTGTTTTAATTAAGGATTAAAAAATCGTATTGTATCAACAGTTCGACCAGAAAATCTCCTATCGGCAATGAAACCGACGGTTTCAACATATGTAAAATCGAGAACAAATCAAAGAGACACATGATTTTTTGCATGATATCCCTCACGATTTGTCAGGACTAATCAACAAGAGTGATCAGCCTCTCTGCCTTTGATATTATGCCTATGTTTGGCCCGGCTTTTAGAAGTGCTTTTCGCTTTTAAAAGCTGAAGCAGGGTCAAACACCTCTAAAAGCTCGGGGTTTGAAAAGCTGAAAAGTGCTTTTGTGTAACATAAAAGCAGAAATTCCGATTTAGACATTATGCGAAAAGCTGTTTAGAAAATACAAAATTATTCTTACCATATTTTAATTTTATATAGGAAAATATTATTTTCTGTTGGGGGCAGAGAAGAAAGGGCCCAAGTAAAGAGCCAGGAGGCCATCTTGGGCCGAGGAAGGGGCCAGGCCCAAAAGGGGACCAAGGGCTGAGGCCTGAGCAGGGGGGCCAAGCCCAGAGGAGGGTGCATGGCGACAAAAGGGGATAACGGTCAGAAGCGTACGGAGGGGACAAGGTGTGGGGCCATGCGCCTTAGGGTGGCAGGTTGATGTCAGAATGTCGGGGCGCCCGGGAGAAACAAGGTACAGTGCATTTAATGAGGTGATGACGTAGGGCGGATTCGGGGGGGATTGGTCGACCCTCCCTCGGGTATAAATAGTGAAGTGGGTGGAGCTCATTTACTCAGGTTCGGACTTCTCTCTAAAACTGATACTCGACTTCTCTCTCTAGAAAGTGGTTCTGACTTGGGCGTCGGAGTGCTAACGACCCCTCGAAGAGGGTTCGGTGGGCGCCTTTGTGTGCAGGAGGTGGAGCGCTCTGACGGGGAGGTTACGTGGCACAAACAATTGGCGCGCCAGGAAGGGGGGTATAACCGAAGAGGGGAAAAAGAAAGCAAAGAGAAGGGCTCATGGAAGAGGCGGCCGAAGCTGGGGGAGAAGGGGGTCACGCCCACAACGAGGCGGCCTCGGAGGGAGCGCCTCGGGCGTCCGGTGAGGCGCAAGGAATGGAGGGAGAGGCGCAGGAGACAGCCCAATCTGAGGGCGACACACTGACCAAGGAGCATTTGATCAGCATCATAGAGGAGCAAGCCCAGACGCTAGAGGCGTTGAGAAAGGAGGTGGAGGCGCTCAAGAAAGGCGGGGACGCCGCGCCTCCCCTCAGCGGGAAGAAGAGGGAAAGAGACGAGGAGGAGGAAGGGCTGTCAAGCGCGATGAGGCGTACAGAGGAAGCAGGACATTGGGCACGACTCGGGGCGCCAGATCTGGAGGAGCCTGTCGGGTGGGCGCCCAGGCGGCTGGGACGCCCGTGGGGTGTAAGGCAGCCACTAGCACGGAGCGTCTTGGCGGAGCAAGCTAACTCGGTCATCCCGGCGCTTCCCAGCTACGACGGCACGTCCGACCCGGAGGATCACCTGAACAACTACTTCACCAAAATGCAGCTGTACAACAGCTCAGACGCCACGTTGTGCCGCGCTTTCCTGTCGACCTTTGTGGGCGTGGTCCTGGACTGGTACCACCAGATCGAGGAAGGAAGGATCGATAGCTTTGAGCAATTCGCGGCCATGTTCCTCTCAAAGTTCGCCAGCCGAAAGCGCAGGAGCTTAACGGTAAGCGCACTTTTCAAGATTAGGCAGCGCAAGGGGGAGCCGCTGCGGGACTTCTATGAACGGTGGATGTCGGTCGCGATGGCGGTCAAGGATGTCAAGCCACCAGTCCTAGGGTGCTGCTTGGATGAGTGCACCAACAGCGAGGAGCTATGTCGGGCCCTATCGAAGCGCGATGTCGTGTCGACAGAAGATTTGGACCGACGGGTGCAAAAAGTCATTATGCTTGAGGAGACGTTGGCGGCGAGAAGATTGGAGCGAAGGGAGACGCGCCCCGGAGAGGAGGAAGCGCCGCGAAATCACCGACCACCTCACGCCCCGCCCGTGGCCCAGACCTATAACCAAGGCGCCCAGACCTATAATCAGGGCGTCCGACGGCCCGAGCCGCCGCGCTTCCCGCCACGGAGCGCTTTGAACTTCACTGAGCTCAACGAATCTTTGAAGAATGTCCTACAATACGCAAGGGACAAGGGATACCACCTTCGATGGCCAGGACCCATGCGGGGGCGCCCAAACGAGCAAAATTTGGACAGGTACTGCGAGTTTCACCGCGAGAGGGGGCACCACACGGCCGACTGCTATCAGCTCAAGTCGGAAATTCAAGGACTCGTGGACAGGGGAATGCTGAACGAGTTCGTAAGAAAGGTGGAGGAGAAAGCGCAGCGCACCTTTGTGGCGCAGGAGGAAAGGGAGGCTCCACCGCGTGAGGACAGCCAGGAAGTTCGGGGGGAGCGCACCCCGGGAGCGGCGCCGGAGGAAGGCGGGGAGTTGCCGCCCCTCCCTTTCGAGGTTGAACCCGAGGCCAATCCTGGCCGGGTGAGGCTGACCATTGAGGCCATTACAGGGACGATCGATCTAAGGCAAAAATTGGAGGAGGGAAGGCGCCTCAAGTCAGCCACGGCAAGCGCCCGGGCAGCGGTGCAAATTCGTTTCAACGAAATCCCGGAAGAGGCGTGCCGCGTCCCGTCCGTGGAGGCGTTGGAAATAAGGGGGGTAGTGGCTGGATGCGAGGTGAAGAGGATGCTGGTGGATACGGGAAGCTCGATGGACGTACTGTTCCAATCGACTTTCGAAAGAATGCAGTTGTCACCTAGTATCGTGCGCCCGCCCGACACGGTCTTAGTCGGTTTTTCGGGAGTGCCAGCGCGGGTCGTGGGGCGCGTGAGCCTGCCCGTGACGTTGGGAGAGGAGGAGCACAGGGTCACACATACCGTCGATTTTGGCATAGTGGATTGCCCGTCCAACTATAACGCCATCTTGGGGCGCCCTCTGCTGGCTCTCTTCAACGGGGTGGCCTCGACGTGCCACCAGGTCCTGAAATTCGTCACCCCGAAAGGAGTGGGAGTGTCGAGGGGCGAGGCGTCCAAGGAGGCACGTCACGTAAAAAGGATGCGGTTGTACAACATCGACGTGCGACCCGAAGACCTACCGCGGGCGGAAGCGGCGGACGCCGAAATACAAGTGCCCCTCGATGAGGGTCGTCCGGAAAGGTGTGTGCGCATCTCTGCCCATACCAGTGGTGAGGCAGTCGAATCGCTGATCGGACTGTTGAAAGAGTTTGCGGATCTATTCGCATGGAGCGCCCGAGAAATGCCCGGAGTAAGCCCAGAGGTGGCGGTGCATCGCCTCTCGGTGGAGAAGGGCGTGCGTCCTGTGCAACAGAAAAGGAGGCCGCTGTCGGAAGAAAAAGAGGAGGCGCTGCGAAGGGAAGTCGGGAAGCTGCTGGACGCCGGGTTCGTGGAGGAGGCCAAGTACACCACTTGGCTGTCAAATGTGGTGCTGGTCCCAAAGGCACTGGGCGATTGGAGGATGTGCGTCGACTACACAAGTCTGAACCGGGTGTGCCCGTCAGACACGTACCCCATGCCCCGCATCGACCAATTGGTAGATGCGACCGCCTACCACGAGGCGCTGAGCTTTTTAGACATGTTTTCCGGGTACCACCAGATCCTCATGTGTGAGGAAGACAGGGAGAAGACGGCGTTCATGACATCATTTGGGAACTTCCGCTACAAGGTCATGTCCTTCGGGCTGAAGAATGCTGGCGCGACATACCAGCGCATGGTGAACACTGTGTTTCAAAGGCAGATCGGGAGGAACGTGGAGGCGTACGTGGACGAGCTGGTGGTCAAGAGTAAGAAGAAAGAGGACCACCTGAGGGACTTGAGGGAAACTTTCGAGACTATGCGTTCCCACTCACTCCGCCTGAACCCCCTCAAGTGCGTCTTCGGCGCGAAGGCGGGCAAGTTCCTGGGCTTCATGATAACAAAGAGGGGGATAGAAGCCAACCCAAAGCAGGTCGAGGCGATCAGGCGCCTCGAACCCCCAAGGACGCCACGGGAAGTGCATTGTCTGAACGGGCGCCTGACGGCTCTGGGACGATTTATCCCGCGGTCTGCTGACAAGGGTGCGCCCTTCTTTAGGGTGTTAAAGAGGGCGGCGCGTTTCAAGTGGACAGAGGAATGTGACGAAGCCTTTGAGAAGTTGAAGAGCCTCCTGGTTTCACCCACTGTAATGACGGCGCCTCGAGCCGGCGAAGTACTGTACCTATACATCGCGGTTTCACGAACGGCGGTGAGCGCGGTGCTCGTATCGAGGGCTGCGGCTGATCGAGAGGACCGCCCAGTGTATTACGTGAGCAGGGTGATGACAGGTCCCGAGACGCGTTACGCGCCAATAGAAAAGGCAGCCTTAGCCGTAGTCGCAGCGGCCGAGAAGTTGCGCCCGTACTTCCAGGCGCATACCGTGGTGGTGCTCACTAACTTGCCATTAAAGAACACGCTGGGATCTATGGATGTTGCGGGGCGCATGGTAAAATGGGCGGTGCAGCTAAGTGAGTACGACATCAAGTATGCGCCCCGCCCGGTGATCAAGGCGCAAGTGCTGGCCGATTTCGCGGCGGAAGGCGTGGTGAGCAAGGAGGAAGGGGTGAATGAGAGTTGGCAAGTCTACGTCGATGGGGCGGCTAGCCGAGTAGGAGCAGGGGCTGGAATAGTAGTCATCAACCGCATGGGTGTTATGCATGAGGTGGCGCTCCAGTTCTCATCCCTGAAGACCAACAACGCGGCGGAATACGAGGCGGTGATAGCGGGACTGAACACGGCACGTGAGCTGGGGGCGCGACGGATCCAGGTTCGTTCCGACTCGGCTTTGGTGGTGAACCAACTGAATGGCATATTTGAAGTAAAGGAGGAGGCGCTGAGCGCGCACCTTAAGAGGATAGAGGGGATGCGCTCCTGGTTCGAGCAAGTAGAGTTCACGCATGTCCCGAGGGAGGAGAATGCCCACGCGGACGCATTGTCGAAGCTCGCAACGGCCACCGACTTCGAGACCGAAAGGCACGTGATCGTCTCGAAAGAACATCCCTTGGAGGAGCCCATGGTGGGGGTGATCGGAGAGCAGGTTAATGAGGAAGAGGGGTGGATGACTCCGATCAGGGCGTATTTACTTCATGGCACGGTCCCGGAGGACGCCAGGCAGGCTTGGCAGGTTCGGAGAAAGGCGGCGCGGTGTACGATCTTGGAGGGGCAGATGTACAAGCGGTCGCACTCAGGGGCGTATCTCAGGTGCCTCACGGAGGCGGAAGGGGCAAAGGCGATAGTCGATGTACATCAGGGCGCTTGTGGCATGCATGCAGGCGCAAGAAGCCTCGAGAAGTTGTTGTTACGTCAAGGTTATTATTGGCCCACCATCAGGAAGGACGCCAAGAAACATGTGGAAAGCTGCCATCAATGCCAAATTCATTCTCATGACGTGCACCTCCCCCAGGCGCCTATGAGGGGCAATGTTGGCGCCTGGCCGTTCTCACAGTGGGGAATGGATCTACTAGGGCCTTTCCCCAAGGCACCCGGGCAGATGAAATATCTTATCGTGGCGGTCGACTACTTCTCGAAGTGGGTGGAGGCTGAACCATTGGCCACCATCACTCAGGCCCAAGTCAGGAAGTTCACAACCAGGAATATCTTCTCGCGGTTCGGACTACCCGAGTCCATCGTGGCTGACCATGGCAAGCAGTTCGATTGTCGACAGTTCATCGAATTTTGTGACGAACAGGGGGTCATCCTCCGCTTCTCCTCAGTGGCCTATCCCCAAGCCAACGGGCAGGCCGAGGCGGCTAACAAGAGCATACTGCATGGGCTGCACACGCGCTGGAAGCTAAGGGGAGATGGGTAGAGGAACTCCCGGGCGTGCTGTGGGCGCATAGAACCACGCACAAGGTGGCAACTGGGGAGACACCGTTCGCGTTGACTTATGGCAGTGAGGCTGTCCTCCCAGTGGAAATGCGGTTCTCGACGTATCGCGTCGCAGAGTATGAAGGATCGGCAAATGGGGAGGAGCGTGTGCATGACCTTGACATGCTGGAGGAACGCAGGGACATCGCCTCCGTGCGGCTCGAGGCCATGAAGCAACAGGTGGCCAAGTACTACAATCGCAAGATGCGACCTCACCGGATACGCCTGGGAGGCTTGGTGTTGAGGCGGGACTTTCGCCCGAGCGCGTCCGAAGGGAAGTTGGCTCCCAAGTGGAAAGGTCCGTACCGCGTACGGGAGGTAGTGGGTCCAGCCACGTTTAAGTTGGAACGCCTGGGAGGTAAGGCCGTCAAGCGAACATGGAACGCGCAGAACCTTAAGGTGTACCACGAGAAGGAAACAGGGGGCGACTCTGAGTAAGATGTCGGCGGCAAGAGGAGGGACGCCCACATTTTGACCCAAAGACGAGGGTAAGTTAGAGAAATTGCGAGGGGAGTTATTATTACTGCAAGGTGTGCAATCCCACACGCCCAAGGAAATGATTGTAAAGCGCCCTCCTTTTGCGCCATAGGATAGTAATATGTTTACTGCAAAGCGCCCTACTTTCGCGCCTTTAAGAGTATTGTACTTATGTTACCGTAAAGCACCCTGCCATTGCGCCTTCTATATATTCCCGGACCCGTGGGAAAGTCGGTTCGGTAAAGCGCCCTAATCTATGCGCCCACAAAGTAGGTTGGTTAAAGCGCCCTAATTTATGCGCCCATAGAGATGGTTGTTTAAAGCGCCCTAATTTATGCGCCCATAGAGATGGTTGTTTAAAGCGCCCTAAACTATGCGCCCGCCAGATCGATTCCCGATGGCATGGCATAAGTGTTTAGCCTGCAGTTCCCACTTAGCTCCAGCAGTGCAATACGACTCGCATACGCCTTGCGAAAAGACATATAAAAGGATAGGATAGGCGCCTCGACAAGACATTCATTTAAAAGGCAACCGCAAATTGATACCAGTTCGGGCACACCAAAGAAAAATAATACAAGGAAAGAAAAAGTGCAAGGAAAGAAAAATGGCACAAGTGCCCTATCACTCCTCCTCACTGTGCACCGCACCCTCTGGCGTCCCCTGCTGACTAGGGGAGCGCCTCTCTCCAGCTCCAGCGCCTCCTTCTTCCTCCTCCTCCTCTTCACCGCTCTCGACGTCTTCCTCCTCCTCCTCATTCGGAGGGGGGACGTCCAGTCCCACTATAGGCGCCAGCTCACTGGCCTTGCGGCCACTGTCGAGAAATTTCAGAATGTGCATGATCATCGCCATAGGGTCGAACTCCACCTCCGGGACGTCCTTGCTAAACTTGTCGCGAAGGACCTTCACCGTATCGATCACGGTGTCCGCTTGGAGGCTCTTCCCGGCCGCCGACTTGGGGAAATCAGAGAGCTCCTTCTTGAGGCGCTCCACCTCGGCATTGGCCGCCTTCAACTCCTTCTGACCCTGCTCCTTAGCCTTGGTGGCCCTCTTCAGCTCCTCGGAAAAGCTACGCGCCTCCGCGTAGTACTTATCACGATCAGCTTGGATCGCCGCCTTCTCCTCACGGAGCGCCTTCTCCACTTCGGCCGCCTCCGCGCGGGTGGCGGCAGTTTGCGCATCGAAGCGCTTTTGGCACGCCTCCTCGACGGAGGTTTTAATCTTCGCACGCTCCGCCTCGAGCCCGGTGGATAGCTTGGCATCCCAAGCCTGGGCCTCCTTCTGCGCCTCGTCCCGCTCTTTGCTAAGTGCCTCTTGCGCCTCTCGGGCACTCGTCAGCTCGTTCTGAAGGCGCTCCGCGGCGTTCTCTGAGGCCGAGCCCTCCTTTGCCAAGAGATCGAACTCACGTGCGGTGGATTCGATCAGCATCATCATCTAACACGTGCATGACATACTAAGGTTAGGCACTGCAAGAGATATCGAAAAAAGCAAGGGGAAAGGCGAGGGGAACGAACGCCTTACCTGGACGTTGAGGTTGGCCATGGTGCGGAGGGGGCGGTTGGAGTTAAGGTGGTCAGGGCGCTCAATCACCGCAGCATGGGACAGCATCATCTGCATCGAGGCGCCCGGGTCCTTGGCCGCCCTAACTGGGACACCCACCGAAACCTTCTCCAAGGGACGGGATGGAGGTCGCAAGTACGGGGGTAGGATCCTCCCCGTGTGCTCTCCAACACTGGGCATGACCAGGCTTGCCGGCACGCCCGAGGCAATAACGCGGTCCAGCTTTGCTTTCTTTGCTTCGGAGAGTAGAGGTTCGGCGGGCCTCTTTTCAGGCGCCTGGGAGTGGGAGGCGCGCGTAGGTGTTTGGGAAGTGGCGCCTTGGCTCCGGGGCGAGCCGCCCTGGCTGTGATTTGAGCGTGAGGCGCCTTGATTGTGGTGGGCAGGCGAGGCGTCCGGCTCCTCATCCACAAGGAGAGGAGAGTTATACGACGGTTGTGGCGCCTCGGCTGAAGCAGGGTTGCCTGCGCCCTCGGAAGGCGCGGGTCGGTTGTTGATGATCCTCACCCGCACTGGCTTCTTCGGTGCGGATGGGGATGCCTCAGTGGGCATCTTGATGGTTTTCCCTGCCCGGCCGCGTTTCCGGGGCGCCTTCGGAGGGATGAGATGGAGCTTCGATCGGATAAGATCCGATATGTTGGTGAAAACAGTGCCTGCGTAAAAGAGGATAAGAGATTGGTCAGTCAAGGCGTAGGAAAAGGGACACCAAGGCGCATGTAAAAGCTATATATACCATCGGCATAAAATTCCGCCAAGTAGCGGGCGTATGCGTCGTCCTTCTTCAGGCTTATTGGCGTGGACGAAAGGCGCCGAACCATATTTTCTTCCGCCTCGTTCAGGACGGGGCGCTTGTTAAATTCAGCCTCGTCCCCAAAAGCCCACTGCGTCCGGGCGGCGGCCCCACTCTCGAAGAAGGGTGTGTCCCGAGGGCGCACAAAGAAAAAGGATTCGAACCATGAGCGCCCCATCTTTTGGCCCTTGCTTATAAAGTGATACCCCAAATTGGAGCGCCTTTGTAGGCTGAAGCAATTGGGACTTCTAATAATGGTAAAAAAGTGTTGGAATAGTTTAAGGGAGGGTAGAACATTGTGTTGACGGCATTTGAGGCGGAAGAGGACGGTATAAAGAATAATCACTGGGGAAAGGCGCCCGATGGAACATTGGCACAAATGGAGGACGCCCTCGAGAATCGGGTCGATGGGGAACCGGAGCCCGAAGCGGCAGTATTCTTGATACACGCCGACCCAGCCCTCTCCACAGACCCCCACGCGCGCCACAGGCGAGGGGTGCGCGTAGCGCCAGTCAGCAGGCATCTGTGCCGCTCGGATTAGGGAGGTGAAGCGGGAATAGAGGATCTTCGAAGTGTAAGGCGGCCCGGCGTCCTCCTCGGACATTTGTTCGATGTCCGTGGGCATATACCCAGGCGGCCACATGTTGCCCCACTGATTTATCCCGAACTCGCGAGGCGCGCCGGTGCCTAGGTAGTCAGAAAAGGAGGGGGTCAAGAAGAGGGCGCATGTGGAATCAGGTTAAGAAGCAAGAAGCGCTCATGACACACGAGGCGCAACAGGCTCAAGAGGCGAAGGGGGCGAGTTATCTATTTGTGGGCAACCGCCGCAAGACGTAACACGCGAAGATTAAAAGGAGCATAAAAGGAGGGAAGGGAGCGCACGAATACATGGAGCGGCGGTAGGAGCAGCTGAAGGCGCCACAGCTCTGGGCGCCGTGTTGGAGGGCCCTGCGGGGGCAGGCGCCGCGCCTTGAGGCGCTGAAGTGGGGGGCACGGTACTGGGAGGCGCCGCCTCGGTGGGCGTCGTCTTGGGAGACCCGGGCTGGTTGGATGAGGCCATAGCTATGCGAGCAAAAATGAGAGTTGGGGAGTGTGCTAAGGCGCCTGGGTCGGATGGCCGAGAGGGTTGGCCGAGAGAATTGGCCGAGAGAGGTGCAAGGCACTGGGGGGCAGAGCAGAGCGAAATCTAGAGAGAGGAAGTAGAGAGAGGGAGATTTATAAAAAGTGAGGAAGAAAGAGTTGAGGGGGGCAATTTATAGGCAGGGATCGGAGGAGAGAGAATGGCCTAGGGGAGACGGAAGGTCACCTAGGCTGAACCGAATTCAAATTTTGAAATTTGAAATCGCTTCAGCCTAGGGGGAGGGGAACGGACCAGTGATTAAAGCGGGAGCCCAACGGTCCGCTCGTAATTAAGGCGGGAGCGCAACAGTCGGCCTACAATAAATAAAAATTTTTAATGAGACGGAGGAGAGGAAGGCGCCCCAGTCAATAGGAAGGAAGAAACCTGAAGGCGCGTCTCGGATGAGGAGCGATGGCGGGGCGCCCCCCACGAAGGGAGCGGGAAACCAAGAAGAGCGCACCATGACAGGGGCGCTGCTAGGGGCGCATGGGTAGTTAGGCCCCCACCGGGCGGTAGGCGCCTAACTGGGGGGCAATTGTTGGGGGCAGAGAAGAAAGGGCCCAAGTAAAGAGCCAGGAGGCCATCTTGGGCCGAGGAAGGGGCCAGGCCCAAAAGGGGACCAAGGGCTGAGGCCTGAGCAAGGGGGCCAAGCCCAGAGGAGGGCGCATGGCGACAAAAGGGGATAACGGTCAGAAGCGTACGGAGGGGACAAGGTGTGGGGCCATGCGCCTTAGGGTGGCAGGTTGATGTCAGAATGTCGGGGCGCCCGGGAGAAACAAGGTACAGTGCATTTAATGAGGTGATGACGTAGGGCGGATTCGGGGGGGATTGGTCGACCCTCCCTCGGGTATAAATAGTGAAGTGGGTGGAGCTCATTTACTCAGGTTCGGACTTCTCTCTAAAACTGATACTCGACTTCTCTCTCTAGAAAGTGGTTCTGACTTGGGCGTCGGAGTGCTAACGACCCCTCGAAGAGGGTTCGGTGGGCGCCTTTGTGTGCAGGAGGTGGAGCGCTCTGACGGGGAGGTTACGTGGCACAAACATTTTCTTTCATTTATATCAATTTAAAAATAAAATAAATTATAAAATCATGTTAATTAATATAAAAGAAATCTAACAAGATTCATCTTGACTACTTTTTATTGTTTAGAATTTTTAGTCATATTTTATAACATAATTCCTTTATAGTCATTTTACATAACCTCTTATATTAAAAAACACTTCTAATAAATTTTCAGCCAAACACTCAACTGCTTTTTTTGAAAAGTGTTTTCTTAAAAGCTCTAGCCAGAAACTGCTTCTACAAAAGCTATAGTAGAGCCAAACGAGCCCTATTATTGATTGCAAACTGATACACTAGCCGAATTCACTACATGATCACTATATATGTTCGGCTCTCTTTGCCCTAGGTTTACACAAGCAGGAAATGTGGAGTCCTTGCCGTGCAAGCATAAGATACAACCGAGGACAATATAACATAAATTAGCCTACCTCTTACTTTTCCGATACAATCGATTCGGGAGCAGTTCTTGTGCATAACCTTGTGGTGAGTAACCATTCATAACACTATCACCATCTACCACATCAACACCCTTTCTCTCTTCTAGAATGCCTTTAATTTTCTTCCCCTTGATCTTTAACGCATAATTTCTCACTCGTTTTAAGTCAAAATTTAATTTTTTGCGTAGTTAGATCCGATTAATTGTGCTCTTCAAAATGATATGCACTTTGATATATTTTTGGAACAAAAAAATTGAGCCATTTTTTACTAGTATATACCATATGGTATTGGCTGGTATTAAATAAGAGAATATCATATGGTATGAAAAAGTTTACCATGGTGGTATGAACATACCAAGACTGTAAGATGATTGAATACATGATAGTAGGAGTATACTAACTGTCATTTACGACTTTTAAAATTGTATACCACAAGGTACCACCCCATACAAGGGTGGTATTATGTGGCATTTTTTGGTCCTGTATTTGGTTCACCCAGAAATTTGTAGATCCAATAGATCATGATGAACTCGTTCATTTTGTGCAAAAATTTTAAAAAACAATTTAAAAACAAAGATGATACCGTATGGTATGGAGTTGGTAACGAGAGGAAAGAAATTTTTTATCTAAAAAAATATTGAAAATGGATCTCATTTTGCAGAGCACAACGAAATAATGAAAATTTTATCTCAAAAAACAATGACGAAATAATGAAAACAGGAGGCCTCTCAAACCACATTTTTGTCTCCTCCCATCAACAAACTATCCTCTCCATCTCATGG
The DNA here is from genome assembly GCA_946122785.1 of Linum tenue. Classification (NCBI taxonomy): domain Eukaryota; kingdom Viridiplantae; phylum Streptophyta; class Magnoliopsida; order Malpighiales; family Linaceae; genus Linum; species Linum tenue. The sequence continues at coordinate 34,158,757 of CAMGYJ010000006.1, read as the reverse complement.
GCAACTTTACTGCCATTTCTCCCCCAAAACCTCCATCGAACATCACCCACCTCCAGCCCTATCTTTCTGATCTCCTCGACCACCGTCCCCAATTCCGTTTTAATTAAACTATCCTGATTGAGCTTTTGGATCAACGATTGGCAGTCCGTTTCCATCAAAATCCGCCTTTGCACATGCACCCGAGCCAGTTTCATCGCCCATAAGAAAGCCTAGGCTATAGCCTTTTCTGGGTCCAAATCAATCCTCGTCCTCCTCACCACCGATAGGACAAACTTCCCTTCCTCATCTCGAATCACCATTCCCATCCCTGTACATCCATCCTTTAGCTTCGCCGTATCCACATTCACCTTCAAAGTTCCCCTCTCCAGTTTCTCCCATCTCACCATCGGTCAGGGCATTCGCTCCTGAATAGCTCCTAGGTTTCTACTACCAAACTACTCCAGGTAAAGTTGAGATCTTTCTATAACCTCCCATTCTTCAAGATTTCTATTATTGAATAGGTGATTATTGCGTTCCTTCCACATGAACCATAGGGTCATAGCTATTGAACATAGCTCCTCGTCTATTGCTTTGTCACTAATCTTACACAACCAATCCTCAGTAGTCTTTGCCCCCACCCCTTCCATAAATAACTTTCGAAGAAAACTAAGTCTCCATACCTTTCCCGACCAGTCACAGTCCCTTAGGATATGCTCTTGAGTTTTCGGCAAGCCACGGAAAGAACAATCATCATTGGCCTCCTGGATTCTCTTAGTTAGGTTTCCTCCAGTATGAAGGATATTGTTTCCCCATCTTCACAGAAACACTCATACTTTTGGTGGTAATTGGACATGCCACATTCTCAACCAGTCCACCGGAACATATTTCTCCCCTTATCACCCTGCTTCTTCCTTCTCCACTCATGGTATCCCAACTTCATTGAGTATTTTCCCAGTCTATCTCTTCCCCATACCCGAACATCAGGATGTGGATTTTTCGGCAAGGGAATCTGATTAATTTGTGCCCTGTCAGTAGGGTGGAAATTTGATTGCAGTAGATTGCTTTTCCAACTCCCATATGAGGGCTCAATCAGATCAGACACTCATGCTTGTAGTCCCCGAGAGGAGAATGGTGATTCAATCTTGAAATTAGGGCTACTAGGTACCCATCTATCCCACCAAATTTGTACTTGACCTCCCCTTCTAATTCTTCACCTTATACCTTCCTTCATCAACGACTGAGCAGCCATTAAACTCCGTTATATGTAGCTAGGATTACTCCATAATTCTGCTTCCAGAATGTCACAATTGGGATACTATTTTTCCTTCATAACTCGGGCAACTAAAGAATTGGGATTTTTCACTATATTCCGTACCTACCTCCCTAGTAGAGCTATATTAACTCCATGGAGGTCTCTGAAGCCCATTTTGCCTTCACCCTTAGGTTGACTCAATCTTTCCCAGCTCATCCAGCGGATCCTTCTCTCCTCCTTTTTCTGTCCCCACCAAAATCCAACAATAATTCTTTGTATTTCCTTAACCACACCCCTTCGGTATTAAGAATACAGACATAGCATAAGTGCTTTGCACTTGAGCTATGGCTTTAATCAGTACTTCCTCTCCTACATTTGATAGAGTTTTGCTTTTCCACATCTTTACCTTTTTCCGTACTCTGTCAATAATTTGTGAAAAGACCGCATTCTTTGATCGACCAATAGTTGTAGGTAGGCCTAAATACTTGTCATGAAATTCACCTGCTTCATGCCCTATAGAGTTGCCATTGCTTCCTTGTCCTTGTCCACCACATTGTTGCAAAAAGATAGCTCAAATTTGGGCAAACTAACTTGTTGACCAGACTCCTCCCCGTACTTCTTTAGAATCTGTTCCATAACCTCACCTTGTACCTTCTTATTTTCGAAGAAAAAAATGTTGTCATTAGCAAAGAAGAGGTGGGAGATGACAAGACCATTACCACTAATCTGAATACCTTTCAGCTTCCCCTCCTCTGCAGCTTTATTTGTTATTATTGATAGTCCTTCTACACACATTAGAAATAGATATGGAGATATAGGATCTCCCTACCTTGAACCTCGGGTTGAGACAATAATCTCGTATTGATAGCCATTACCAGGATAGAATAGGAGATTGTTTTAAAGCATTGCATGATCAGATCAACCCATCTTCTATCAAAACCCATCTTGAGCGTGATTCATTCCAAGAAATCCCATTCAACCCTGTCATAAGCCTTTGCAATATCTAGCTTAGCTGCAATGTACCCTTTCTTCCCCACTCGCCTATTATTCATTGCATTAAAACATTCTAAAGCTACCATCGGATTGTCTGTTATGAATCTGCCTGGAACAAACGCTGATAACACCTGAATTATACATATATTTACCTACACTTTTACATCCGAAAATTACCTAAATTGTACCAAGTTCATTTGGTTTCCCGATTTTACCCTTGGATTTGTATTTGAGTGATGTTTCAGGGTATTCTATCCAATAAAAACAAAAGAATGAGCCAATTGAACAAAAAGAAAGTTAGGGTTCGAAATCAGGCGTCGATGGAACTCGAGCCCGCGACGTCCTAGGCGAGGGCAAAGAGTCGTACCACTCCGGCCGCGTCTCCTTTTGGTGTCAATATATGAACCCACCATGTATTATGGTGATGAATCTCAGAGAGAGAGGTAGTTGACAATGCAAAGTCAAACTGCAAACTGCATAGTCAAACTGGCTCCTGCTAAACATAAGGAAATGTTGTCACGTTCAGCAAAATAGCCATGTTCACATACCACTTTCTGGGCAACACACCCGGGAACGTGGCCACGTTGAAGACCATGTAAAGTCAAGGAGCTTTCAAAGGGTCAACGTGGGCATCAACATGGCCATGTTCACAGTCACATTCAAGGCAACACACCCTGGAACGTGGCCACGTTGAAGACCACATCAATAAAAGTGAAGGAGCTTTCAAATGGTCAACATGGGCATCAACATGGCCATGCTCATAGACCACGTTCAGGGCAACACACCCTGAAACGTAGCCACGTCTACGAAAGTCAAGGAGCTCTCAAAGGGTGAACGTGGGCATGAACATGACCGTGTTCCAGGCCGTGTTCACTGTCAGAATCATGTTTCACATTCATTTAGACGCAGAGATCAGAATTACGACGCTGCCGGTCAATGGATCTAACGCGGTCTGGGAACACGGCCGTGTTGGTTGAGCACGTTGCCCTTTTCTGCACGTTTTAAGAGAGCAACCGACAGTTTCGTCCACCTACTAGCCAACATGGCCTGGAACGCGATCGTGTTCACCAACCACGTTGAGTAATAAATTCAGTCAATCAATCTCTACAATGCTGACACATCGATCAACCTATAAATAGAAGCTTGCAAGAGAAGAAGGGGAAGACACACACCACCCACCCCTACTTTGAGACTTTGGTCTTTCTTTCTTTCTTGTGTTTGAAATTAGTCAAAACTATATCCCTTTCGATTCCAAACTCTTGTTAATGTTTTCATTTCGTTAATCATATCTCATATTTCATCCATCGTGGTTCTCATGTTCGTGTTTGTAACTGGGAATACCGTGGTATATTGTGTTATTGAGATTACCGAAGTAAGAACTATTCTGTGGGGTTTTGATAATCATTTGTGGTGGTAGATTGGTCGGTTTCTACTGTCTTCTCCCAACGATTATTCCCCCGTCGGAAGTTTGCTACTCGTAGTCTATTAATTCAATATATATACCGTATTCTCGACCCTCCGTCTCCATCGTCATCATCATCATGGTTATGTTCTCAACCTTCATCTTTCTAAATCTCATCATGTCCGACTAATCTTCTAGTTGTTCCGGATTTGATGAACCCTAATATGTTCTACATAGATTGAGTGGTATCTTTGATATAGACGTGTTGTTCTCGTTCTTACGATCTTTTCTAGACTTATAATGTGCAAGTATCAATATTACGCATCTATTGTATATTTTGTCTAATACATGTAAATGAGACTGCGAGGTAATTTTGGATGTTAGATCTCTCATGAAAAAAGGAATTGATTAGAGCCACCGGCGATGGGGTCACTGTAACGACCCAACCTTTTTCAAAAACCAAACCATAACTCAAACCGGAAACTGGCTACTCCGGAGCAACCCAAACCACATTTTAAAATAAACAAACTGACATTATTTAAGAATTTTAAACGAAAAGCCCCAACACTTAGGCAAAATCTCAATCTCAAACACTTAAAACAACTTAACACAGAATCTCCAGTTTATACAAATAACCACGGACAAAATAATTAACTATTCTAACTTGACTCCTCAGGAGCTTTCTGATATCCCGTCAACGCTGGTACTGCTGCTCGCCTCGCACTACTTCTTTTCGTGATCCACTTCTACTAACCTATCCTCAACCTGGTGAGTGAAAATGGGTCAGTCTCGTCGTTACTTCTGAAGGTCTTTGCCTTAGCAAACCTCTTTACTAAAACACGTTATTAACGTTTCCTTTTCTTAGATGAAAGTCGTTCTCGCTTTCATCCTTGGTGCTTATTTCAACTTTAACTCATAGAAGTTCTCGACTTCTATCATTAACTCAAACACAAAAACTCTAAGACCACTGCGTTACGTCTCGCCGTCCGGTTGCATACCCAAACTCGGCAATGGCACTGCGTTACATCTCGCCGTCGAATCCATGCCCGGTCAACTACTTCGTTACGCCTCGCCATCCAGTAGTGACCCCAACATACATGATCAACTGCTGCGTTACGTCTTGTCGTCCAGCAGTGATCCGACCATCTACCGTGTCCAGTAGTGGCCCAACCGCCCGGGGGTTCATCTTACAAACAACCACACACATTCACATACATAGCACAACGCGTGCCTCCACCTTAAGTAGGCGGTGGGATGCCTCACACACATAATCGCGCATACTAAAAGACATCGACGAAGATTTTACCCCCTTTACACACACCTCATATCTGTCGAAAATGACTCTGAATATGCTCAAACATTTTGACAATCTCTGCCAAACTAATCTCCTCGCTTCCACGATTCCATAGGCGCAGACAACTCCTTGATTGGACGTTAAACGAACATGTTACGGCCAAAACAAACATTTGTCAGTTTTCAAAGTACCAGGTACCAAAACTAAAATTTTCCAGTCAACCTAGTTGACCACGACCCTTCTGGAAAATTACCGAAATAGTCGTCAATATTTTTGAATTAACCAGAATGGTACCTTCACTTGATAGATTTTCGTCCAAACTTCCGAGACTCCGTTCTCCCTCGTCCAACGTCGAAATTCGATTTCGTCGACACGGTGACGATCCTGGGAACGTCCTCTACGCAACCGTGTCCACCATTCTAAGTTTGGTTGAACTTCATATTTTTCCAGATTCCGGCGACACTCCGACCAATCTCCGGCGAAGCTCCGATGAGGACTCCAATTAACTACAAATTCGATTTTGAATCCGTGGGGTGACTTCTGATCTTCCCCCGATCAAGACCTGGTGCTCATAATCCTTCCTTTTCCTCGTCTTCTATTCCAGGGGCGGAGCCAGGATTCAAGCTTCGTGGGGACCAAAATAATTTTGTTCGTATTGTCAAAAAAGATAAACAAACTAAAAAAATAATTTATCAAAGTTAAGAAAACTAATTCTTTTGGTCATTATAATTGTCCTAGCTACATGCTTAAGACAATTATATTTACTTAAAATATTATTTAAGATGAAAAATATATAATGTCATTTTGACTATGAACGAGTTAATTATCAACAAAAATAATAATGCATTTGAATGATTACAGGTTTAATTATTTTTATAGCTGAAAATCAAAGTGCATTATCCGCTACAAGAAAAAATTTACTCATAATATATTGAAAAGAGTCCTTAAATTTGCAAATTCAAAGTTTACACTTTTTTCAGAGCTAAAGATGAATCCTTACCTTAAACTAAAAGCAAAAATAAACTAAAATATGAAAATTAGATGATTATATGAGAGCTAAAAATGAATCCTTACCTTAAACTAAAAGCAAAAGTAAACTAAAAATTAGATGATTATATGCGATTTTCATGCCAAGTACAACTAAAACCAAAAAATGAACAAAAATTCTTTATGGAGCATCGAACCCAAACCACCCCTAAACACCTTCTAATGCCACTCTGTTAGACTACAACACCAATTGTGACATAATTTTCAACCTGCATCATATATAATTTTCAACCTGCATCAATCATCATATATCATATACTTTATTTATACGTAATTTTCCCAAATCGCGTAGCTCCGCCCCTGTTCTAGCAAAAACGACGATGAAGACGAGGCTAGCCGGGGTTGCTCGCTTGTCGCTTGCTAGCAATCGCGGGGAGGAGGAGATGGTTGGGTCAGCTAGTTCCGACGCTGCTGCTACTTCGCTTGGTGTAGGAGTCCGGAGACGAGGGGAGAGAGAGCGAGAGAAAGAGATGGTGGGCCTTCTTTCTTTCTTCCACTTTTTCCTTCCTTACTCTTCTTTCTTTCTTTCTACTGCTATTGTTGCTCTTGATGGGGTTAATAGAGGGAAGGATGGAGGTTGGGGGAATTTAATTAGAGGGGTTATGGTGGGGGTAAGGGAATGGGGTGGGGAGATAGAGAGATGGGGAATGGGGTAACTGTGGGAATGAGATTAGTTCCCTTTTTTTTAAGCTAATAATAATAATTATATTATTATTATTATTATTATTCTTATTTCTCGGTTGCGACCCTTTGTATGTAGTCCGCAATTGAACCATTTTCCAAATTTTTCGGTCGAATCGTAATCGAACCTAAACCCGAATTTGGGGTGTTACATTTCCTCCACCCTTATAAAAATTTCGTTCACAAAATTTGATTGAACTCTTCCTTCCGTATTCCTCATTCTCGTGCTTCGTTGGCTCAAGAATTCACTATTACGATATGAACTTCAATGATCTTCGTTGCTTGTCCCGTATAGTCTACCTCATTTCTGATTTTTTCTCTTGACCCATAAAATGTATTCTCTCAAACTCGTTAGTATCGAGTAGCTTTGAGTGGCTACTTGTCCTATTAAATTCCCCAGTTTGGGTGAGAGGGCGAGATGGGACCAATTTCGATCCAATTTATTGGTCTGGCTCATCCAGTACTCGTTGTTGGCCTTTAAGTCGGAGTCGATGCATAACATTTCCTCCCCCCTTAGGAAAAATTTCGACCTCCAAATTTGTTCCTTGTGATGATCCCAAGCCTTGTTTGTGATAATCCATTTTGCTCGGTGGGTCTGTAATGCCAAATTCCTCCTTTGCTTCTCCTACCCTCTTTCTTCGATACTCCAACTTAGCCCATAACTATCCACCTCATGGTAACCGCCTCGTCACGGAGAGCTTAGCGTCGAAACTTCAAACTACTGTTTTTACTCCCCGTACATGATAGGGGCATCACTATCATTAGTACCCCTGACTTGCGATTAACCTTCTGATTTTTCTAAGAATCATGATATCCCCTTTTAACCTACTTCTTCACTCCTGGGTGCCCAACATAGCAACTCCTTATAGTCACTCGAACGAGGAGTTCTCGTACTACCAATCCTGCCACTCCTAGGCCTTAGCTGCAATTCCTCGTACGATCATTTCAGACTGATGGTCTCCCTTTGCCACAATTCCTTGGTTGGTTCAATAAGACTTGTAATTTTTATCACAGTGTCCACTCCGGCCACCTCTATGGTCATACTCGAGTTCAATCATTTCCTCCCCTACATCATCAATAACATAGAGGCTTCCAACCCCTCAATGTTTACACATCACCTACTTTAATTCTTGCCAATTTCCCGCGATGCTTGCCAGTAGTAACTCCAAAGCTCTTTACGAGTTTGTCTTTCCCAGGTTCTTACTTATCCTCCCCAGCTTGGGGGTTTAAGATAAGGTCCAAACTTCCTTGAAACTTCCAAGTCATAACTTTCCACTGCTCCTTGGGGTCGTAGACCTAAGTTTGATTCTCGTGAACATAGCGAACCCTCCTTGTGTCCTTCCCTCTTGATTATGGCCGACATTTGACGTAACTCCTTGGCCACTACCTGTTGACATACTAGATACTTGGAATCTTCCTGAGCCTTATCCTGATCAGCTCGCATTTCCGTAGGATATGAGCTGCTTGAATCCCCTCTTCTCACTCATGAACTGGTTCACACCTAACGATCCTCATAGGAATATGCTCTTTCTCCATCCCCTAAACGTACCCTAGTCTCAAGGGAGCGTCCTAGATTTATTTTCCTAATCATAATTAGAGTATACTGGAGATTCCAAAATTCCTAAACAGAACCCTTTTGACTCACTTAGTCAAACCTTTGACCTGACACCCCTTTTTTCTTTCGTTTTAAAAACAGAAACCTTGAAAACTCAGATTGTCACTCCAGTATTAATTGGAGACCAAGCAACAGATCCCTTCGGGGACATCCGATAAAATTGGAACCATACAAAGAAGATTAGCATGGCCCCTGCGCAAGGATGACACGCATAAATCGAGAAATGGTCCAAAATTTTCGGTCGAATCGTAATCGAACCTAACCCCGAATTTGGGGTGTTACAGTCACGTAGTTCCTTTGGATTAGCTTAAAAACCTAATAAGGAAATTCACAAATCTGGTTAAAGCTTTGGTTCAAGAGTCTTGCAAGCTACGGTTTCACTTGATTCTTAAGTCGAATGGGTGTTAATACATGTACGAACGCGTTAACACTAAATTGTGAATTTTCACGGTCAAAGATATGAACACTTCTCTATGTTAAATTCAACTTGTTTGTAAAATGCATATTAGAGGGATTCACTTCCGGGACAACACCTTCTCCATTTGATTTTACTTTGAAAACTATTTTATTGTGTTTTTATAATTGTGTGTGGTTTTATATCTATACGAAAATCAACTAAAAACGATTGACTAGATAATAGGTAAAAGGCAAGTACTAGTACACATAGACTCTATGGATACAACCTTGCTTCCTGCTATACTACCTGCGAATGATAGATACCCTTGCCTATTTTTCCTGTCTTAGTTACGGGCGATCAAATGCACTTTGGTTCACTGTAATGACCTCGTTTAAAATTCCTTTAAGCCGATTGGCAAGCACCCTCGAAAGAATCTTGTACTAAACCTTACATAGACTAATTGGCCGAAATTCCTTAGGAGTTTTTGGTGTCTTTGTCTTTGGGATCAGGGCCAAAAAAGTCTAGTTTAAACTGGTTGGTATCTTCCACTCTCAAGGAATGATTGTAACTCTTTTTTTATTACAGGGCCAACAGCCGACCAGCTCTTTCATTCCTCGCAAGAATCGCGCACAATCCTCCAATGTAGAACCTCAATGGAATTCAAAAGCGAGAGCTCCGAGACACAAGGACCATTAAGCTCAATGAAGAAAAGATGGGGGGTCTTTCTGTCAAGCACCATTAAGCTCACAAGCAAAAAGCTCCTAACATGAGAATGACCCCAAAGTCACAAGGCTCAAAGGGGTTGACTAGTGGATAAATCATTTCAGGACAATCAACATTTGGGCGTGGACTAATCCTATGCCTCCATTATACTTACTAGTGACTACTGTGATGTTACTCACCATGGTAAGAGGGATCTAAACACACAAGAAGAAAACGATCGACTCAAAACTCACATGGCTACCTAGTCACCTAACCATCTATTTCAATTCACAAAGCAACATCCATGGCAATTGTAATCAACAAGTAATCGAGTCAAAATATCCATTCATTTTTGCACGCATGAGAACTAAACCTTTGCACTATCATAATTCACCTCTCAATGATCATCATAGGGCGCACTCGATCACATGCAACAATTCAAGGTCAATGCCAATAACCACAAGATTCTCCTATAAACTGGCCAATTTAATCATGCAAACATTGCTTGGAGCACTGAAATTTTTTAAATTTGGGCATACATCAAGGCTCCAAGCATCAATCACACTCACACAAGCATAAGAATAAGCTACCCCCTTCGACATTGCCTTCAATGGCGTAAGATAAGGGTAGAACGAGTGTTACCACTTTGCTTAGTGAGTGACAGTTGGAATTTTTTACAGGGGTAGGAGATTTAAGCTCCAACGAGAAAAAAAAACACACATACCCAAAAACAATACGACTCGCTTGAGTCGAGGTTATTACACATTACAATACAATAGTAGTGGTTTATGATCACACGCACCAAAGAAAAGAAAGAAAAATAAAACAAAAGAGTTCAGAGTTCCAAGTGGAGTAGTGGGGCGAAAGGAATTGGCTCTGCCACATATCTCCCTCGTCGGCTACCTCTCACTAGGTCGTAAGCTCCAGCTCATCATCTAGAATGAGACCCTTGCGTCGAGCCATCTGATCTATGAGGTCGGTCTACCGGTCGAGGTGGGAAGTAACGCCCACAATGTGGGTCTCTAGTTGATCCATCCTCTGGACGAGGGGATCACCGGTTGCTCTGGACGATGAAGCTGCTCGTGGTTGTATAGGGCGTTGGAGCGCGGGACGGCGGCGGTGGCGAGAGCTTGAGCAAGTGGCTGCTCTGGGGATGGAACCCCTGCATCTGGCTCCACTGGAGCCGGGTCAACTACTGGGTGCATGGCTCCCAAAGGTCGGAGCCCGTCAAGGTACTCGACCCCCCTCTCTTAAGTACCAGCTGCTGGTTATAGAGTGAAGCCACTTAGAAGGGCTCGGTCCTCCCGACGATGGAGCATCGCTCCAAAGCCACTTCGAAGTGGCAGGAAATCCTCGTGATGAAGCCCCCCATGTGCATGGTGTCCACCCTATTCCGCCCAAGACACCGGGTGAAAAGAGGTGCCTATCAATGATCCCAGATGGATCGGCTCTGTAGGGTGCCTCATAGAGAAGAGAGCATGAAGCCCTCTGTTCGTCATCAGATGTCCCGGCTGCAGGCTGGGGATGAATGAACGGGTGAGCAGTTTCTGGAAGATCCTCTAGAGTCCTCAGCTTCACCGCATTGGTGCGGATCGCCTCGTACTCCTCGTGCTCGTGCTCGGGGCGGAATGAAGCCTGATAATGGAAGTCGATGGTGTACTGCCGCTCCGTCATCGTCATGTGAGTCGGGTCAAGCCCCATGGCATGGGCGAAAGCGTCATAGGTCAGCACTAGGGGCTGACCTCCCAACATGAACTCCACTTACGACCGGATCCTCTTGCCAGCCGGGACTACATGGGCGAATGTGAATTAGAACTCCATGTAGAGCTCGTGGTAGATGAGCTCGTCCATGGTGAGCAGCAAGAGCCATTGGGGATGACAGACGACCCCTGACATTGCGGCTCGGCATCTGAATATGTTAAACATGTCCAGGTCCAGCCGCCAATGTGGCCCGACTGGGCTATCCCTCTGGTAGGTGAACTTGTCGCCAAACCACGCATGGTTCACCAGGTAACTGATGAACTCGTTCTCCTCGTTAAGCATCCTGCAAAATTTGGAAAACAAACACCATACGTGGAAACAAACGTCAATCACAGCTCATTGGGAGGAAAAAAAATTCCCCCCCCCCCCCTCGCGCACACTTTTTATGGATTTCGAACATTGAAGCTCAACACACCATGGCATGGTTGTGGGTATTTCACGGTTCATCTTCACAAAAAAAATTGAACCCCAACCCATGCCACGGTGGCTACCATCCACCATTCAAGTATAATAATGCACATTCATTCAAAAATTAGCACTTGGTGGCGAGATCTACAAATGAAAGCAATTCAAATCAACAAATGCCCACGAAGGCTCACTAAGCTAATGCAATGTCAATCATCCTAATTCACCTAATTCCTCGCCCTAATTCTAAGTTTAACATTCGAGGCACTAAAATTCTCTTGACTTCACTACCTAGTCCGATTCTCCCAAAATAAATAAGGTAGAGCTGGAAAAACCAACCTAGAGACACAAGTAGGATGTAGAAGGAAGTGAGGTGAGGGAGAGGAAGGCAAAAAATGGCTGATAACAACCCGGAGAAAGGTCACCGGATCTTAGTTAGAAGCTCGCCGGACTCTCATCAGAGGCTCGCCGGCAGCGACTTCGGGGGAATTTTTTGCTCCAAATCTCCCCAAAATCAAGGCGAATGCCACCTTTGATGGGGAAGAATGGGTCTATGGTTTGTTTTGGGTTTTGCCCGCCGGAAGTGGGTGAAAAGGCCTGAAAACCTTCCAAGATTCGTGGTTTTCTGGCGGGATTTGCATTATCCGGAGAGTTTTTTGGGTCGTGAAGTGAAGGGTCAACGTTTACACCCCTTTTATAGATGACGCTAGCAGTTCACGAACGCGTTTGCTAGTTCACGGTCGTTAAGACCGTGAACACAGCAATGCGACCATGAACTATGGGTGGTTGACAATTAGCAAGCTCGTGGAAGTTGACTCTAGTTGAGAAAGCTTCACCCGGGTTTTGCTCCCCCTAGTTAACAACTATGACTCGAATAATCAAACGACCGTGTGTGGTTAGGGGGTCATAAACCGCAGGGAAGTCTAATAAGCATCCAAAGTTACCCTCTTAGATTCTAGGTTGAGGAATGGGATACGATCCAAGCCACTTACGTGACCCTCTCAACCTATCGACTAAGGACTAGTTAGACTTCACCCTCGATTTGGAGTATGGACGGCGTTTTACAACCAAACCCTAAGTGTTTAATACGAATTAGGAGGTTTGCCCTCTAACTAACCTAGACAAGGAGGCATAGAATGCCCAAGAAACCCATCTCTAGTAGAGCCTCTTAAGTTAGGGGGTTTCTCTCTAAGCTAGGTTAGAATGGCAATTAGATTGATAGGCTTTCACACAACACAATCATTTCTAAATAATACCTCCATATTCACATTAAAAAAAATTGACACACAAATAATTCAATTCATAAAATCATTCATATAATTGTAGCTAGGCTTTACAAACATCCAAGTGAAATAAGGGACTACTCCATGCTAGGAGAAGGGAAAACACAAGAGCAAAGGAAAGGAAAACCATCATGAAGAGGCAAGCCTTGCTCCTTGTGCTGAAGAAAACCCAAATCCTTGCTTGGAGATCAAACCCTAGCTTTTCAAATTCTTTTGTTCGTCACTTTTCTCACTCTAAAATCTGAAGAAGAAGAAGAAGTTTTCTCCTTTAGGTCTCTCCCCTTTCTTCTTCCTTTCAGCTCCACACTTAAACCCGGATCGAACTTAGTTCACTGCCTTCCAGTTCACGGCCGTGAACACCTAAACGCGTCCGTGAACTCAGTGTCGTCTCCAAAACGCATCGCTTTACTCTCCAGGGTTCACATTTGCACTCAAAGTTCACGGTTTTAGAGACCGTGAACTGCCTGGTCGTCAGTAACCTCTGGAACCCTCGTGGACACCTCGCTGTTCACGGTTTGTGGTTCTATTTCACTGCCTTGGAGGCCGTGAACACCAATGCCATGTCGTGAACTGCAGCTGATTCCTCCTCTTTGCCTGATCTTCGCTTCATTTCTTCCAACTTTCGACTCCGGGGTTGGTTCCACCTGTTAGGATCTAAAACACACTGAAACACACAAAACCTAGCGTAAACCAGCCTTTTAGGAGTTCAAATGTCACAAACGTCAAGTGGAACTGGGGGTAAAAAGTGTACAATTAGGCCCGAATCACCAATCCATGACAGTTTTAGCTCAAAACACTCATTGGGCAGGGTGGCTCTTCTCTTTGGTAGAGTTCACCACTTCACCATCCATTTGTGCAATTTTCTCTTTCTTGATGTCAATGTCCATGTCAACAATCTACTCCTCTGCCTACTAACGTTTGGACCCTCCTACCAGGCTGGTAGTAAGGCCCTGCGGACGCTCTTTGCTCTGCGTTTGGCGCCTCCAGACTCCACCCTTCTTCTCTTGAGGTGGTTCTATTATATGGCGACCCCCTGACTACTGATCTCGCACCTTTTGTTCCTCCCCTGCTAGAGTCGCTTTTCTGTGAATTGATTGCTCCTCCCTCCCCATTAAACTTTAAAGCAAGCTCTTCCCTTCTCAGCTCCTGTCTGTTATTCCATATCTTTTCCTTACTTTCTTCTCTTTCATAAACCTTCTTTGGACCTTCATGTTTGCAAGCTTCTTAGTTTCAGCCTGACCACCAATTAACTCCATGTAAGGTGTAACTTCCTTAGCCACTGTTGTTGTGATATGTTGGGTTCCAACTAAGATTGTCCCATACTCCTGGTTTAACGTCGTCCATATCTTAGACTCCATCTCTATCTCTTGCCTTGACATTCGTGGACCCTTTGGAAGTGGTCCTACTTTGATCCGCTGACCATATGCATCTTCTTTCGATGGATCATGACTCTAACAAAACTTTTCCGGATGTCCTATGATCCCGCAAAAGAAACAGAAGGAGGGGAGTCTTTCATATTTCGCTTCAAATTCTTGGACCCTGCCCTAAATGTCCAGTTTAACTTTCTTTATGATTGGTGTGTTGATTTCTTTTTCCACAAAGAAGCGCATAAAGGAGCTCCAAATTCCTAAATTCCATTCATCGAATAATAAGAATCTGCCAAACATGCTCGCTACTTTATCCGCCATTCCTTGGTTCCTTTAGGATGGAGGGATATCCAAGACTCGGATCCAAACTTCCATCTCATGTAAATCCTCTGGTCCGACCTTTCTGTTCAAGTTAGCCTCTGCAAAAATCAGTAAATCTCCATCAAAGTGTCAAGGGCCTCCAAATCGGACCCTATTCCCTTCATCCATCTCGCTGAATTGAAAAGCTATTCTCTTCTACCAGCGTAATAGTGAAATCCCTTTTCCGATTTCAAGCTTTAGATAATGTTGCTTTCATCGACTTGATGTTAGGATTTCAAGAGGCAAGCAAACTTTCGATTAGCCCTAGTTTTTGTATTGCTAGGTCGATGCCTATTGTCTTATCTCTCTCTTCAATCAGGAAAGGCTATTCATCCTCCTCCTCTAGTCATATCTGTCATATCTGTTGAATGTGAAATTTTCCCACCAAGTGCAAAAATGTGAATGAATGTGGATCAATGCTTGTGGTCGATGGTTTTAAGCCATTGGGGCATGGTTAGGGTTTGTTTTTATGTGTGGATAATCCATGAACTGTATAAAACCATGCCTCAGTGAGCTTTGTGTGCATTTGAGTTTAGTTGTCCACAAGCCGGTCTTGTGAAAGCCTTCAAGGCACAGGACCGTAGTGGAAGCCTAAGTGTGAGGGAAATCTTTTCTCCACTTGATGTGAAACTGACAGTTATTTCCACGTATGGTGTGTGTTTGGATGCTTTGCAGGATGGTTAATACAGAGCATAAGTTCATCGGCTACTTGGTGAACCACGCAAAATAAGAGACCAAGTTCAGCTAGTGGAGATACAGTAAGGTCGGGCCTCATTGGGTGCTCGATCTGGACATGTTTAACATGCTTAGATGTCCGGCAAAGATGTCGGGGGTACTCAGTCACCCCTAGTGGAGGAAGCTGCTAACGGCGGATGAGCTCATTTACCGAGAGCTATGCGTGGAGTTCTACTCCACTTTCTCCCACGTCATTCCGAGGAGTAAGAGGAGTAGTCCCTACACAGAGTTCATGTTGCGGGGTCAGCCGAGAGTGCTGACATATGATGACTTCGTTGAGGCCATGGGGCTCGTTGCCACCCACATGACGGTGACATAGAGTCAGTACACCACCAACTTCCACTACCAGGCGGCCTTCCATGCCATCTGCCGCACCGAGTACCAGGGAGACGACTTCAGGGGGTCCAACACCAAGTCCGTCATCCCCAACTTGCTAGTTGGACACTTGATCATGAACATAGGGTTGATAGCCCTTCATTCACTCCATCTGGGAGCCATGGTTGCTACCACCTTCGCTCGATGCGAGGGCTAGGACCGAGTGAACACGATGCACTTGGGCGGCATCATCACCAGACTGGCCCGACACTTTGGGTTAGATGTGATCGGGTGTTCCATCATCGGCAGGACGAAGTAGTTTCCGGTGGAGACCTTATATAACATGAAGCTGGTGCTTCAGGGGGAGAGAGGAATCAAGTTCCTCGAGGGCCTTCGACCCTCAGCAACAGTGTGACCTCGAGTCAACTCTGCACTAGTGCAGCCTAATCTAGAGATTCCTCCCCAGGAGCAGCCACCCACCAAAGCTCCCTACCGCCGCCAGTGACCCGCAACACCACCTTCATCAGCTGCATCATCATCATCATCATCATCACGGGCCAGACCCTCTACCTTAGGACCCCCTCGATGAGCGAGTGGATCGCCTCGAGGCACATTATGTGGGAGTACTGCTCGGCTTGACCGCACCGCCGATCTGGTAGAGAGAATGGCTCGACACTAGGGCATCCTCTCTGATGACGAGGAGTGAGCTTGCCACAAAGAGGTAGTCGTCGAGTGAGACATGTGGCAGAGTTGATTTCTTTCGCCCCACTTCACCACTTACAAACTCAGAAATCTCTTTATTTTCTCCTTAATTAGTGTGTGAACTAGTACCTTGTGAGTTATTTATTTTAAATCGTATTGTGAACCCTTGTTATGTGTAATAACCTCGCCTCGAGCGAGAATGTGCTTGTGTTTGTGCTTTGTTTTGTTTCTCCCTTGAAGCTCAAACATCTTACCTTAGGAATTTATCCATCTGTCATTCACCAAGCCAGGGGGTAGTTTACTGACACGCTAAAACACAACACCAAACTGCGCCCAAGTGTAATCGCAGTCCGGAAATGCAGTATATGGAAAGCTCTATTTGTCAACCCGGGGCCTAGATCTACTGCCTACTCCGTGATTATTTATTATCTAGCAAACTAAGTCGAGTGATTTTGGTTTATTATCCACACGACCACAAAGAGTCCAATACACGACCAGTGTGGCTTGGCCGCGTAATTGGATTCCACACGGCCGTGTGGATTCCTCTGCTTCTCGCCAAACGTCCAACTTTCGTCCAATCGACCCGAAACTCGCTCCCAAACCTCCAATCACGTACTAGGACCTGAAATAACACAAACGAGAACAACCTAGCGTGAAATCGGCCTAAGGTACGAGAAATGAGGCTCAAACGGCATAAGAATGGTGGATAAAAACATGTGTATATATCAAGTCATCAAATTCCCCCACACCTAACCTTTTTCTTGTCCCCAAGCAAACCAAGTCAGATACAAGGTAAACTCAACACATTTCAACTTTGGGGACAAATCATATAGGCACAGAACACGTGAATCATACTAGCTTTTGATCATTGACATATGGACAACTCAACAGCAACCTAGGCAACCACCACAGAGGACATTCGAGTGCAGCAAAATCAGGCAAAGGAAGAGGAATTCTTTCTGTTCGCTAACCAACATAGACTTGACTCAAACACTTTACCAAGACAGTCATCGCATGCATCAAACTCAAGACATAAGAATCCAGACCGAGCCATCTAGGTCCTCACCGGGGTAAAGAACACAAAGAACAAGGAAATGAATCGCTCACTCTCGACCAGTGGGGTCAGGACAATTTGATGCAAAAAATGCACATGCTTATTCCCTCAAATCCTAACGTCTCTTCACCATGATGACAGCCTCTAAATGTTAGAGTTCACACAAGGGATGTCACCACTAACTAATCTGGAGGTCTTAGACACATGTTGAAGTGACTGGTTAGGGTCTTGGACATGGGGAAAAAGCCTTTTAGGTGGTGGAAGTATTCATAGCACAAGGTTCCATAGTTCCAAACCCAACACATTCACAGCCAATCAAACTATTAACTTTCTTTTGCCATTTTGCATTATTCAAATTCTCTAGAGCACAAGAGAGAAGGAGGTCACAATAATGTTACTATTTCCAAGCCAAACTGCTAAGAAACACTACTTACTGAGCATGATTCAGATTTTTGGGTAGTGGCTCTCTTTTGCTTTCATTCAATTTTCTTTTTTTCTTCATTTTTTCATTTCTTGAGAGAACCACCACCTCTGCACATTTTTCAAACACATGCCCACATGCCTAATTTTTAAGCATTACCTCTAAGAGATGCAAAAACCACTACGTGGAACCTTCTAAGAGATGCAAAAGGGTGATTTTCTAGTGTAGACCTTAAGAAAGAAAAGTACACGGCTCAAAGGGTCTGACTAGGTGGTATGACACACCAGGACAGTCAATTTGGTCGTGGGCTATTCCTATGCCTCCATCATCTTAGCTAATGGCAACGTGAATGCTACACATCATGGAAGAGGGAACTATCGCACAAGAAAGAAACGAGCAAGCTCAAATCTAACATGGCTACCTATATGCTCTATCTCTCATTCTGATTCCCTGAACTAGATGCATAAATGAGTGTCAAGAGCAAGTGATCAATCCAAGTCACAGTTTGTAAGCAAACAATTGAAAAACTGATCCCCTACACAATTCTACTGCACGTCTCAGTCATCATCATAGGTTGTCCTAGTTACAATCAAGTTTTCATGCATTAATTCGAAAAGCCATTCGATTCACCAATCAAATCCACAGTGCCAATATGATCATGCAAACCTCAATACTTGGAGCCCTCAAAACGTGAGATTTGGACAGTGGACTAGGCTCCAAGCACACATATATAGATTCCAACCAATACAAAGTACCCCCCCTCCACACTTATGTTCGACATTTCCCTCAATGGAGCAAAGGGAAAGATAAGGGGAACGAGGTTACGGGTGGAAAAACTGTCGGGAGACTGGAAGTGGACCAGTCAGCGAGAAACAGATGGAACGACGAAACAATTCTGCACGAAGGGAACATAAAGAACACACTAGCACACTGTGCATTAGGGATCAGAGTTAGCCCAGATGGCCACAAAACAAACAATCCACAAAAGAAAGAAAAAGAAAAAAAAAACACACGAAAGACTCAGTTCAAGCTCCGCACACACATGGAGCAAACAAGAAAAGTCGAAAAGAAAAAAACACACTCGGAGGGGCGACGAGTACAGACTACTCGTTGCCAAGGTTGTCAAGGTCGATGTCGTCCATGAAGGCATCATCAGCGGCTGGCGGGGGTGGAAGTGGAGAGTCCTCCCAGTGAGTCCTCCAGACTACTGCTCGCCCGGTATCAGCTGGAGCAGGTGCTGCTGGATCTCCTGCATCCGCCGAGATCGACCCCGCTCCCTCTCGATATGAGCAAGGGTCACCCCCTGCTGGGCCTCCATGCAGTCGAGGCGCTCATCATAGGCAGCAATCCGGGTATTACACTCGGCCTGGTTAGCCGAGTACTACTGCTGGAACTGAAGATGATGGTCGAGGAGTCGCTGATTTTGGAGACTCATCTGCTGGAATTGGTGAGTGAAGTAGTCCTAGGATGGAAAAGTGGAGCTGCTACCCCCGCACTCAAAGGTGGTCTGGTGGGGGCATCAGCAGCGTCCACATCATCGGGGTGGACATCCTTAGTGGCATTATCCTCAGGAACCTCGGGCTGATCCTCCAGAGGGAGTGGTGGAGCAGGAAACCCCGCGATCCACTTGACGTCGCGCTCGACTCGAAGCAGGTGCATCTTCGAGATCGTGTCTTCGCCGAAGACACAAGTGCCCCCTGCTCTGTGCAACCCTGTAGTGGGATCTGGAAGTAGGTGGCCAGGCGGGTGATGAGGGCGGTGCAGTGGAGGGTCGCCAGTTGAACAGCACTCTTGTCCAGAGTGTGGTGTTGGTTTGGTGAAAAATCGACCAAAAAAGGCCGGAAAATCGCCAAAAAGATGAAAGGGCGCGGTTTTCCTACGAAGGGGAGAGGATTCCGGCGGGGGGTGATTGATTTTCTGGCCAACGCGACCATGCAGGCCGAATTTATAGGCCGCAGGTGCGTGACACGGGCAGCCCACACGGCCGTGTGGAGCGGGTTTCTGCCCATGTGGCACCGAGAAATCCACACGGGCTGGCCGAGGTTTTCACACGGCCATGTAGAGGCCCCTTGCTACCCGTGTGGAAATCACAGGGCCTTCACACGGCCAAAGGGCATTTCCACACGACCGTGTGAAATTTAGGCCTGGCCGTGAGGAATTCCAGAGCCCCGGATTCGACCTATTTTCGCGCAAAATCGACATTCGAACCTTGGATAACACCTCAAAAAACACAAAAACAAAAAAGAAAAAGGAAAGGAAATGCAAACCTAGGTGGGGTTGCCTCCCCACAAGCGCTTCTTTACCGGCTTTTAGCTGGACGCCAGTAGAGGAACTAAGGGTCCTCGAGCTTTATTAGCAGCTCTGCGCGCTCGACAGCACCTCCCAAGTACAACTTTAGGAGGTGGCCATTCACCTTGAACGGCTCAGTTTGAGCATTGCTGATCTCCACCGCACTGTGCGGGAAAACTTGGGTGACCGTGAAGAGTCCCGACCACCTCGAACATAGCTTGCTCGGGAAGAGTTTCAGGCGTGCATTGAAGAGCAGAACACGATCACCTACCTGGAACTCCTTCGGGCCCCTCAACCGAGCGTCGTGGAGACGCTTGGTTCGCTCTTTGTAGAGCAGGGTGTTCTCATAGGCGTGGTAACTCCTGTAACACTCAAAATCCAGGTTTAGCAGCTTAAGGGCCCAGGAGGCCTTGTGATCTAGCTCTACTAGCAAATGACACGCCTTCCCATAAACAAGCCTATAGGGTGCAGTACCAATCGGGTTTTTGTAGGCTGTCCTATATGCCCAAAGAGCATCATCGAGCTTGGTGGACCAATCCTTGCGGGACTGATCCACCGTCTTTTCAATTATTCTTTTAAGCTTCCGGTTCGTCAGCTCGGCTTGCCCATTTGACTAGGGATGGTAAGCCACCAACACCTGATGCTTAACACCATAGCGAGAGAGGAGCTTAGTGAATTGCCCTTGAAAATGGCTTCCTCTATCACTAATGATGGCACGAGGTGTCCCGAACCGGGAGAATAGCTCCTTCAGAAATGAGCAAACTCATCTTGCATCATTGGTGGGCATGGCTTGAGCTTCTGCCCACCTCGAGACATAGTCCACTGCAACCAGTATGTACAAATTGCCATAGGATGGAGGGAATGGGCCCATGAAATTGATGCCCCAAACATCAAAAATTTCACAAATGATAGAAATATGTTGGGGAATCTCATCCCGGGAAGAAATTTTACCTGACCTTTTGGCAGCGGCCGCACTGTCGTGTGAAGGTGTCTGCATCCTTGAAGAGTGAGGGCCAATAGAAGCCCGACTGTAGCACCTTCCGCGTCGTGCGGTTTCCTCCATGGTGACCTCCAGTAGGTCCCTCGTGGCATTGAGACAGGATGTCTCCCATCTCGTGCTCCATGACGCAGCGCTGGATCACGCCATCTGCTCCGATCCTGAAGAGGTAAGGATCCTCCCAGAAGTAATGCTTCAGGTCGGAGAAGAACTTGCGCTTTGCATGAGTGGCCATCCCCTTTGGTAGCTGCTTGCCCACCAGATAATTGGCAAAGTCAGAATACCAAGGGGCCACGCTGTCTACCAATGTCATTGCCAACAATCGCTCCCCTGGGAAGGAGTCATCAATCTCTTCCACGAAGTTGTCCACCGGAGGGGTTTCCAATCGTGATAGATGATCTGCAGCAACATTCTCGGCTCCCTTCTTGTCCCGGATCTCTATATCAAATTCCTGCAGAAGCAGGATCTAGCGGATGAGCCTAGGCTTTGCATCAGCCTTGCTCATCAGATAGCGAATCACCGAGTGATCAGTGTAGACCACCACATGGGAGAGCACCAGATATGGCCGGAACTTATCAAATGCATACACCACAGCGAGGAGCTCCTTCTTAGTGGTGTTGTAATTCTCCTGTGCATCGTTCAAGGTCTTCGACGCGTAATAGATGGGATGGAAGTGCTTCTCGCATCGCACATCAGCTCAAAGGGAAGAGACCAGTCAGGAGTCACCACGATGGGTGCATGGGTAAGCTTCTCCTTCAATGTCTCGAATGCAGCTGTGCACTCAGGAGTGCACTAGAATGGTGCATCCTTCTCCAGCAGCTTGGTCAGAGGCAGGGCAATCTTCGAGAAGTCTTTAATGAAGCGCCGGTAGAAGCATCTCTGGAAGGTCGTCTGTGCATTACACAGTCCGAATGGAATCCTCCGGTAAGCAAAGGTACCGAAGGGGCAAGTGAATGTGGTCTTCGGCTGATCCTCTGGTGCGATAGTAATCTGGAAATAACGAGACATGCCATCCAGGAAGCAATAAAACTCATGGCCAGCCAACCTCTCCAACATCTGATCAATGAAATGTAGGGAAAATGGTCTTTCCTTATGGCGTCGTTCAGGCGCCGGTAATCGATGCAGACTCTCCAGCCGGTCACGGTCCGCATTGGGATCAACTTGTTCTTCTCATTCGGGACCACAGTCATCCCGCCATTCATCGGGACCACCTGAGTGGGGCTGACCCACTTGCTATCAAATATAGCAAAGATTATCCCTGCATCCATTAGCTTCACAATCTTTGCTCGGACCACTACCTCCAAGTTGGGAGACAATCTCCGCTGTGGCTGCCTGACTGGCTTAACCTCATCCTCCATCAGAATTCTGTGGGAGCAGAAGGATGGGCTAATGCCTCTGATATCTGTTATCTTCTACGCAATGGCCCGAGCATAATTCTGCCTGTTCTTCTGCTCCGGTGTGAGATCCGAGCTGGTAATGACCGGGAGCTTATTCTCCTCCCGGAGAAATGCATACTCCAGGTGAGAGGGGAGGGGCTTAAGCTCCAGCTCTGGTGGCTCCTCCAATGATGTGGCGATCCGGGGCGAGATAGGGATCGGCTTGAATGGTTTCTCTCGCCCCTCGATCGCGGCCTAGTCTAGTTCCGCGAGCTGCTCCTCCAGTGCAACTCATGTGATTCCTGTTCCCCTAGCAAAAGGCAACGCTCGAGGAAATCGTCAGTACCCGCACTCGTGATGGCGAGTGCAGTCTCAAAATCAGTAATAACATCACAGTAGTCTAGATCATCATGGAGCTGGGGGTGTTTCATGTTATCAGAAACAGAGAAGGTGATTTGTTCACCCCCAGCTCGCAAAATCAATTTCCCATCATTCACATCAATGAGCGCCTTGGCGGTGGCGAGAAAAGGTCTACCCAGTATTAAAGGCACATCCACATCTATATCAAGAATCAAAAAATCAATAGGATATGAGAATGGCCCTACTGTGACTATCAATTCCTCTGCAATGCCCCTAGGATGCACAATGGATCTATCAGCAAGTTGAATGCTTATCCTAGCATCACTGGGTTCACCTAGGCCTAGCTTTTTAAATAGTTTATATGGCATGACATTTTTGATAGCGCCTAAATCTGCCAAGGACTTTCCTATATGCAAACTACCAATCATGCAAGGGATAGTAAAACTCCCTGGGTCTTTTCGCTTCTCTGGTAGTTTGTTTTGCAAGATGGCAAAACACTCCTCGTTGAACATCACCCTTGACAGCTCCCCAAGCTTCCTCTAGTTGGTGAGGAGATCTTTCATGAACTTGGCATACTTTGGCATCTTTGATAATGCCTCCACGAAGGGCATGCTTAAGTTTACCTGCTTCAGCATTGCCGTGAACTTGGCAAACTCAGTCTCCAGTCGGTCTTTGTACAACCGAGTAGGAAAGGGAAGCTGCGGTACATACTCCTTCACCACTGGTTGCGACTTAGGAGCAGGCACCTCAACCTCCTTCTCCATTTCCTCTTCATTAGCTGGAAGTGCTGAAGCAGGGGTCTCTCTCTCTCTTGTTCCCAAACAGGTGGATCAGCAGTCATCTTGCCACTCCTGGTAGTAATGGCCTTGCAGTGCTCATTTGGGTCCTGCGGATGAGGGATGCTCTGACCGGGTAAAGTACCAGGATTCCTCTAGGCTACAGCCTGAGCCACACTCCCAAGCTGGGTCTGGATATCCCGCAGCACAGCCTGCGTGTTTCTTTGGCCAGCTTCTAGCTCCAAGAATTTACCTGAAGCTTTCTCCATGAACTGCTCGATATTATTGAACTTGTTTGCACTAGAGGTGGCCAGAGAACCCACCAGATCTCGCAATTCCGCCATCGGATCACTCTGTACTGGGGTTGCGGAGGCTGCCCCTGACAGATGAAATGGCCGCACCTGTGACTGAGGTGGAACTGGCCCCTGTCTGGGCGGGTAGAGAGGCTGCTGCGGCTGCTGAAATTGCCCTTGTCTGGACTAGTAAGGAGGCCTCTGGAAGCCTGGTGGTCCCTGAGGGACTGGTGGTCTAGAATTGGGCCCAATCGAAGAGAAGTTGGGATGCTGGCGCCACCTCTTGTTGTAAGTGTTGCTGTAGGGGTCGAAACGCCTGCCATTGCCGATGAAGTCCACCTACTCCTGGGGAGTAGACGACTCCCTCATCGCTTGACAGTCCTCCACGGTGTGATGGGAGCTTTCACACCATTGGCAGTGCATCGGCTACTGCTGTCCTGTACCTGAAATCATTCCAGAGCGATCGATGGTTGAAACCAGTTTCGATACCACCTGCACCAAATCAGACAACTGGGTGGCTACAACATGCATACCCCGCCCTGGTTCTCGTCTCGATCTCCTTGTCGTTCCCCAATCATATTATGCTCTGCCATCTCTTCAAAAAGTTGATTCAGCTGTGGCGGTGTCTTGGTGAGCATATTCCCGCCGCAAACCGAGTCAATCAGCTGCTTCTCTTCCGGGAAGAGGGATGGTAGAAGGTGCCCACCTTGAAGGCGTCGGTAAAACCATGGTTGGGAAACTTGAGGAAGAGACTGGTGTATCTCTCCCAAGCATCCATAATGGTCTCATCTTCATCTTGAGCAAAGTGGGTAATTTGCTTTTGCAGGTCCACCGTCTTGGACGGAGGATGGTAGCGGGCGAGGAACTTGTCCGCCAGGTTGGCGAACGTGGTGATCGAGCTTTGAGGTCGAGTGTCCAGCCACTCATTGGCTTGCACCTCCAGAGTAAATGGGAAGTACCTCAGCGAGATTGCATCGGTTGGGACCCTATTGATCTTGATCCCATCGATGAGCTCGTAACACCACCGAGCCGCGCAGCATGGTGATCACAGAGGTGCTCACCTCAAAGTTATTTGCTGGAACTTGAGGGTGCTGGATGGGTTACCTCATGTCCGCGGCTCTGGCGGTCCAGTAATATCCCATGGTCTGCTCCTTGGGGATGGCCACATCATTGTTCTGTGGGTCACCCATTTCTTCCTCCTTGACGATTTGCAGTTGTGCTAGAGCCTCCTTCGCAGCCAGTCGCGCCTTTAAAGCCCGCTTGAAGTTCCTACAGGTTCGTTCAAGCTCTTGATCTAATGGTAGTAAATCTCCCGATTGGCTACGGGTCATGCACTACCTGCACACAAAATGCAAACACAACCCGTGAAGGCACAAAGGTGGAAGAGAGAGAATGCAGAAAATAAAAAGATAGAGTAACAAACTTTCACGTTTCCACAATAACCTAGAATTCCCCGGCAACGACGCCAAAAACTTGACACGCTAAAACACAACACCAAACTGCGACCCGGTGTAATTGCAGTCCGGAAATGCAGTAAGTGGCAAGCTCTATTTGTCAACCCGGGGCCTAGATCTACTGCGTACTCCGTGATTATTTATTATCTAGCAAACTAAGTCGAGTGATTGTGGTTTTAATTAAAAGCAGTAAGAAAGCAGGAAATGGTTCGGTTTCCTAAAGCAAGGGAAGAGTCAATCGGGAATGAGTCCCCCTAGCTCCTTAGTTAGGTCGCAGTTGTAATTACTTTTGGTTGCTTTACTGTTGATTATACTGCGGAAGGTCCGCCAGTAGCTTGGAATCTCTTAAGCTGACCAAGCCCTCTCAGTCAAATTACCCGGCAGATGACTAGTCTTCACTAGGATAGAAAGCTGAGTCTATGAACACAGAACTCCACTACTGGAACTGAATTCCAGTACAAAGCAGTGAATTGACTAACTCTCGTATAATCGATTCACTACTACCGCTTGAAGAAGCTCTAACAACCTAATCAGATTCTATCTATCTCATGTTGCAGCAGAAATCAATAAAAGATGATCAGGCTTCAATTGACTCAATCAACACACTTCAATCGATTATAATCCAACAATATCACAATCCAAACGTCGTTACAACAATGATCCCTAACACATAGAACTAGGGTTCTTCATCCCCAAGTGAGAGAGGGTTCTACTCCATAGAGAGAGAGGAAAACAACAAACAAAGCAGTCATACTCATCAAGATGGGAAGAATCTGCTCTGGGATGGTGATCTTCACTCCAAGGATGATTTCCAAGCTTGATTGATGAAACCCAGCTCGAAAACCACTCTTAGAGTGTTCTTCGCACTTTCTCTCTCTAGGGCTCTGTTTTTGCTCCAAAAAATCGATCCCCTCTCCTTTGGCTCGAAATTGGGTTAAAACCCAGAATTTCCCGACCACACGGCCAGGCCACACGACTGTGTGGCTTTCCAGTCTGACCGTGTGGATGTGAAAATGCCGCGTTCCAATTAAGTGGTCTTCATGCCCGCTGCAAGGCCAGAAGCGCACGACCGTGTGGATTTCCAGCCTGACCGTGTGAGCTCCCTGGAATTTCCACATGGCCACAAGCGGTCCAATACAGGGCCAATGTGGCTTGGCCGCGTAATTGGATTCCACACGGCCATACCACACGGCCGTGTGGCTGCTAGGTCTAGCCGTGTGGATTCTTCAGCTTCTCACCAAACGTCCAAATTTCGTCCAATCGACCCAAAACTCGCTCCCACACCTCCAATCACATACTAGGACCTTAAATAACACAAACGAGAAAAACTTAGCGTGAAATCGGCCTAAGATACGAGAAATGAGGCTCAAATGACATAAGAATGGTGGATAAAAACATGTGTATATATCAAGTCATCATTTACTATTATGAGCCTTGATGTATGCCCAAATTTGAAAAATTTGAGGGCTCCAAGCAATGCATGATCAAAATCGCCGGTTGGTGGGTGAATCTCATGCTTATTTGGCATCGATCTTGAATTGTTACATGTAATCGAGTGCATCCTATTATGGTAACTGAGAGTGCATTAGGGTTGTGCAAAAGCTTAGTTCTCATGTGTCCTTGAATGAATGGATGTCTTGACTTGGTTACTTCTTGAGTATAATTGCCATGCATTGAAGTTTTTTAAATTGGAATAGATGATTGGGCAGATAGGTAGCCATGTGTGTTTTGTGCCGATCGTCTTTTTCATGTGTGATAGATCCCTCTCGCCATGGTGTATAACTTTCACCATTGTCACTAGTGATTATGATGGTGGCATAGGATTAGTCCATACCCAAAAGTTGATTGTCCTGAAATATTTTATCCCCTAGTCAACCCCTTTGAGCCGTGTGACTTTGGTGGTCGTTCTAATGCTAGGAGCTTCGTGCTTGTTGAGCTTATTGGTGATTGAAAGAACGACCCCCACCCATCCTTTCTTCGTGTCAAAGTGTGAATCATCCTTGTGTCTCGGAGTTCTCTCTTTTGAGCTCCATTGAGGTTCTACATAGGTGGTTTTGCATAGTTCTTGCTAGAAATAAGAAGGTAGTGTTGGAGGGAAGTTCTTAAAAGGAAAGAATTGTCCGTTAAATGAAAGATGTGGCATGTGTTTGGCTCTCTAGTACCCCCATCAAGAAAAGAGAAAAAGAAAGAAAGAACAAAAAGAAACGAAAAAAGAGGTAATAAAACGGGGTAAATAAAAATAGAGAGTGGCCACAAAAGTCTAAGTGTATAATATAGAAAGGGTTTCTTGGCACTCAAGCCATTGAAATGTGGATAGCAAGATAGGCTGAAGGTGTGTGCTTGAATGTGGTTCGTGATTGGTAGTGGTTTGGAAGAAGGGAAGTGTGATTTTTGTCCGGTGCTAGTGGCCTTTGTTTGTAGGAAAGGTCTTAGTCGAGACCATATAACCTTGGTTTTTAGGTTTAAGATGTAGGACCTCACGCCATGTTTGCCACCACCCAAAAAGTCTTTTCCCCATGTCCAAGACAATTTCAAGTCATTTGAACCCGTGTCTAAGACCTCCGGACAAGCTAGTGATGACAACCGTCCCGTGAACTCTAGCATCTAGAGGTTGCCGCCAAGGTGGAGAGACAATAGGGCTGAGTGTTGATGATTGTGCACATCTTTTGCACCAAAAAGGCTCTGGCCCCACTGGTCGAGAGTGACTGATTCATTCTTGTTTTGCATGTTCATATCTTACCCCGTTGAGGAACTATGTTGCCCCGTTATCTATTTCTTGGACTTGAGTTCTAGGCGTGGTTAGTTGTGGTTGGTGAGTAGTTCGGTCGAGACTTGCATTAATTTGTGAACAGGGTGAGAACTTTTCATTTGCCCAATTTTTATGCAATCGAATGTCGTTTGTGGTGGATGTCGGTATTGTTGAGGCGGTTCATGTGTTGATGCCCAAATAGTCATTAAGATTCACAGCTTTGTGCTTTTTGATTTGTTCCCAAGTTATCTTCTTAGGTTGAGATATCACATAGGTTGAAAATGGTTTGCCTGGGGACAAGCAAACGTCTAAGTGTGGGGGAGTGATTCAGGCTCATATGTACACTTTTTACCCCCGGTTTGCTAGGTCGTTTAAAGCATTTTTACTCTGGGAGGTTTGGTTTTCCACCGGTTGTGCCTTGTTTTGGTGTTTTTCAGGCTCTGGCAGGTGGAACCAACCCTGGAGTCGAAAGTTGGACGAAAGGGCGAAAGATCAAGTCAAACGGTGGAAACAACAGTAGTTCATGGTTTGGGCTGTGAGTTCATATTCACTAAGTGATGTGGCGTGTTTCATCGTGGTTCGCAGTCTGGGCTTTTAGTTCACGACCGTGAACTGGGCCCAATCTGGGTATATAAACGAGGTTGAGCCAATGGAAAAGCGGGGACACCTAGTGTTAGAAACTTTTTCTTCAGATTTCTAGAGTGAGAAAGTGACGAACCAAAGAAGGAGGAGAAGCCATCTTCAAGCTAGGAATTGGGAATCCCCCCCCCCCCCACACAAAGGAAGATATCTTCAACACAAGGAGCAAGGCTAGCATCTCTTTGATGGTTTCCCTTCTTCTCTCTTGTGTTTCTCTTCTCCTAGCATGGAGTAGTCCCTTCTTTCACTTGGGTGTTTGTAAACCCTAGCTACAATTATGTGAATGCTTGTATGGATTGAATGATTTGTGTGTGGTTGTGTTTAATGTGAATGTGGAGGTATTATTCATGAATGATTGTATTGTGTGAAAGCCTATCAATCTAATATCCATTCTAACCTAGGTAGAGAGGAAACTCCCATTCCTTTCTTTGAAAGAGGCTTGAATGCTGGGTTTTCTTAGGCAATTCATTGTCTCCTGGTTAGGTTAATGCAGGCCAAACCTCCTAATTTCGTATTAATACCTAGGGTTTGGTTGTGGGTGGCCATCCGAACTCCAATTCGAGGGTGAAGTCTAACCAATCCTTAGTCAATAGGTCGAGAGAGTCACGTTGGTTGCTTGGATCGTATCCCCTTTCCTCGACCTAGAGACTAAGAGGGTGGCTTTGGCTGTTTGTTACACTTCCCTATGATTTACAACCCCCTCACCACGCACGCCCATTCGATCCGACAAGTCATAATCGCAAGAACTTTAACTTTAGATAGTTGTTTTCACAAAAAAAAAAAAAAAACAGCTCGAGTTGATATTTAAACATATTTGGCCTATACTGCACCCGGGCAAGGTTTGTACTTGGGCATTAATCAGGAGTTTTAAAGTGGTGCATTCGGGTTGAGTCAAGAGAGGATGACCAATTTTCTGGTGGAGAAAAGGGGAAGCACGGCCGAAAAGTGAAAGAGAGAGAGAGAGAGAGAGAAAGCACTGTCGGGTCCCTTTTATATTGGGAGGCAAAAAATGGGTGGGTGATTACACGATCGTGTTCTGGACATGTCTCGCCCATGCTTTTATGGCCGAGGCTAGACACGCGGTGGTTAAAACACGGGCAAGGAACACGATTGTGTTCTGGCTGTGTACCGCCCATGCTTTTATTGCCGAGTGCTGTCTGGCTAAAAGAGGAAAACACGCGCGAGGGAGGCAGGGAACATGACTATATTCTAGTCGTGTCCGTCTCGTATTTTTATGGCTGATCCTGCTCTGCGAATTTCAAAAGTTCCTTTTTCACACAACCATACCCCATGCGTGCCCCGCCTAAAAAAAATACACACAACCACAGACAAAAAATATGCCACCCCGGGCTACAAAAGAGATTCCAGACAGACTCAATGACTCAAATACCAAAAATCAAAAGAGAAAAGGAAAAGAAATGCAAACCGTGGTGGGGTTGCCACCCCACTAGCTCTTCTTTACTGTCTTTTAGCTGGACACAGATGGAGGAACTAATGGTCCTCGAGCCTGATCACCAGCTCTGCACGCTCGACATCACCTCTCATAGACAGCTTCAGGAGTTGGCCGCTCACCTTTAACAACTCAGTTGGAGCATTGTTGATCTCCATCACACCATGCGGGAACACCTGGATGATCGTGAATGGTCCCGACCACCTTGAACGCAGCTTGCATGGGAAGAGTTTCCCGCGTGCGTTATAGAGAAAAACGCGATCACCAACCTGAAACTCTTTAGGGCCCTTCAATCGAGCGTCGCGAAGATGCTTGGTTTGCTCCTTGTACAGGCGAGTATTCTCATAGTCGTCCCAAAACCATTCTTCTAACTCCAGTAGCTGCAGCTTACGTTTAGTACGTGCAACACTCAAATCCAGGTTTAGCAACATAAGGGCCCAGAGAGTCGATATGGTGATGTACCAATTGCCGTATTGTAGGCTGTCCTGTATGCCCACAGAGCATCATCGAGCTTGGTGGACCAATCCTTGCGGGACTGATCCATCGTCTTTTTAATTATTCGCTTTAGCTCTCGGTTCGTCAGCTTTGCTTGACCATTCATCTGGGATGGTAAGCCACCAACACCTTATGCTTAACATCATAGCGAGAGAGGAGTATAGCGACTTTACCTTGAAAATGGGTTCCTCTATCGCTAATGATGACTCGAGGTGTCCCGAACCGGGAAAAGAGGTGCTTAAAAAATGAGCGGACACGTCTTGCATCATTGGTGAGCATGGCCTGAGCTTCTGCCCACCTCGAGACGCAGTCCACCGCAACCAAGATTTAAAGATTACCAAAAGATGGAGGGAATGGGCCCATGAAATCGATGCTCCAAACAACAAAATTTTTACAAATAACAGAAATATACTAGGGCATCTCATCCCGGGAAGAAATGTTACCTGACTACTGGCAGCTGTCGCACTGTTGTGCGAAGATATCAGCATCCTTGAAGAGTGAGTGCCAGTAGAAGCCCGACGATTGCAGGACCTTCTGCACTGTGCAGTTCCCGCCATGATGATCTCATGTGGTACCCTCGTGGCAGTGAGACACGATGCCTCCCATCTTGTGCTCCATGACACATCTTCATATCATGCCATCTGCTGTTACCCTAACGAGGTAAGGATCCTCCCAAAAGTAATGCTTCAGGTCGGAGAAGAACTTGCGCTTGGCGTGAGTGGCCATCCCCTTAGGCAACTTTTTGCCTATCAGAATACCAAGGGTGACACTCTTTAGTAAGCACAGCGCCAACATTTGCTCACCCGGGAAGGAATCATTGATCTCGTCACAAAGTTGTCCACAGGAGGGGCTTCCAACCGTGAAAGATGATATGCAACAACTTTTTGGCTCCCTTCTTGTCCTGGATCTCGATGTTAAATTCTTGCAGAAGCAGGATCCAACGCGTGAGCCTAGGCTTGGCATCAGCCTTGCTCATCAGGTAGCGGATGGCAGAGTGATCTGTGTAGACCACCACATCAGAGAGCACCAGGTAGGGTCGGAACTTGTTGAAGGCATACACCACGATGAGCATCTCCTTCTCGTTGGTGGTGTAGTTCTCTTGTGCGTCGTTCAAGGTCTTCGACACGTGACTGAAAAATCAATCTCATCACACATCATCTCGAATGGGAGAGACCAATCAGGAATAACCATGATGGGTGCATGGGTAAGCCTCTCCTTCAAGGTCTTGAATGCAACTGTGCAATCTGGAGTGAAATGATCACAATTCAGTCATCCCACACGTCCCAATTAATTGTTCAAAGATCAAACCAAGGTAACAAGAACAAAGCTGGAAAGTGGCAAAGTGTTGGGACAGTTTTGGGAACCCTACTTTGGAGGGTGGATTCTCTCAAATGGTTTAGTGAAAATTCAATGTTGAGGTCTTGTTTTGAAGTTCCAATGATCTACTATAATGTGGAGTTCTTGGATCGTCAAGAAGAACAAAAAGGGCGAGTTTCAAGCCAATTATAAAACCCAGTTTGCAACTAGAAAACTGCCTGAATTTGGCTAAGGCAGAAACTGAGTTTCGGAAGCCAACTTTGGAGCATCATTTGCGGAGTTTTGGGTGCAACCAACTGGTGATTCGAGTTGGGTAAGAAAGTGTGCAACTTTCTAAACACGGGGAAGGAGTTGGTTGACCTCGACTCAACCAAGAAGGACATTTTTCAGGAGCTTGAAGATGGTCCGAATAGCTGTTTCCTGGACAACTTACATTGAAGAGAAGGTTGTTGCTTGGTTTATAAGTTTCCTTTTTTTTATATGGATTCCTTTCCATGTTTAGCTTTAAATAGTTTCATTGTTCTTTTAAGATTGTAATTAGGTTTACTTGGCTATATATAGTCTTTACTTTGAGTTGTAATGGACATGTTTAGTTGAATGAAAAACCTTACTATGCAGAGTTTTCCTTGAGCTTGAGTGCATGAGTTTGGTCTTGCATTTTCGTCCTAGACTTGTAGACCTACAGATCGATTTCACCATCATCCCTATTGTGGTGTTGCTATACCCAAAACCAGCCTCTTTCCCTTGTGTTGAAGTTGCTAGTTTGGTTCTTTGCCTTTCACAAAACCCTTCCCTGTTTTACTACAAAAACTACCCTACACGCTTCAAACCCACAACCAAGATCGTAAGTTGTATGTTTATGATCAGAGTCCCTTCGACGGCCTCATCAAGTGGCATCATCGTTGGTTCAAAGCAGTGGACAAGACGACGAAGGGTAATCATCCTGTTGCAGCGAGAACAAGAAGAAAGAACCCCATAATGTTGCGAAAACCGGACGGAACAGAGTCCAATTCTAAGTTCGAAGAAGAAATTCAGTTTGAGGATTCGGCCCTGCCAGGACAAATCAATACAACTGAAAAATTTCAATCTATTATGGCATAAATAAATGCCATGTTTCAGGTCTAGTTCGACCACATCAACCACCAATTGGCAGAATTGAAGTCGACGGCGATGGACCTCCTCATGATTCGAGTTGACATTCGTGATGACAAAGAGGCGACCATTAACTACTTTTTGCAGGGTCTAAATAGAGACATTAGGAACCAAGTTGAGTTGTTTCAGATTGTGCAGATTGAAGAGCTCGTTCAACTGGCAGTGAAAGTTGAGAAGAAACTGAAGCAAAATTCTAGTATGGGATTTTCTCTACCTAGCAGTGCCCCCAAACCTGTCCCTGAACCTGACTTTAAACCGGTATGCCAAGCAAACCCGCGAGGAAAACTACGCCATCAACCCAAGAGAGACAAGGACCCTCTAGTGGCGGCATTAGATGATTCAAAGGCCACGGCTATGGCCACAAAGCGCATCAATACGCCAATCAGAAAGTGTTGGTACTCATAGACGGCCAATATTGTTCTAAAGATGAAGAAGAGGCCGAGAGGAAGACTGCTGGAACTAAGATGGAGAAGAGATGGAAGTAGTGTATGAATCATTGCTCGTAATTCAGCAAGCTTTGACAAGAAAGGAAGAGGACTTACCCGTTGTGGACCAGAGAAGCAGCTTATTTCACAAAAGGTGTCCAGTGCGAGGCAAGGTTCTTACCGTCATTGTGGATGGAGGAAGCTGTGCAAATATGGTGAGTCTTGGCGCTGTTAAAAAGCTCGAGTTGTCCATGATTCCCTTCTCGGAGTCATATTCTTTGCACTGGCTTAGTGATCACAATGTGATGAAGGTAAACATGCAGGTCAAGGTGCGAACGGAAATTACCATGATGAGCTATTGTTCGATGTAATTCTGATGCAGGCAGCACATTTGGTGCTAATTAAGGAGGCCCTGGCAGTTCAATCGCCAAGTTTCTCACGATGGTTGGACCAACTACTACTCCTTCAAACATCAAGGTAAGAAGATGGTGCTCAAGCCATTGCCGTCGGAGGACGTTATTCTGATAAACAACATATGGCGCGAAGTCGGCACCAAGAAAGTGTGATTCCAGCAATTCCCCTCTAGGTAATGAGAAGGGATGCAATTTGGTGACTCGTCAGTACTTGCTAACTGTTGTCTCTGGCCGCACAATTCTGCGACGAATTAAAAGGGGCGACTAGAGTAGATTCGGGGTAAGCGACCAACATCAGCACGTCCACAACTCACCCAAGAACATGAAAAATCAAAGAGCTCGAGCAAAAGAAAGCATGGTCGCAGTACCCAAGAATTGAAATTTTGCCACCGAAGGAGGCAAATAACGAGCACAAAATGGGAGAATCGGTTGAGGAGTTTGGGGACGATTCGAATCAAACCGATAGTTGGGAAAGCTTGTTCAGGTCTCATCGAATGTGTAGGAAACAGGAAATTGGCTCGGCGGTGTCTGAATCAGAAACTCCCAATTTTTAATTTGGTTCGCCGGATTCTAGAAATTTGTCAGCGGAATCTGGAAATTTTGAATCTCCCAATGGCGGGAAATCTACACGTCGCAATTCAAGGCGAATCGGACACCAACAAAGTTCGGGATCAATTGAATTCGCTTTTTGGAAACAAGATGAATGCGATGGAAGCCTCAAGAAAGCGCAAAATGGCTCCAAACTAAAACCCACAAATTCTTAGAGGTCGCAGAAGTCTATGTCGTCACCAGAAATTGGAGTTTTCCATTCACCTTTTCGCGATCCAATTTGGGACAGTTTCGTTTATTCTTTTGAGTGCAGGTTGCTCCAAGATTTGAGTGCAAAGCTTATTAAAGAAAGGGGGCGCTGATATTATACAAATAATCGTTCAAATATCAAACCAAGGTAACAAGAACAAAGCTTGTTTTGAAGTTGGAATGATCTACTATAATGTGGAGTACTTGGATCGTCAAGAAGAAGCCAGGAAGGTTCAGTGAAAATTCAATGTTGAGGCTTGTTTTGAAGTTGGAATGATCTACTATAATGTGGAGTGCTTGGATCATCAAGAAGAAGCCAGGAAGGTCGAGTTTCAAGCCAATCAAAAACCCAGTTTGCAACTTGAAAACTGCCTGAATTTGGCTAAGCCAGAAATTGAGTTTCGAAAGCCAACTTTGGAGCATCATTTGCGGAGTTTGGGGTGCAACCAACTAGTGATTCGAGTTGGGTATGAAATTGTGCAACTTTCTAAACCCAGTGAAGGAATTGGCTTACCTCGACTCAACCTGGAAAGCCATTTTGCAGGAGCTTGAAGATGGTCCGAACAGCTGTGTCCTGGACAACTTACTTTGAAGAGATGGTTGTTGCTTGGTTTATAAGTTTCCTTGTTTTATACGGAGTTCTTTCCTTGTTTAGCTTTAATTCGTTTCCTTATTCTTTTAAGATTGTAATTAGGTTTACTTGGCTATAAATAGCATTTCCTTGAGCTTCAGTGCTTGAGTTTTGTCTTGGATTTTTGTCTTAGATTTGCAAACCTAGAGATCGATTTCACCATCATCGATCTTGTGGTGTTCTCCTACCCAAAACCAGCTTCTTCCCCTTGTGTTGAAGTTGCTAGTTTGGTTCTTTGCCTTTCACAAAACCCTTTTTTGTTTTACTATGAAAACCACCCTACACGATTCAAACTCATCACTAAGACCCTAACTGCTTGTTTTTTATCAGAGTATCTTCGAGGGCCTCATCAAGCTAGTTCAAAGGCAAGGCAATCTTTGAGAATTCCTTGATAAATTTCCTGTAGAAGTCTTCATGTCCTAGAAAGCAGCGTATCCCCTTCACAAAAATGAGAAGAGGCAGCTTGTTGATCATTTCGATCTTCGCGCAATCTACCTAAATCTCTTGCTTGGAGATCTTATGCCCGAGCACAATCCCCTCATGAACCATAAAATGACTCCCAGCTGAGTGTCAAATTAGTCTCATCGCACCTCTTCAGGACAAGTTCCAGGTTATGGGGACAGTGAGAGAAAGAGTCTCCACAGACCAAGAAGTCATCCATGAAGACTTCCATGATCTCACCAACGAGTCGATCAAAGATCACCACCATACACCGCTGAAAGGTTGCCGGTGCATTGCAGAGCCCAAATGGAATCCTCTGGTATGCAAAAGTAACAAAGGGGAAAGTGAGTGTGGTCTTCGCCAGCCTCTGCGGCATCTGGTCAATGAAAGGAAGCGGGAAATTGTCCTTTCTGGTGGCTTCATTTACGCGCCTGTAGACGATTCAAAGAAGCCTGTCGGTCACAGTCCACATCGGGATCAGCTCGTTCTTCTCGTGCCGGACCACAGTCATCCCGCTTTTCTTCGGGACCACCTGAATGGGGATGACCCACTTGCTATCAGATATAGCAGAGATGATCTTGATATCCATAAGCTTCACGATCTCTGCCCGGCCATTGTCATCAAGTTAGGAGTCAATTTCCACTACAGCTGCTTGACAGGTATAACCTCATCCTCCATAAGAATTTTGCGGGAGCAAAAGGATGGGCTAATGCCTCTGATATAAGTAATCTTCCATGCATTGGCCCGGGCATACTTCTACAACAGAGCCACCAGACTGCTCATTTGCTCGGGGGGAAAG
Organism: Linum tenue; assembly: GCA_946122785.1. NCBI lineage: Eukaryota > Viridiplantae > Streptophyta > Magnoliopsida > Malpighiales > Linaceae > Linum > Linum tenue. Next base: position 34,122,138 of record CAMGYJ010000006.1, on the reverse strand, counting down.
TTTTGAGTTGATAATCACCGGGAGCTTATTCCCCTCCCTGAGAGGGGAGGGGCTTAAGCTCTATCTCTATTGGCTCCTCCAAGTATGTGACGATCCGGGGGGAGATAAAGATCAACTTGAATGACTGCTTTGTTCCTCGATCATGGAGCCGTCTAGATCCACGAGCTGCTGTGATAGGGCTTACGCTCAAGTTGCAGCTCCTATGATGCGTTCCTTAGCAAAAGACAACACTCGAGGAAATCTTTAGTACCCGCACTCATGATGGCGACCCTCCATATTTGGGGCTCAATGAGAGCACGACCCTCCATATTTATCGAGAGGCAAAAGGTGGATTGTCATCATGCACTTGCACTAAGGCATTAACATTAGATGCGCAAACTGCCAAGAACCTAAAAATGGAAGGAACATTTCCCTCTGCAGAAGGAAAAGGTTCTACTAGTGGCAAGTTTCACCTTATCAGGTAGTCGCTCTTCTCCAATAGTTGAGCTCTAGACACAATTAAAGTGCATAATGTAGGAGCTCCAACTGATGAAATCAGAAAATGCAGCCTGATCCAAAGAATGCTATACATTAACTAGTCAGCCTAATAGTTGAAAAATATGAGGTGGAAAGGATCCTGCATGAAACACCGGCACTACAGTCACATGCCACGATTACCGAAACTAATAAAGGCAAGCAACATCGTCAAAAGCCACCTCAAGAACCAGAGGAGATCCATTTTAAAAAAATTACTCTCCGAAGTGGGAGCGAGGTCCTACCTTCAAGTGTTGTTCTTGTCCAAACTAAACCCCAACCAGAACCTCATATTGATGTTAGTCCTCTAGTTCGTGAGGAATAACAACTGGGAAGGGAAGAACGAAGTGGCCCTACTTACAAACCTTGCCCTGCTAGGGCTCCTTACCCCGCTAGGTTCAAAAAAGGCAAAGGTGACCAAGACGCCTATTTCTAATAATTTTCTAGGTATGTTAAGTAAGATAGCATCGACATGCCCTTCATAGAAGCTATAGCTACAATGCACAGTACTCCAAATTTATGAAGAAAATTGGCTTGCTAAAACACAACACCAAACTACGACCAAGTATAATCGTACACTGAAAATTCAGTATTGTGGGTTTAGGTTGTAATAGTCAACCCAAGGCCTTGATGTATTGTCTACTCCCTGAATCTCTATTATTTAGTTGTTGAAATGTAGTGAGGTGTTCAAAATCAAATTAACAGAAACCAGGAAATGTTCTGGTTTCAAGTATGCAAAAAGTCAACCGGATATGAGTACCACTAGTATGCAGCTAGTTCAGATTATATGTTCCCAATTCGTTCTGATTCTATCTATCATAGGTTAAAGCAGAAGTCAAGAGAACTTGATCAGGATTCAAATGACTCAATAAACATGCCTCAATTGATTAAAATCATCCAGTATAACATCCAAAAGTCATTACAAGCAAGATCCCTAACACATGGAAATAGGGTCTAGGGTTTTTCATACCCAATTGAGAGAAAGGCTTACTCCATAGAGAGAGAGATGGAAACAGAAATCAAAGCAGTCATATTCATAATGATGTGTATAATTTGCTCTACGATGTCAATGTTCACTCGTTGGGATCCAATCTGGGCTTCAATGGTGAGAAATCCACACCAAATAGCTCCTAGGGTTTGTTCATCATCAATTTCTCTCTCTAGAACTCTATTTTTCGCTCCAAAATGTCGATCCCTTCCTTTTGTCCAGATCATGCATTTTGATAAGCTGGGGATGGGGGACATACAGTTGCTTCTTCGGTAAACACGTTTGTGTTCTTTACTTCGCTTACCAGTGCATTGCATCCCTTCGATAGTCTTGGCATAAAAAACACTGACGGGGTGCTGAGTGAAACACGAACATGTTTTGTAGAAAGCCTGCTCGTGTTTTGTATCTAGAGCCGCCAAATGATCTCCAAATGTCTTGAACCTTGTGCCTAAAGCTTCTTCTACCTGCTGAGACCTGAAATGCGACAAAGTAGCACAAGCTAGAATAAAATAGGCCAAGGAGCCACTAATTCAAGCCACCATGGTTAAGAAACAAGGGTGCAAACATGTGCACATACGATGCTATCAAATTCCCCCACACTTAACCGTTTTCTTGTCCCCAAGCAAACCATGTCAGACACAAGGTAAGATCAATACATTTAATCATATAAACTTTGGGGACATATCATATAGGCACAAAACACGTGAACCTAACTGGCTTTTAGACATCAATACTTGGAACAAAAGCAATAGCAACCTAGACAACCACCACATATGAATTCGAGTGCAGCAAAATGGGGTAAAGGAAGAGTCGCCCTTCTGTTCACCGAACGACATAGACTTGACCCATCCACTCATTCAAAAGAGTCACCTCATGCATAAAATTCAAGACATCACAATCAAGATCGAGGAATCTAGGTCCTCACTGGGGTATATAATATGAACATTGAATCACTCACTCTCGACCAGTGGGGACAAGACAAAATTTGATGCAAGATGTGTGCATACTCATAATCTCCATCTCTAACGTCTCTTCACCATGACGGAAGCCTCCAAATGCTAGAGTTCACATATCGGGTGTCACCACTAACTTGTCTAGAGGCCTTACACACAGGTTCAGATGACTGGCTAGGGCCTTGGACATTGGAAAATGGCCTTTTAGGTGGTGTAAGAATTCATTACACAAGGTTCCAGATTTCCAAAACCAACACAACAACATTCATTCGAACCATTTACTTTTTCTCTGCTATTTTGCATCAATCATGTTCTTTTCAAAAACACTCTCTAATGAGCACGATTAAGATTTCTGTGGTGGCTCTCTTTTGATTTCATTTGTTTTATTTTATTTTATTCTTATTTTTCTATAGAGAACCACCACTTTTGCTACATTCTTTTTATCTTTGCAAGTACGTGCCAACTTTTAAGAACTGCCTCCAATCCTCACCTTATTTCAAGCAGAAAACATGCAAAAACAACTTTGTGGAACCTCTAAGAGATGAATAAGGGTGATTTTTCTTTGTAGACACAATTAAAGAAAGTTACACAGCTGAACGGGCTGACTAGGGAGTATGACACACCAGGGCAGTCAATTTGGTTGTGGGTTAATCCTATGCCTCCATCATACTTATTAGTGGCAACGTGAATGCTACACATCATGAAAGAGGAATCTATCACACAAGAAAGAAACGAGTAGGCTCAAATCTCACATGGCTACCTATATGCTCTATCTCTCATTCTGTTTCCCTGAACTAGATGCATAAATAACTATAGAAAATGAGTCATCAATCCAGGTCATATTTGGTAAGCAAACTGTTGAAAAACTGAACCCCTACACAACTTTACTGCACGTCTCATTCATCATCATAGGTTGTCTTCGTCACCACCAGGTTATCATGCACCAATGTTAACAACCAATTGATTCACCACATAATATCACAGTGCCAATATGATCATGCAAACATCAGTACTTGAAGCCCTCAAATCTCCAGATTTGGAGAGTGGACTAGGCTTCAAGAACACAACCATAGGTTCCAATAAGCACAAAGCACCCCCCACAATTAAGTTCGACATTGCCCTCACTCGAGCAGAGGGAAGGGGAACGATGTTATAAGGAAATGACGATTGGAGGCAGCGACTAGAGAGTGGACCAGTTAGGAACAATAGACTGGAAGGGGACCAATTCCAAAGGCACAGAGCTAGAGTCATTAAAACACACTGGGTGATAAAGAAAACAAACCATAGTTTCATGTGCACAATCCAAAAGAGAAACAAAAGTCTAGAAAGTAAGAAAAATACATAACCTAGCATCCCATGGGTAATCAGTCGGAGCCAACCAAGTACTAGTCGCCTCCATCGCCAATAGGATGTGTGTAGTCATCCTCATGCCCCCGGTGAGGCCACCTAGGGGCACTGAACAACAGCAGAATTCATGCCAAGATAGTGCATCATGTAGTGTTGGCCCGAAATGATGCGGCGATGACCATCCCATTCAAGGTCAAGGCGGTGTGGAGGTCAGCCTGCCTCATGAAGATTATTGTTGTAACATCCCATTTCGACAAAACCCATATCTCGATCGCTAGAAATTCGCGATTTAAAATAGAGCATTTTGGCAATATTTCGACAAAAATCGGATTATCGATCGATCAGATAAATATACGTATTAATTATAATATATATATATTCATCGTATTTAATTCCCATATATATATATATATATGGGACTAGATACTATAACAACACTGACTCACTCCTACTGTCACTCTAGAAAATGGCCAAGTGTAACCACTTCCTAAAGCGTAGTATAGCGGGTTTGGGTTTTAATGAGTCCTAGATGTGATGACTACTCAGTGAATTCGTATTATCTAGCAATGAAACTTTAGTGAAGGTCTAAACTAACAAGCAAGCAAAGCAACTAAACGGTTGTTTTCAGGTTAAGAGAGGTCACCCGGATATGGTTCCCCCTAGTCTGCAGTTAAGCCGGATTGTAATTACCAAGTTCAATTTTTATGATAGTTATACTGCGGAAGGTTCTAAAACAGTCTGAAGTCTCGACTAAAGGTCTCCAGACCCTCTCAATCTGAGTCTCTAGCGGGCGACTAACCTCCACCGGAGTAAACAGATTGAGGCCCTAACGAACCAAACCTCCACTACCGAATGGAATTCGGTACAGAATAGTGAACTGGCTCCTCGACTAAAGTCACCAATTCACTACCTTCAATTAAGGATGCTCTATCAACCTAGGCAGATATTCTCATTCTAGGTTAAAGCAGAAACAACAGGAATTTGATCAGGATTCAAGTCATTCAATCATTCAAAACCTCAATCGAATATAATCAAAATCATAGAATCAATACTTGGGTTCATACAATCAAACCTAACATACAAATCTAGGGTTCTCCATACCCAGATGAATGGGAGAACTACTCCATGGAGAAAGAAGCAAAAGCAGAATCAGATGCGGAAACCATACTGTGAAGGATGGAATTCAGCTTCTAGACGTTGATCGGCACTTCTCCAAGCTCAAGCCAAGCTCCAATGGTGATGAAGATCAAGCTAGGGCACTTGGAGACTCTTGTTCGTCGCTTTCTCTCTCTAGGAATCGCTCTGTCTCTCTAAAACTCGAATCCCCCCTCAATTTGGTTGAAATCTGCCTAAAAAGGCATCACTGGCCAGAACACGGTCGAGGGCACGGCCGTGTTCTGGTCCAGCCCGCCCGTGTTTTGGCTAGGGTTAATTACACGGCCAGGAGTTGGTGCAAACACCGCCGTGCTTTTGGGAGGACACGGCCGTGCTTTGGGAGGACACGGCCGTGCTTTCAGCCCGTGTTTGTAGCTTGAATTTTCCAAACTCAATTAGCTCTCGGCAGTAAACGCACGGCCACAGACTCCTGCCCGTGTTTTGGCTCCAGCTCGACCAAACGACTTCCAAATGCTCCGAAACTCGCGCTTGGCCTTCCCTTCGACGCCTGGGACCTGAAATAGGACAAAATAGCACAACCCGGCGTAAAATAGGCTAAGAATACACGACTATGCCCCTCAAACGGATAAGAACTAGGGGTATAAAAACATGCAATTACATCGTTATCAAACTCCCCCACACTTAACCGTTTGCTTGTCCCCAAGCAAACCTAACTCAAACCAATGCAACTCTCCAGACCTCTATAGCAACAAACAACCTCGATCGTAGGTAGCGGACTTCCTAAATCATTTAGCAGCTTACGATGTCAACCGACGCACAAGTCATCTCATAGCCTCTTCGGCGAGAACGCTAGTCTCGAGTCGGCATCATGGCAAATAGTGAACAGAGGACAAATGAATCGTGGATGAAGAGACTCTCAAAAACAAAAGATCATGGACTCACATTTTTCAAGGTGCTCGATTTTCTTCTTGAAGATGGCTGGAACCCCTTTTCTTCCTTCTTTTTGCTTGGTTTTCTGTTTAACTCTTTTTTTTCTTTTTTCAAGGGTTCCAACTTGCTTTTGCAGAAAACGGGGGCTCCCACCTAGCAAAGGTTTTGCGGGAGCCCGGCTCTTACCGGCCATGCCAGGAGCAATTTTCTCGAGCCTCGTGCGGGGGAAAGACATGTAAGGGGGCTGGAGGTAGTAGGTGGAAATTGGGAACGGATTCCCGTCTTCCCTTACACACTTTCGCCCTATTCGCACGGGAGACGTTATTTTAAAGCACATTTTCGAGCACCTGATATTTCCAAAACATGATACAAGAGTCCATGATAGGCAGAGAGTCCACAACACCACACAATTCAAGGGTCCTAAGATCACTAATTCACTCAATCAACCAACACAATATGAAGAAGAAATGAGACTTCTTAAATGCATCAACATCCTCCATAGTGCTACACTACCTCCCTAGGTTGCAAATCACTACAGAGATTGTCAATTCAAAGCATACTGAGCAGGTAATTGTAAGGAACACGTACTTGGAGCCCTCAAATTTAAAAATTTGGACAGTGGACTAGGCTCCAAGCACACAAACAGATCTAATGCAGTCAAAAGATAAACACCCCCCCCCCACACTTAAGATCGACATTGCCCTCAATGGAGACGAGGGAAGGAAAGGGGAACGATGTTACCAGTATGCACAGACTGCAGAAGACTGGAAATGGACCAGTCAGGATGAAGCGGACTGGAGAGAGGACCAGTCGGGACACAGGCACAGCTAAAGGAAACCAAAGAGCTCAAACACGATATGTTAGGTCCAATGGTCAGCCCAATAGTACATCATCCAAAACAAAAGAAAACACCAAAAACAAACCAATTCGCAGTCCGACGCGAAACAAAACAAATAAATGAAAACCGTGGTGGGGTTGCCTCCCCACAAGCGCTTCTTTACCGTCTTTTAGCTGGACGCCCATGGTGGATACTCAGCGGGGTGCAGGAACAGGTACCTCCAAGAGCGGATCCACATCGCTCTTGAGGTACAGCTTGAGGTGGTGACCGTGCACCCGACGGTTGCAACCACCAGCAATGGTCAGCTCGACCTGGCCATCCGGCAAGATGGAGGCGAGTGAGTACTCGGATGGCCAGGGTGGTCGTGGTGCAGGGGGTGGAACCAGCTCGTAGTGGTCTCCACCCTTCTTCCGTGCAGGCTTAGCCACCTGCGGTTTCGTCCGCCACTCCTCCTTGAGCTTTTTGTTCGGAGGCGAGACTGGATGGAGTGGTGGCGAAGGAATGATAGGCGGGTCCTGCAAAATGAGAGGTGCAGAAGGATACACGACAGGCTCGTGTACCTGATCAAAAATAGAATGCACAGGTGATGCAGAAATCATAGTACAATGATCAAACTCAGTCACAGAAAAAGTAGCCTGTTCATTCCCAGCACGCAGGATCAGTTTACCATCATGCACATCAATCAGTGCCTTGGCGGTGGCAAGAAATGGTCTACCTAGAATCAAAGGCACATCCACATCATCATTTATATCCAGAATAACAAAATCAACAGGATATGTGAATGCACCTACATTAACAAGCAGATCTTCTACGATACCCCTAGGATGCACAACGGAACGATCAGCTAGCCGAATCCTCATCATAGTAGGGCTAAGTTCACCTAGGTCTAGCTTTTTGAACAGTTTATATGGCATGACATTAATGCTAGCGCCTAGGTCCGCCAAGGACTTTCCTACATGCATGCTGCCAATAATAAGAGGGATAGTAAAACTCCCTGGGTCTTTGCGCTTTTCGGGCAGCTTGTTCTGCAGGAGAGCAGAACACTCCTCGCTCAGCAGCACTGTCGAAAGATCCCCAAGTTTCTTCTTGTTGGTGCAGAGATCTTTCATGAACTTAGCATACTAGGGCATCTTCGACAGTGCCTCCACAAATGGTACGCTGATGTTGAGCTGCTTCAACATTGCCATAAACTTGGCAAACTCAGTCTCCAGCTTATCTTTGTGTAGGCGAGTGGGGAAGGGAAGCTGGGGTACGTGCTCCTTCACCACTGGTTGTGGCTTGGGAGCAGGAGCTTCCTTCTCCACCCGCACTTCTGCATCACCGGCTGGAAGTGCTGAAGCAGGGAGTGGTGCCTCCTGCCTGGTCGGGGCAGGATCAGCTGATGTAGGCCTGCCTCTCCTGGTGAAAATGGCATCCAGCTGCTCTTGCGGTTCCCGTGGATTGGGGATGGTGGTGGCAGGTAGAGTCCCCGGGACCCGAGCAGTAAGCTGGCGCGCTAGGACACCGACTTGGTGCTGTAAATCTTGCAGAATAGCACCCTGGTTCCTCTGTCCTGCTTCCAGAGAGGCTATGCTCTGGTCCACCCTCGTGAAATTCGCCTGGCTGGTGGTCATGAATGCCGCCAAAATATTCTTCAGATCGGTCATCTGGTTATCGGGAGCTGGGGCTGCTGCTGGCTCGGCATACTGTCGTTGGGGCTGCTGGAATGGCTGCCCCTGTCTGGGCTGGTAGGGCTGCTGCTGTGGTGGTGGCCCCTGCCTAGCTGGAAAGGCTGGCTATGCTGAAAACCACCTGCTGGTGCTGGGAAACCAGGTGGTTTGTTGGTGTTGCTACTCCAGGCAAAGTTGGGATGCTGGCGCCATCCTTCATTGTAGGTGTTGCTGTATGGGTCCAGGCTCCGAGCATTTGCGATGAAGTCCACCTGTTCTTGGGGAGTAGAGGACTCCCTCATAGCCTGACAGTCCTCCACCCGGTGATTCGGGCTCTCACACCACTGGCACTGAGCTACTGGAGGCGTAGCTACACCTCGGCCCGGAAGGAGACTGTTGGGCTGCTTCAATGTCTGCACCAACTCAGCCACCTGCTGCTCTAACCCGGATCTGGCCTCCATAGCATGCACACTACGGTCCCGGGAATGTCTGCCCCTGCTGCTCTGCCCCCAGGAATGATCGCGGGCAGCCAAGGTACTGATCATCTGGTTCAGCTCGGGTGGAGTCTTAGTGAGAATATCCCCTCCTGGGCATAGAGACTCGATCACCCTCTGGCTGTCTAGAGTGAGGGCGCTATAGAAGTTCCCCACTGTGAAAGCATCACTGAAGCCATGATGGGGACACTGCCAGAAATATCCCATGTACCGCTCCCATGCATCACGAAGTGACTCATCTGGCTCTTGGCGGAAGTGAGTGATCTCCCGCTGAATCTCTGTGGTCTTCGATGCCGGATAGTACCTGTGCACGAACTTATCTGCCAGATCGTCCCAAGAAGTGATGGACAATGGGGGCTGGGTCTCCAACCACCTCTTAGCATTCCCCGCCAGAGAATGGGGGAAGAGGTGAAGGCGGATTGCATCATCCGGAACACCGTTCAGCTTGAACCCGTTCGTCAGCTGCAGAAAACGGGAAAGGTGTGCCCGGGTCTCCTCATCCTTCAAACCATGGAACTGGATAGATGATGTAATGAGTTGAATCCAGCATGGCTTGATCTCGAGGTTGTTCGCTGGGATGGGTGGATAGAGGATGACCGGGCGGATGTCAGCAATCCATGGAGTGTAGTAGTACTACAAGGTGGGACCCGACGGTGGTGGTGGATGCTGATTCACCGGGGGAGCCTGTCGAGCATTCCCCGGTTGAGGGATGTCTTCGCCCTCCATCTCGTACTCGTCCTCGGATTCGCTACTCAATTGGCCGTCTCTGTGCTCCACCGTAACCAGTCTAGCTCGCTGTTGTCTCCGAAGTTGGTTGCAGGTGCGTTCAATCTCTGGATCCAACGGCAGTAAACCTCCCGACTGGCTACGGGTCATGCACTATCTGCACACAATCAAGCAATGCAAACCCGTGAAGGCACAAGTGGGAAAGGACAAACACTCAATGCGAAAATGAAAATGCTAGAGTAACAGAAATCACTTTTCTTCAACAACCTAGCCGTCCCCGGCAACGGCGCCAAAAACTTGACTCACTCCTACTGTCAATCTAGAAAATGGCCAAGTGTAACCACTTCCTAAAGCGTAGTATAGCGGGTTTGGGTTTTAATGTCAACCCGGGTCCTAGATGTGATGACTACTCAGTGAATTCGTATTATCGAGCAATGAAACTTTAGTGAAGGTCTAAACTAACAAGCAAGCAAAGCAACTAAACGGTTGTTTTCAGGTTAAGAGAGGTCACCCGGATATGGTTCCCCCTAGTCTGCAGTTAAGCCGGATTGTAATTACCAAGTTCAATTTCTATGATAGTTATACTGCGGAAGGTTCTAAAACAGTCTGAAGTCTCGACTAAAGGTCTCCAGACCGTCTCAATCTGAGTCTCTAGCGGGCGACTAACCTCCACCGGAGTAAACAGATTGAGGCCCTAACGAACCAAACCTCCACTACCGAATGGAATTCAGTACAGATAGTGAACTGGCTCCTCGACTAAAGTCACCAATTCACTACCTTCAATTAAGGATGCTCTATCAACCTAGGCAGATATTCTCATTCTAGGTTAAAGCAGAAACAACAGGAATGTGAAGGATGGAATTCAGCTTCTGGACGTTGATCGACACTTCTCCAAGCTCAAGCCAAGCTCCAATGGTGATGAAGATCAAGCTAGGGCACTTGGAGACTCTTGTTCGTCGCTTTCTCTCTCTAAGAATCGCTCTGTCTCTCTAAAACTCGAATCCCACCTCAATTTGGCTGAAATCTGCCTAAAAGGGCATCACTGGCCAGAACACGGTCGAGGGCACGGCCGTGTTCTGGTCCAGCCCGCCCGTGTTTTGGCTAGGGTTAATTACACGGCCAGCAGTTGGTGCAAACACGGCCGTGCTTTTGGGAGGACACGGCCATGCTTTGGGAGGACACGGCCGTGCTTTCAGCCCGTGTTTGTAGCTTGAATTTGCCAAACTCAATTAGCTCTCGGTAGTAAAAGCACGGCCACAGAACACGGCCGTGTTCTGTAGGCCTCCTGCCCGTGTTTTAGCTCCAGCTCGACCAAACGACTTCCAAATGCTCCGAAACTCGCGCTTGGCCTTCCCTTCGACGCCTAGGACCTGAAATAGGACAAAATAGCACAACCCGGCGTAAAATAGGCCAAGAATACACGACTATGCCCCTCAAACGGATAAGAATTAGGGGTATAAAAACATGCAATTACATCGTTATCAAACACTCCATTTGTTGTTATTGTAACAACACTAGTCTCCAACCAATAGGAAGCTAGGATTGTGATGACTTTTTATTAGATGAGTTGACCTAGTGTAAAATCAAAGCAGGGGTATAATTGTCATTATGAAAAATATGTTTACATAATAATAAAAAAATAAAAAATAAAAATAAAAAATATTTTTTTTATTTTTGGCCCAAAATTTTGGTCGCCGGAATCTGGTCGCCGGTCACCGGAATATGCTTTTTTTGTTGCCGGAATATGCTATTTTGTCATCGGAATATGCCACCGTCGCCGGAATATGCTCACCGCGGTCGGAATATGCTTACGGAATCGGAATCTAGTCATCAGTGCCGGAATATGCCTATCGGCGTCGGAATCTGCTGACTGACGGTCACCGGAGTTCGGTCAACGATCAACGACCACCGGTTGTTATGGTCTGCATTGTGAGATTTATGGTTTGGTTTCTCATATTTTTGTATGTCTTTTGTGGTTTGCTTTATCGTGTTTGTGGTTTGTATTAAGAAGTTTCTGGTTTGTTTTATCGTGTTTGTGGTTTGTATTGAGAAGTTTCTGGTTTGCTTTCAAAAACTTTGTGGTTTGCATTGAGGGGGTTCTGGTTTGTTTTAATATATTTGTGGTCTGCATTAGGACGTTTCTGGTTTGTTTTTTTGTGGTTTGATTTACTGTGTTTGTGGTTTGCATTAGGAAGTTTCTAGTGTGCTTTCGCAAATGTTGTGATTTGCATTGTGAGGTTTGTGGTTTGCATTGTGAGGTTTGTGGTTTGTTTTAGGAGATTTGTGGTATGCATTAGGAGGTTTATGGTTTGGTTTATTGTGTTTCCGGTGTGCTTTCGAAATATTTGTAGTATGCTTTGTGAGGTTTCTGGTTTGCTTTATTATGTTTCTGGGTTGCATTAAGAAGTTTATGGTATGCTTTTGAAAATTGTATGGTTTGATTTGTGGGGTTTCTTGTTTGTTTTAATGGATTTGTGGTCTGCACTAAGAGGTTTTTGGTTTGCTTTATGGCGTTTTTGGTTTGCATTATGAGGTTTCCGGTGTGCTTTCGAACATTCTGTGGTTTGCTTTGTGGGATCTCTGGTTTGTTTCAGGCAATTTGTTGTACGTATTAGGAGATTTCTGGTATAATTCTCCATACCACACCATTGTGAGTTCCAAAAGAAATTGTAATATTCAGTCAAGGACTTCTGATACCAAAAGAAATTGTGAGCTCCAGAACACACATCCATGTAAAGGAAAAGTAAAAAGATAATAAGGTTATTATCATTATGTCATCTCTCTTGCAAGTGCAGATGAAACCATAAATAGAATCGATTTGGTGTAAAAGTAACAACATAGTCCCTGCATGCACCTACCTCATTCTCATCATATCTCGTGTACTCAGTATACTTTTCTCCTAGCTAGGATGAAGCAGCAGCTGGTGATGACGCTAATTCTCATTATTACCATTGTTATTATGGCACTAATCAGTGACGCGAAGATCATTAACATTACGAACAAGTTGGGCAGCAAGAAGACGCTGATAGTCCAATGTGAATCCGTAGACGACGACCTCGGGGCCCGCGCCGTGAACTCCGGCGACGTCTACCACTGGGATTTCGAGGACAGCTCCCTTTTCCGGCAGGTTGTTTTTTGGTCCGCCTCGCGTTGGAAGATGGCCGTCTTTCCTTTGTGGCGTACATTGAACGAGAAGGCGGTGGTGGGTACGCAGTCATGGGTACGATGTCAACAATTCCTTCATCGTCCGCTGCCTCGACGACGTTTGCAGCTACGATGTCAACAATTCCTTCACCGACGACGGCGGGGAAGAAGCAGGGACGACAGGGAAAAAGCGGGGCAGCAGGGAAGAAGGGAGCGGCGGGGAAGAAGGGTCTCGATGGGTGAAGGAAGATGAGGTCTGCTGCGGGATTAAAGCGACCTTAAATTTTAATCAAATTTATTTTATTATTTTCAGAATAAGTTTACCCTTTTACTCTTAATGAATCATGTTGTTATTATAACAACACAAAGGGTGTTGTTATATATATATATTCCGGTCCATTTAATTCCCTTCCCCTTATCCATTTCTTTTCCCCACATCGTCTTTCTTTCCCCCTTTTATTACCAAGAGCAACAGAGAAGCAGAGCACGCATAGGGGAGGGTCGGGAAAAAATTCCAAAGCTCAATTCTTGAGTTCCAGTGATCCAAAAATCTCGTAAGTAAAGCTTAATCCATCTATTCATCCTATTTTATCGATTTAGAGCTTTAAAACGAGTTTTTGGATCAGGAATTTCTTGAGTTTCCGATTGAAGGAATTAGGGGTTCGGAGGTTCCGGAAGCCGAATTAAGCCCAAATTTCATATACGAGCTTCATACAGCGAGGTAATTAATCCTCTGGTTCTAATCCATGAATTTTGGATATGATTTAGGTCGGAGCCGGAATCTCTGAATTTAGCTCCGGCCAGGGTTTGATGTGTTTTAATCGAGAATTTCACCCGGAGCCTAGAACTAACATTGACTGGGATACTGCCGGGGATATTAGGGCAATCTCGGATTTTGATTTTGGGCTTGTTTGAGAAAAGTGAAGTTGGGGTACGGGAGGCTATAACCGGTATTTGAACTACCAGAACTTGTGAGGGATTAGCACAGCATGCCGGGTTTGTCGTATCACGATAATTATATTGATGCTTAGAATTGACCTAGGTGAACTAGAATGGCATGATTAGGGGTGTATGAACATTTGTGCTATATGTTGAACCCTGGACTGCTATATGATATTATTGACTTGCCCTAATAGATATGGACCTGGTTTATGCTGATGATTGTGTATATGTTGCAAATTGTGGGCTTGACGGTTGATATTCCTTATGATGGTTCGAGAAGGTGATTGGGTATGATTTTTCATGATTGATTTATTTGAATGTACAAGTGGGAAAATATATATCCCATGGTGATTATTTGATGTTTTTGGAGGATGACTTGCACGAGGGTTTATCCCGAGGAAGTGCAATAATACGACTCCTGTTCTACCTATGTTGAGCCAATTATGGTCAAGGTCAAGTACATGTGCAAGTAAGGAATTAAGATTAAGCAAGATGAGATATGAATCATGTATAAGGATACCAAATAAGAGTGATTTGGTCTCATGGTCAATTATATAGTAATTAGGGCTCCCCATGCTATTACTCCGTTATGATATGTTATGTCACGCCCCTGATGTGGTGTTGACCGTTGATTCATCATGCGATATGACCACACCCAGAGTGGTGTTGAGTCCCATATGACCACACCCAAAGTGGTGTCAGGTCCGATATGACTACACCGGCAATGGTGGGTCCGATATGACCACATCCATGAGATGTTTGGTCTATATTCCCGGGAGAGTAATTAGCATGGGATTAGCCAGGCGCCTATAAGTAAAACATGATAAGACGCATATGCATAAGCCAAGATGGTTGAGTCTTTTGCATATTGGGTGTCGGATGGCTGAGGTCTCATCCTAGTGTTTTGGCTTGATTGTTAGATGTATGGTTGGGGTATGCTCTGTTATGAACGCACGATGCTATGATTATCTCACTCAGCTATGAGCTGACCCTTTTTTATTCTTCTTCTCTGCTTATGCTATGTGTAGACAGATCATTAGCAGTAGCATTAGATAAGTGTTAGGTGGGAGAGGAGCAAACCGTGAAGATCGCTTGTGCCCAAGAGGGTTTGTACAACTTGCGACAAGGTTATTATCACAGCCCCCTGACTGTGATACTAGCACTTAGACTGTGAAGTTTGCAACAGATCTAGATCCCATTACACAGCTCGCGAGCACTGCAAATGTCACGGTCTCCTGACCGTGAAGTTGGTTAGTGAAATGGCAAGTATTGTGTCGAGATCACGGTTTCCCTGCCTACTTCACGAGCGTGAAGTTGGACCGTGATTTGAGTGGTCGGTAGCTATAAATAGGAGAGTTATCTAAAGGAAGAGAGGGGAGTTCTAGAGAGGGATTAGAGGCTTCTTCTCCAAGGATTGAATCAAGCATCTAGGACAAGGAAGAAGCACTTTGCCATGGTTTTCTTCTCTATTCTAGTTGTATTTTCTCTCCTAGCCATGGAGTATTCTCTTATTTCACTTGGATGTTGTGAACCCTAGTCTAGGATGTGTTAGATTGTAGGAATTGAACTCTATGTGTGTTGGTTTTGTGATATATATAATGATTGAGGTATTATTCAAGAAAATTGGGTGTTCATGATCAAAGCCCTCAACTTAAGGACAATTTGACCTAGAAAGAGGAAATCCCCTTATAGCCCACTCTTGGCAATTCGGGTAACCTTCTCTAGGCCGATTTGGGTCAACCCTTGATCATCGAAGAAGTGCCATGATACGTCTTGATGGATTACGTTTTCTTGTTTTCAGATTAATTTCCAAGGGAATGGTTATTCATGCCTTAGTCAATTGATTAAGTGGACTAGGAAACACTTGAATTGGGTTCCTAGCTAATTTTGATATCCTATGGTATATAAACCTTTCTATTGCACTAGAGTCTCATCTTTGCATTTTAACACAAGACCAGGGGGAACAATGTCCGGGTAATTTTTTCTCATTTGAATTCACCAAATATTTATTGCTTGCTTGTTTACTTTGTTTAGTTTCCTTAGTTTTAACCATGAATTGATTGCTAGTTGACGTGTGAACAATTGAAGTGAGGATAAAAGTCCGCCCTGGTTGATATTGAAACCCTTATCCTAACCTACACCTGATTATAGGATGCACTTGGCCTATAGTTCAGATAGTGTGTAGTGATATATGAATCAAATTGATGGATTGATTATTGCATGAGCTTAGTGAGCCTTGGTGGGCGTGTTTGAACCAAATAGTGTTTATTTTTAGAATTTGCCCACCAAGTGTTATGTTGTGAATGCAAGTGGAGTTTGTTTTTTATTGGTGGATGGTAGCCACCGTGGTAGGGGTTGTGGTTCTAATTTTTGTGTGTTTGTACCGTAACATACCCGCAACCCTGCCACGGTGGTTTGAGCTTCAATGTTTTAGCCATGGTGGAAAAACAAGTGTGCGGGGGGGGGGGGGGATCTCTTTTCCTCCCAATGAGCGCTATATGACGGATGTTTCCATGTATGGTGTGCGTTTGTTTTTGCGCAGGATGCTTAACTTGGAGCATGAGTTCATCATTTACCTGGTGAACCACCCGGAGTTTGCCGACAAGTTTGCCTACCAAAGTGACAGCCCAATCGGACCTCACTGGTTGCTGGACGTGGACATGTTTAACTTGTTCAGGTGTCGAGCCGCCATGACTGGGGTACTCTCCCATCCCTAGTGGCGCCAGCTCCTGACCATGGACGAGGATATTTTCCACGAGTTGTGTGTGGAGTTCTACTCCACCTTCTCCCACATCGTCCCGGCCAGCAAGAAGAACCACCCCGGGGTGGAGTTCATGTTGGGCGGTCAGCCACGAGAGCTGACGTATGATGGCTTCACTCAGGCCATGGGGCTCGACACCGCTCACATGACAATGGCGGAGCGGTAGTACACGGTCGACTTCGACTATCGGGACGCATTCAGAGCCCTCTCCCGCCCAGGGCACGAGCAGAGCGAGTTCGAGGGGAGCAAAACCAATGCTATCAAGCTGAAGACCCAGTGGAGGATTCTCCATACTTTTCTCACCAGATCCGTCGTCCCCAGCCTCCAGTTAGGCCACTTGATGACGAACAGAGGGCTCATTGCCCTCTACTCGATGAGGAGTCCAGCTAAGCCGATCCATCTAGGATCGTTGATTTCCACCTCTTTCGCCCGGTGTCTGGGGCGAAATAGAGTGGACACGATGCATATGGGGGCATCATCACGAGGATAGCCCGACACTTCCAGGTAGGGGTGGTATTCGGTCGGTAACCGGTTACTTTACTGGTTTTCGGTATACCGAGTGTGGGTAAGTGGGAATCGATTACCGATACCGATTTTTAACCGGTTTACCGTTTACCGAATTACCGGTAAACGGTTACAAACCAGTTTTACCGACTTACCGTAAAGAGTAGTTGCGGACGGTTTTTCGGTTTGGTTTACCAAAAAATTACCGAACCGAATTTCTGGGTAATGGAGTGATGTTGTAATATTTTGATTTTTCTGAGTTTTTTCTTCATTTTTGTAATTAATAAATTATTATTAACTCTTATTTATAATATTTTTTAGGCTTACACTTACTTACTTCCATTCATGTATGTAATATTTGTGAATAATGAAGTATATGTTATTAGTTAATGCCTTAACTGGTACGGTATCGGTATTACCGAATTACCGTCGGTATTTGCCGATACTGGGGTCGGTAAACCGAGCTTCCCCATTTGATCCTCAGTTGCCTATGCCGCCGGTAAACAGTTAACCGTTTACCGCCGGTTACTGGTTCGGTAAAACGGTAAACCGTTTACCGACTTACCGTTTATCACCCCTACTTCCAGGTGGATCTGGCCCGCTGCACCAGCGTAGGAAGGATGGAGCCCTTCCCAGTGAAGACATTATACAACCAGAAGCTGGTACTCCAGGGCGAGAGTGGAGTTGAGTACCTCGATGGACTCCGACCCTCCGGAGTCATTCGAGCTGCAGTAGCACCAGCTCCAGTGTAGCCCGACCCTGAGGTCCCACCAGCAGCAGAGCACCCGCCTGCTCGTGCAACAGGCCGCCGCTGGCGTCCAGCGCTATCGCGCCCTGCACAGCAGCCACCACCACCAGGAGCAGGCGATCCCATCGTCCAGAGGGTGGATCGCCTTGAGGGGCTTCTTGGGATTCTCATCCCGCCTCGAGCGATAGTGCGACATCCTCGGGCGCATGGCTCGATGCCAGGGTATCCTACCCGAGGATGGCGACGGCTCCATCCACCAGAGAGAGGTAGCCGACGAGAGAGACATGTGGCAGAGCGGAGTCCTTTCTCCCCACTTCTCTACTTGTAACCCTAAACTTGTTTTGTTTTTGATTTTTTTATTTGTGTGTGTCTGACATGAACTACTACTACTATGTATTGTGTTGGTAATAACCTCACCTCGAGCGAGCCGTATTTTTCTTGTGTGTGTTTTTTGTTGTCTCTCCTTGAAGCTCCAATTATCCTACCCTGGTTCGATTCCTACATTCACTCACCAAGCCCAAGCGGTAACATCACTCTACCCCTTTCTTACTCCATTGAGGGCAATGCCGTGTTTAAGTGTGTATGTGGAGGGGGGAGGGGTAGTCTACTAGTATGCTTCTGTTAGTGCGACGTTGCTTGGAGCCTTTTGTATGCCCAAATTTCAAAAATTTGAGGGCTCCAAGCAACGGTTGAATATTCAAAGTGGCTGGATGGTGGTAAATTCTCTTGTTTGTGGCATTAATCTTGAACTGTGCATGTGATTGAGCATATCCTATGATGATGACTGAGAAGTTCATTAGGATAGGGAAAAATTTTAGTTCTCAAAGTGTGCATAAATTAATGTATTTCTTGACTTGATCACTTGTTGTTTACAATTGCCATGCATCGTGTTTGTGAATTGGAATAGATGGTTGGGTAACTAGGTAGCCTGTGAGCTTTGAGCCGTTTGTTTCTTTCGGTGTGATAGTTCCCTCTTACCACGGTGTGTAGCATCACAAGTTATCACTAGCAAGTATGATGGAGGCATAGGATTAGACCACGCCCCAAAAGTTGATTGTCCCGAGATGCATCATCCCTTAGTCAACCCCTTTGAGCCGTGTGACTCCGTGGGTCGTTCTCAATTTAGGAGCTTCATTCGTGTGAGCTTAAAGATGTTAGTAGAACGACCCCCAAATCCTTTCTTCGTGTCCAAACATGAGTCGCCCGTGCGTCCTAGAGCTCTTATCATTGAGTTTCCATAGAGGTTCTACATAGGAGGTTCATGTGTGGTTCTTGCTAGGAGTGCAAAATGGAGTGTGGATTTGTAGTGTTTGAGTTAGTTCCTCAAAAAGAGAGCATTGGTCGATAAATGTTTAGGTGACAAGTGTTTTTACACTCTAATACCCCCCCCCCCCCTAAAAAAGAATAAAAAAGAGAGAGAAAAGAAAAGAGAAATGAAAAAGAGGTAATAAAATGGGGTAAATAAAGTAGAGAGTGCCACGAAAAACCAAAGTACATGCTCTAGGAAGGGGTTTCTTGGAACCCAAGCCATCGAAACCCCCACATTGTTTAGAACTCCTTCACTACCAAACCTTAAAGAACTAGCAAGAGTTGACCGAGGAAGAGTGCTTCAAGGTAGTTCATGATTGGTGATAGATGGAAGGGAGAAATAAGGGTTTTGGCCGATGCTAGTGGCCTTTGATTAAAGAGAAGGGTTTTAGTCAAAACCATAGACCCTACGGATTTAGGTTGAAGATGTAGAACCTCACGTCATGATTGCCACCACCCAAAAAGCATTTTTCCCATGTCCAAGCCAATCGCCAGTCATTTGAACCCGTGTCTAAGACCTTCAGACGAGCTAGTGGTGACAACCATCCCGTGAAATCTAGCATTTAGAGGTTACCGCCGTGGTATTAAGAAGATAGGGTCGAGAGGTTACGATTGTGCACATCTTTTACACCAAAAAGGTCTCGACCCCACTGGTCTTGAGAGTGAGCGATTCATTCTTGCTTTGCATGTCATATCATACCCCGGTGAGGACCTTCGTTGCCTTTCCATTTGTTCCTCAGACTTGAGTTCCATGCATGGTTGGTTGTGGTCGATAAGTGGTTTTGTTGAGACTTGCATTTATCCATGAATAAGTTGAGAACTTTTCATTTGCCCGTTTTGGTGGCTTTGAATGTCGTTTGTGGTGGATGTCAGTATTGCTTGCAACGATTCATGTGTGGATTATCAATAAACATCGAGAATTCCCGCTTCGCGTCCTTTGAGTTGTCCCCAAAGCATTTGTGTAGGTTGAAATATTACTGTGTGCGTGAAATGGTTTTGCCCCCGTTTGACTTAGATGTTGTGCCAAATTCGCTCATTAAAGGTTGTTTTTACGCGAGGTTCTTCGTGTTTGAGTGTGTTTCAGGATTAAATAGGTGAAACCAGCCTCGGAGTCGAAAGATTGGCGAAAAGGATCGAAAATCGAGAAAAGAGGTGAAAAAGAGCCAGTTCACGGCTAACTGAAGGAGTTCACAGTCATGCAAGACCGTGAAGAAGGAGACTTGACCATGAATCGCAAGGCGTCTAGAGCCAATGTGAAGGTTACTGACGCAAGGTGAGTTCACGGTCACTAAGACAGAGAACACAAGCAGTTGCCCGTGAACTGATGAGGGTGATGCGGAGCGTTTTGGCGCTCGCCCTGAGTTCACGAACGCGTTTGATGGTTCACGGCCGTGAACTCAGCTCTTCTCGGTTTTAAAAGCTGAGCTGCAAGGAGGAGACAAGGGGAGAGCCCACTTTTGTGAGAGAAACACCTTCTTCAGCATTCTAGTGAGAGAAACAGAACCAATAGAGAAGAAGAGGTTAGGCCTTGGCTTCAAGGAGATTTTGGGAAGATTTCCCCAAGGTAGTTTTCTTACTGTGAAACCCTAACTCTACCATGTAGTTTTCTTGTATGTGGTTTGGATGATTGATATTGGGTATTGTCAATTTAATGTTTGAGTCATTATGCACCATGATTGTGCATGCTTGTGCTTAGAAACTTAGGGGTTGTGCATATTTTGTGCTTAGCATCCTAGGGATTGTGCATAATTGTGCTTAGCACCCCTAAGTTTGTGCATTTAGGTGCTAGTAATCTAATTTGCCACCTTAGCCTAGTTTAGAGAGGAAAATCCCCATTTAAAGGGAGACTCAATCGAGTTGGTTTTCCTTCCGCTTTCTAAGCCACCTAAACTAGGTTGAGTTAGGGAAACCCTCAATATTGAATTGAACAAGTCGATTAATTGTGGTTTAACCGTCCGACCTTAGAGTTGAGTGAGGGAGTAAGTCGATTACCGATTGTCTAAACCGAGAGGATCGAGTGATACAGCCTTTCATCCTCACCTCGGTTTAGCAATTGAGACTGTGGTCTCTGACCACATACGCTTTCCTCTGCGGTTCACGATTAACGTGCCCAAGGCAATCGTTCCAATCCACGTAGCATGGTAGCGGTTAGGGGGAAGCGAAATCCGAGTGACTTTCCCACAAAAGAGTTTTCAAACCAAATTTCCTTTGCTTTCTTTCATTTCAATTTGCAAACCTTTTAACCGAAGTTTTATCGCTAGATAATGATTTCAACAACCGAAATAGGGGTAGACGGACCGGCCCGGGTCGATATATAAATACTTTCCCTATACTGCACCCGATTAGAGTTTAAAAACTTGGGCTCTAATTGGGTTTAATTGTGGTGTAGTTTCGTGCGAGTCAGAGGTTAGGATATAGTATCATGCCCCAAACTCTAATTAATTCATGGTCTAAATAACAAAACTCAATTGGCAAATGGTAAGGTAAGCTTACGCCTGGCTTACGCTACCTTGTACATATGCATAAATAATCTAATTTAAAAATATTTATATTTGAAGTTAAAGTAAACAATATATGGGTCAGACTGGTGTACTGCTGGAGTATAATATACTCTAAGTACCACTAATGAAAATCTCTATATAGACCGTAAATTTAATCAAATTTAAAGTATGATACTACATCCTAACCTCTAATAAATAAATCACAAGTATTGATTTTTAATTTAGAACAAATATAGTAGAATATAGTGGGACAATTAGCAATCCCTTTCTAAACGGCTAAATTGCAAGTTTGGTCACTAGAATTACTTAAAAATTTCATGTTTGCCACTAAAATTAATTTATTCCATCCGTAGTCACTTAAATTAGGTTAGCAGTTCAAGTTTGGTCACTGGCCGTTAGTCTCCGTTAACTTTTGCTGATGTGGCGGTCAACTCTTATAGTTGACCGTTAAATGAGTGATGTGGCAATTAAAAAATTAATAAAATAATTTAATTATTTTTTATTTTCCATCTAATTATTATAAAAAAAATCCTAATTCTTTAATTAATATTTTCCCTACCATAAGCTGAACTCTACCAAGAGATCTGATCGATACAGATCCAGTCCTGAGTTGCAGCCGCTGCCGCCATTGCTGAAACCTCCTTCTGCAGCTGCTTCTTCGAATATCCATCCTCGTCTTCCTCCTCGTCCAGTCTTTGCTGCTGCTGCAGCTGCTCCAAGGCCAGAGTACGAGAGCTTCGGATCTCCGACTTCATCAGCGTCTAGTGAAGAGAGCAACAATGACACGTCGTTCTACACGCCGGCGGCCTCTGCCATGAGCAATAACAACGGCTTCTACACTCCTGCTTCGGGTTCTATACGCGACGACATTACTCTAAAAGCAACGATGGCATCTCGTTGAGGTCAGTCAATGGAAGTAATAATGGTTCCTCTGTATTTGTTCCTCATTTGAAGAGAACTTCCCCCAAATCGAGGTTTTCTTCCTCTGTTTCTCCTCCTGAAATAAAGCATGTGATTATTCCTTCAATTAAGAAGCCATCATCGGAGCCTCCACCTCGACGGCCGCCGCCGCCGCCGCATGTGAGTGGAGCTCAGCACAATGAGCAGCCAAGTTCGTATCACTAAAAAAACCCGAAATTCTCGGGGCCGACGCCGACGCCTAATATGACACTCCTTCAATCGTTAAACGACTTCCTGCCCAGTGAAGCCACCGCTCCACCACCAACTCCTCCACCACCGTCTCCTCCTCCGCCACTCGGTACAATTCCGATTCCGAGAAAGGTAAGAGAATCTCTATCTGCAGAGAAATCAAGCGTATCCTCCACAAAGACGCAGCTGTGGACACCGAATCCCAATTCGAGTTCGAAAATCGACTCGGCGAAATCGACAGAGCAGAGTAGCAGAAGCAGGGGTGGTGGGGGTCGGCCTCTGGCGGAATTGAGGAGGCCCAAGACGGTGATGGCGCGGGGCTTAGCCGGCCGGGAGAGGTCGTCGACCGGAGGGTAGAGGAACAACGACGGGCGGTTGAAAATAATAATTAAAAGGAATAAGGATTTTTTTTTAATTTTATAAATTATAATAATTAGGTGAAAATAAAAAATAATTAAATTAAATTATTTTGTTAATTTTTTAATTGCCACGTCAGTCATTTAACGGTCAACTATAAGAGTTGACCGCCACATCAGCAAAAGTTAACGGAGACTAACGGCCAGTGACCAAACTTGAACTGTTAACCTAATTTAAGTGACTACGAATGGAATTAATTAATTTTAGTGGCAAACATGAAATTTTTAAGTAATTTCAGTGACCAAACTTGCAATTTAGCCCTTTCTAAACCCAAATCTGAAATTTGATATAATGAAAAACAACAGTTACGCCCGAAAACTGTTTGGACTTTGGACAAATAGGGAGCGAGCCACTCTCGGATCCAAACGAGAAGTATGCGTACGCTTTTGGCTCTGCCTTTTCCTCATCAGCAGCTCGCTTCCATTTCCCCAACAGAAGAATTTCCCTCCGGCGCCTTCTGATGCTTCTTCGTGCTCGACAATGGCGGGACTCGACGGCGACCCCGTTGACATCTTCTCCAACAGGGATGCTCCCTCTGTTCCTCAATCTTCTTCCTTGATAAAGACCCACAAGTTTTGTTCCGAGCCATTGCCGATGGTTGTCATCCGTGATTCTTCTCCAACCAACAGCGCTGATTTCTCAATTTTCCCTCCAAGCAGCCATGAAAATCTCACACCTTCATCCTCCCTTTCCGGTTACCAGTTGCCACAGCACTTCTCCTCCGCTCTTCTCATTAAAAACCCGGACCCGGAGGAGGCGCCGCCGCTCTTAGCCTCACCGATCTCTTCCCTCTTGTATCCCCCGTCCAATTCAAGCCCATCCTCGTCCGAGCAATTCGACTCCGACCCAGACGGATCATTTCCGCAGTCTCCGCTATCGTACCGCTCGTCGGAAGTTGACCTCCCACCTTCGCCTCTTCCAGATTCAGCGGCGCCCAGATGGTGGGGAGTCGCTCTTCAGATTATCCGAACCAAGTTTTGTAGTTGCAAGGTTGTTTGGACGATCGGGAATGTTGGGCTTACGGTTGCGGCGGCGTCTGTAATGTGGTGGTTGTGATTGAGAGAGAGGAGGAGGAGAAGCCTACAGCGAAGAAATAGCGTCGGACGGTTGCTGCAGATCACGAGAGAGAAAGACGAGGTATGGTTAATGTAGTAACTCATAATTTCCGTCCATTGTGATTCCGGTACATTTTTGCTTGTTAGGTGTTTGCGAAAATGCCTTCTTCTATAGAAGGCTATTTGCTTCTGCTCTGCGTGGTTTTGCACTGTAATATTGATTTTTTATGTGGTTTTTTTGTGGGCAGAAAATAGTTGAGCTCCTAAATCAAATAGCTCAGTTGAACAAGTTATTATTAGGACGTCACAAATCATAGCAGGGAGGCAAGTGATGTAAGTGAGAAAGAAGAGGAAGAAGCAAGAGTTCAGCGCCGCTTCCCTGAGTCCTGACTAGAGAGCAAAGCTAAGCTTGTTTGTGCTAAAAGCATATATTATCTATCCTATTGGATGTTTATTTGTTAGCGGGTTGAGAGGGAGGGAGGCATGGCATCAATCAGTCTTTCATCAGCCTAGAAGAGGAGTCGGTTGCTTGTTAGTACTCTGCATTTCACCATTAGCGTGCAAGCGGGAAGGCCAGGAGAAAGGGAATAATGAGGAGGAGAGCATGTAAGGCAGCAAGAGTTGCCGTACGTAGCTGTATTCATCAATCATCCATCTCGCTTCTGGTTATCAAAGCAACTACAGGTTGCGGCGCTGGCCACTGAGCCACTACCATGCAATGCAACACATCTCCTCCAAGTATGTATATCATCAACCATTCAACCTATATAGTGATAGTATACATGTGTCATGGCAAGAGCCCAGATAAATGCTCATTTTCGCTTTTATTTGTTTTTCGTTTTGGGTTTGGTTGAATCGGCAATGAAAGATGGAGCATGTTGTCTTTCGATTTATGTTGTGGGTCGCTGTTAGCATGATTTGACTGTGGTGAATTGGTGATCTCCCTAGCCTCTTCTGAATCAAACATGTTGTAAATTACTTTTGCTGCTATGTGAATCAAACAAGATGGATCTCAGACTCTGCGCTTACAAGTAGCACAGTTTTGTTTTCTGAACATCTTTCATGCACTTCGTTGGTGTCAAAAATTAAGACCAAGGAATAGGCGTACAAGCAAGCTGAAGACCAGTTCCGAAGGATGCAACATTACCCAGAAGCCAAGGTGCCAACGAAAAGAAGCAACAACAAGGAAGCCAGGCACTCCTCACCTCCACATCAGCACAACAAGTGATTGTCAGACGAATCCTGCTACGACTTTCACACCATAACTTATGGAATCAAATAACGGTGACATTCGTGCCAATAATGTATTTTCGAGAATGACTCGAGTCATTTGAGAACAAGACAACCAGTCCTTTTATTTTGGGAGGGGGGCTCCTGCTGTGTTATATATGCGAAGCGGTTGCCTTCCAGACATTAGCGGCCGAACCCTCTTGTTTTATTGAAGAAAGCCAGGCAAGTCCGAGTCTTGGTATCTCCTTGGACTAAGCCTAGTTTCGCCCTAGGCTTTGGGAGAGAAAAAGCCATGTCTTATGCAATACCCCCATTCTTAACCTTGTGTTGGACTTGGACACTTGGGTTGTATCGCCAAGTCCCAAATGCTGGGATCTATCTAAGTATGGACCAAAGGTTGGTTACTTCCATATTTTTAGTCATTTACCGTGTAAGAAGAAGAACATGGGTTCCCGTTCGATATACAGAAACAAAACAACATTAACTATGGACCCAAAGGTTGGTTACTTCCATATAATTGAGTTATTGATCCTTTTCTTTGGTTGTGGTTTTTTATCGTTCCATGTCTAGTGGGAGACACTACTGAAGGCAATGGTTTATCCATCTCTTTCTGGGCCATCAAGAAACTTAGAACTGAAATGCCCATGACATAGATGAATAAAACTTCTCTTGCGTCTCAATTGCAGAGTGAAAATTGTTATCTGGCGACTATAACTTCAACTCTCTCTCTCTCTCTCTCTAATTGCTCCCCATCCTCGTAGATCATCTCTTCCATTTTCTCCTCCACCAGTACCGCTTCGCCATTTTTCCCCCTCCAAATCAAGAACTCTTCATTTTTCTCGGAAAAACCTAAATGCCACTTCCGAAGCCTGTTTTAGATATACTAGAACCCCTCCTCAGTCAAGTTTGAATTTGAACCCGATCCACAATCTGAGTACTACATTGTCATTGTTGAATGACTTACAATCTTACATCATTGACATATAAACACCATGTCATTGAGAGTCGACTAACATGAGAGCAACATTTGGTCAACTATTATGTTTAACAATTTGGAAAAGTTAAAATGACTTCGGTCCCCAATAACATATGACATTAATTATTTAAAAGTTGATAGACAAATGAAAAAAGTGGCAAACTACATGCCCGATCAGCTCTCATGCATATAGGGTTCTCATCATATATGCCCACTAGGTATCGTCACATGTGGCAGATGACATGGCGCCAACTAGGTGACAACATGGCATGCACATGTGGCGTGTATGGAAGACTAGAAGCATAGAGATACTTCTAGAATTCTCCCAACCTTTATGAGCATTATGGTGCACTTATGGGCTACATTATGTGTGGTATTAAGGAGTGCATTATGGGGGGACTTTATGTGGGTATTGATGTAGAGGGACCATTATGAAGGGGCATAGATGCCTTGTATGTGGAGATGTCTATATAAGGAGTCATCTCCCTCACTTGTAACTCATTCCATCATTTTTTTTAGAGTAATACACACTAAAGAGTTCTTCCATTTTCTTTGTCTTTCTTCTTGCTTTCTTTGCTTGCACGTGAGTTTGAGAGAAAGCTGCTTCATTCTCTAACGTAATTGAGAGCTAAGACCACACGACCGAGAGTAAGGCTGTGATAAGTGGTATCAGAGATTGGTTTGGCTTGGTGCTAGCAAAGAATAAGCATAGCCAAACGAAGAGGAAGAGCGTCACCAAAAACGTCGGAATCAGAAGGTGGTGTTACAGATGCTAAAAAGCAACGCGAAAGATATCCTAACAGGACTGATAGCATCGTATTTGCACGTGCTTTCACTCGGGTTTCTTGTCCATTTTGGTTCGAATTGATTGTTCCTTGGCCTATTTTACGCTAGGTTGTGTTGTTTTGTCGTATTTCAGGTCCTAGCAAGTAAAGAGGTGCATAGGCGCAAGTTTCGGGTCATTTGGAGGTCAGATGGCGAATCACAGACAGAATTACGGGCAGCCCCTGCCAAATTACGACCGTAATTGGCCAGGGCATGCCCGTAAATTAATTGCCGAGCCTTTTCCCCAGAATTTCCCCTCGGTGCTAAAATTACGGGCAGGACCTCCAAGAATTACGACCGTAATTCCCAAATTACTGGCGGTAATTGGAAATTACGGGCGTATCTCCTCCTCCTTCAGCTTAATTGAAACGTGCGTTTTGGTGCGAATTACGGGCATGACGTGATTACGGCCGTAATTCAGCCCGTAATTCGCCCAGAGTCGGGTTTTTGGAGGCAGATTCGAGCCAAGGAAGAGGTATTCGAGTTTCTAGAGCAAAAACAGAGTTTTAGAGAGAGAAAGAGCGAAGAACAAACCCTAGGAGCTATTTTGGAGTGGATTTCTCATCATTGAAGCCCAGATTACGTCCCTAGGAGTGAAGATTGACATCCCAGAGCAGATTTTCCTCATCTTTATGAGTATGACTACTCTGATTTCTGTTTTCCTTTCTCTCTCTATGGAGTAGAACCTTTCTCTCACTTGGGTATGAAGAACCCTAGTTCCTTGTGTTAGGGATTTGATTGTAATGACTTGGGATGATATTACTGTTTGATTTTAATCGAATGATGCATGTTTATTGAATTGATTGGAGTCTGATCAGCTTTTCTCAATTTCTGCTGCAACCTGAGATAGATAGAATCTGATTAGGTTGTTAGAGCCTCTTCATTCGATAGTAGGAGATTGGCTATACGAGAGTTAGCCAGTTTACTGCTTTGTACTGGAATTCAATTCCAGTAGTGGAGTTCTGTGCTTATTGCTTCAGCTTTCTATCCCGGTGAAGAC
The DNA here is from genome assembly GCA_946122785.1 of Linum tenue. Classification (NCBI taxonomy): domain Eukaryota; kingdom Viridiplantae; phylum Streptophyta; class Magnoliopsida; order Malpighiales; family Linaceae; genus Linum; species Linum tenue. The sequence goes on along the minus strand of CAMGYJ010000006.1, from coordinate 34,094,024 downwards.
TAGTCGTCTGCCGGGTAGTTAGACTGAGAGGGCTTGGTCAGCTTAAGGGATTCCAAGCTACTGTCGGATCTTCCGCAGTCTAATCAACAGTAAATCAACCCATGGAATTACAATTGAACCTAACTAAGGGGCTAGGGGGACTCATTCCCGAGTGACTCTTACTTGCTTTAGAAAACCGAACAGTTTACTGCTTTCTTACTGATTTTGCTTTAAATAACAATCACTCGAATTAGTTTGCTAGATAATAGAGAATCACGGAGTAAGCAGTAGATCTAGACCCCGGGTTGATAATATAACTTGCCTGTTACTGCATTCCCGGACTGCGATTACACTTGGTCGCAGTTTGGTGTTGTGTTTTGGCGTGTCAAGTTTTTGGCGCCGTTGCCGGGGAATTTCTAGATTATTAGGAAAGGCAGAAGTTTGTTACTTTAGCATTTTTCTTTTCTTTTCCACCCTTGCTTTTCACTTGGGTGTTTTTGTTTTTGTTGGTGCAGATCTGAATCATGGATCCTCATGGCTTCTCCAACCATTGGGGGTATCCACCACCATCCGAGTGGTATTACCCCGAGACTCCCTGGAGCAATCAAGGAGGAGAAGACTATGGATTCGGGTTTCAGTACCAACCCCCTTACTACGGAGAACAATCAGACCCCTGGGCATATCAAGAACAACCTCCTTATCAAGAAGGATTCCTCCCACAACCAGAAGGGTCATCGGAGCTGGAGTTAGCCATGGCGGCCTTCACGGGCCATTCTGCAGAGCCATGCTACACTCCACAACCAGATCCAAATTATGAGTTGAGGCTTCTCATGGAGCAGTTTGCTCGAGACATTGAGAGATCATTGTCTAGGATGGATCTTTGTACCCAGGCCTATCGTGAAACAGAGGAGATCCTCCTGAGCCTTAAGAAGAGCGTCGATGATCTTGAGCGATCTTGTGCACAACCTGCTCCAGATCACCCTTCAGCTACCATAATAGAAGAGGAGGAGGAAGAAGAAGGCTACAAGGACATTGTGGAGCACACTGAAGTTGTCACGGAGAGCTCCCGTGATGATCATGATCAGGAATGTCCTGTCGTAGCCGACCACACCTTCCCACATCCCAAACTGAGCTTTGAAGAGGCGGGCATGAGTGAGGAGATGCAAGAAGATCTCATGAAAGAAATTGCTTGGCAACTTGCTCCCCAATCCGTGCTAGAAGAAGAAGAGCGAGAAAGGGTGCAGAAAGAAGTTGTGGAGGGTGACGAAAGTGAAGTAGAAGGAGTTCTTGATCATTTCCCAGGGGTGATACCACTTGAAGAAGAAAGGGAGGTTGAAGAAGCAATTGGCGTCCAGGCTGAGGACGGAGTTGAGGTGGAAGAGGCTTGCACCGGCCATGAGTTACATGTGATATCTCCACCAAACTTCGAGGAACTACTTAGCAAGGACCCATTTGCAGTGTCTCTTTGCCAGACCAAGGCCACATCGACATCGGTCCCTCTTGGTGGACGCGATGGTGGCCAATCGATGTTGTCATATCTAGTTTGGGGCAATGAGACGAGAGAAGAGAAGAAGAGGTCTCGAGGATGGAGACTTCATCTGCATCAAGTGCACGAGCTTCCATCACCTGTCATACCACATGCTCGTGACTTGCGACTCCACCTCATTGACGAGAACCTCAACTTCAAGGAGGTTCTAGCATGGACCGAAACTTAGGAGCCATCGTCCGGCTCACGACGTGAAAGAAGCGCTTGTCGGGAGGCAACCCAACCAGTCGGTTTGCATTTCTTTCTCTATTTCTCCTCGGTTGAGTCAGTTTTGTTATTTGATTTTAGAGTCAATAACCCAACCTTTGTGAGATTTTGTGTGGTATTTGTGTTCTGATTACTCTCTCTTCCTGGAATGCACCGCCTGACCCGTCCATCATCATTCACCCTTGATCTGGTAACTTCGTTCTACCCTCCTTATCTTTCCTCCATTGAGGACAATGTCGTGCTTAAGTGTGGGGGGTGTTCGATTATGTATGCGGGTGAATGTTTGGCTGTTTGTGTGCTTGGAGCCTAGTCCACTGTCCAAAATTTTAAATTTGAGGGCTCCAAGTACGTGTTCCCATGCAAATTACCTCCTCAGTATGCTTTGAATTGACAGTCTCTATAGTAATGTGCAACCTAGGGAGGTAGTGTAGCACTATGGAGGATGTTGAAGTATAAGATTTTTCCTATCTAGCTCTCTGTTGTGCTAGTTGATTTTGTGAATTAGTGGAGCTAAGACCGTTGAATTCATGTGGTAATGGTGACTCTGTTTGGATTGTGTTATGGACTCGTGTATCGAACAGGGTGCTCATATGAATAATGAAATGCAGTTGGTCCTCCATGTCAAAATCATTAAATCTTAAACATGGGGTAAGCCCAACGTGTGTGGCACCGTTCATTGCACAAAATTGGGTTTTGGAAGAGATTTTAGTGATCCTTAGTGGGGTACTCCTACAAGGTGAAGCTAAGCTGTCTCTAGTACAAGTAAAATTTTCACCCGTTGAACGGTTTGCCTACTTGAGGATGTGTTTTTAAGGGCACGGATAGAGCTTCCGACCCCCTTAATTTCATTGAACCTCCACACGAGTTGAGGAAAAGGAGTTAAAAGAAGTACCCTGGCGAGCGCCAGGTGTACAGAAATTGCTCTTACTCGACTAATAAGGGTCGACCGTGCAAAAGACTGCAGTTGGAACCCCTACTAAGTGAAAGAAAAAAACAAGGAAAATGTGAATGAAAGTGCAAAAAGGGGTTCCAACGGTGAAATGAAGTGAAAGAGCACCCCGGTACAACGAGTCCTTGGTTGTGAGTGTTGTGAGTCTCTTTGTCCATGAACTGACTGTCTTACTTCTACTTCTTCTCATGATCCTGGCTTGAGTCTAGTACTCGCATTGAGAGAGATAGGGGACGACTTAGAAGACCAGTTGACCTCGTAAGCTGCTATATGATCTAGGAAATCCTCTACCGATGATCGGAGTTGTTTGTTGCTATAGAGGTCTAGAGAGCTGCATTGGTTTGAGTTAGGTTTGCTTGGGGACAAGCAAACAGTTAAGTGTGGGGGGATTTGATGACTCGATATTTGCACATGTTTTCCCCTTTGTTTCTTGATCGTTTAAGCTTGCACTATCGCTTCATTGGCCTATTTTACGCTAGGTTGTGTTCCTTTGTCACATTTCAGGCCCTAGCACATAAAGTGAAGTATAGGCGCAAGTTTCAAGTCAATCAGAGATCAATTGGCGATTAGGGAGAAGAAACTCGGGCATGACCTGAAGAAGAATGGATTTCTACCTCACTTTATGGACAAATAATCATGCAAGCTTGTCATGAAAAGAAAGAGGATGAGACTACGAGAGTCTGGGTTCAAACAGCGACTGATTTGGAGTCCGGACGAGGGAGAAACGAAGCTTTGAACAGGAGCGGAGGAAGAATTACGGGCAGGAGAATTACGACCGTAATTTCCCCTCCCATGCCCGTAATTTCACTGCCGAGAGGAGCTTTGGGTGCGCTGAAACTTAACCAAAACGCATGTTTTGGGCAAAATACGGGAATGGAAGAATTAAGACCGTAATTCAGCCCGTAATTCGCCCAGAATCGGGTTTTTGAGGCAGATTCGAGTCAAAGGAAAGGGAGAGCTGGGTTTTGGTTCCCAAACACCCAAGGGGCGAACCCTAGAGAGAGAGAGCGAATTATTTACTGCATTTTATCTCTTCCACCTGTGTGCCTTCACGGGTTGCTTCTGCTGATTGTGTGCAGGTAGTGCATGACCCGTAGCCAGTCGGGAGAACTACTACCATTAGACCAGGAGCTTGAACGAACTTGCAGGAACTTCAAGCGGGCTCTAAAGGCGCGACTGGTTGCGGAAGAGGCGCTAACACAGCTGCATTTAGAAGAAGAGGAAGAAGAGATGGGTGATCCAGAGAACCGTGCTGTGATCCCCGAGGAGCATACCATGGGATCCTACTGGACCGCTAGGGCTGCAGACATGAGGTCACCCATTCAACATCCTCATGTCCCAGCCAACAACTTTGAGGTGAGCACCTCAGTAATCACTATGTTGCGCGGTTCAGTGGTGTTCCGTGGTAAGGAGGGAGAGTGCCCTCGATCACATCTCAGGCGATTCCACGAGCTCATCGATGGAATCAAGATCAATGGGGTACCAGCAGATGCCATCCAGCTGAGGTACTTCCCATTCACTCTGGAGGGGCAAGCCAAGGAGTGGCTAGACACTCGACCTCCGGGCTCTATCACCACATTCGCCAACCTGGCGGACAAGTTCCTCACCCGCTACCATCCTCCATCCAAGACAGCTGACCTGCAGAAGCAAATTACACATTTTGCTCAGGATGAGGATGAGACCATTAGGGATGCATGGGAGAGGTACAACAGTCTTTTCCTCAGGTGTCCCAACCATGGTTTCAACGATGCATTCAAGGTGGGCACATTCTATCACGCCCTCTTCCCGGAGGACAAGCAGCTGATTGATTCGGTTTGTGGCGGGAACATGCTGACCAAAACCCCGCCACAGCTGAATCAACTCTTTGAAGAGATGGCGGAGAATGGGTACGATTGGGGCACTGCCAGGAGATCGCGGAGAGCACCCAGCCGAGGTGTACATTCTGTGGGAGCCCATCCCTCTGATTTGATGCAGGTACTATCGAAGCTGGTTTCAGCTATCGATCGTTCCGGGATGATTCCAGGGACCGGACCGCAGCAGGCGATGCTCTGCCACTGGTGCGAAAGCACCCATCACACGGTGGAAGACTGCCAGGCGATGAAGGAATCAACCACACCCCAGGAGCAGGTGAACTTCATTAATAACGTCAGGCGCAATGACCCCTACAGCAACACGTACAATGAGGGGTGGCGCCAGCATCCTAACTTCTCCTGGGGTGGGGCAAATCCCAGACCACCAGTCCCCCAGGGACCACCGGGCTTCCAGAGGCCACCATATCAGCCCAGACAGGGGAAATTCCAGCAGCAGCAACAGTCTCTTTATCAGCCCATGCAGGGGCATGCTGCTCAATCACAACCGCGACCTTTCCAGCAGCCAGGTGCAACCCCTGCTCTCCCAGTGCAGAATGATCAGATAGCCGAACTGCGGGACTTGGTGGGTTCTCTCGCCAGTTCTAGTGCTCAGAAATTCAACACTATTGAGCAGTTCATGGAGAAGGCTTCGGGTAAATTCTTGGCTCTTGAAGCTGGTCAGAGGAACACACAGGCTGTTTTGCAGGATATCCAGACCCAGCTGGGGAGCGTGGCCCAGGTAGTGGCTCAAAGGGCTCCTGGTACTCTACCCGGGCAGACCATCCCTCACCCGCCGACCCCGGATGAGCGCTGCAATGCCATCATGACCAGGAGTGGCAAGATGACTGTTGATCCCCCTGCTCGGGAACCGGAGAGAGAGAGCCCTGCTTTAGCGTCTCCAGCGGTTGAACAAGAAGTAGAGAAGGAGGTTGAGGTGCCTGCACCTAAACCGCAACCAATAGTGAAGGAGTATATCCCTAAACTCCCCTTCCCTACTCGGTTGCACAGAGATAGGCTGGAGGCAGAGTTCGAAAACTTCATGGCTATGCTTAAGAAGCTGAATGTCCAAGTGCCCTTCCTGGAGGCACTATCGAAAATGCCGAAGTATGCGAAGTTTCTGAAAGAGCTTCTCTCAAAGAAGCAGAAGTTGAGTGAGCTGGCCACTGTGGAGCTCAGCTAGGAGTACTAGGCTATTCTGCAGAACAAGCTTCCGCAGAAGAAAAAGGACCCAGGTAGTTTTACTATCCCGTGCTCTATTGATAAATTGCATGTAGAGAAGTCCTTGGCGGATTTAGGTGCTAGTATCAATGTTATGCCATATCAATTGTTCAGGAAACTAGGCCTAGGCGAACCCCGTGCTACTAGGATGACCCTTCAATTAGCTGACAGATCTGTAGTGCATCCTAGGGGCATAGTGGAAGACCTTCTGGTTAAGGTTGGCAAATTCACATATCCTGTGGATTTTGTTATCCTGGACATCAATGAGGACACAGAAGTGCCTCTTATACTGGGAAGGCCTTTCCTGGCCACCGCCAAGGCTCTCATAGATGTGCATGATGGGACCTTAGTTTTGAGGAATGGCGAGGAGCGAATAACGTTTTCAGTTGCTAACACTATACCTGCTTCGTTACCTCTGCATGTTGTATCTCACCAGGAGCACGAGTCTGTCGTGTATTCTTCTGTGCTGCCTATTTTGCAGGACCCGCCTCCCACACCTTCGCCGCCACTCCGGACCACTCCGTCATCAAAAGAACAGATCAAGGAGGAGTGGCGGCCGAAACTGCAGGCAGCTAAGCCTGCTCGAAAGAGCGTCGAAGACCACTACGAGCTGGTCCCGCCCCCACCTTGGCCATCCGAGTATTCACTCGCTTGCATCTTGCCGGATGGCCAGGTCGAGCTGGCAAATGCAGGTGGCCACATTCGTCGCGTGCATGGCCACCATTTGAAGCTGTACCTCAAGAGCGATGTGGATCCGCTCTTGAAGGCACCTGATCCTACACTTCCCTGAGCATCCATACTGGCGTCCAGCTAAAAGACGGTAAAGAAGCGCTTGTGGGGAGGCAACCCCACCTCGGTTTGCATTTCTATCTTTTTTCTCCTTTTTAATTTTTGTCGTTTTCGAGTCATTGAGTCTGTCTGGAGTCTTTCTGGAATTTTTCTTGTGCCCCGGATGGTCTATTTTGGTCTATGGTGGTGTATTTTTTTGAACCGGGGCACGTTTGGGTTTGGATGTTTGAATTTGCAGCTCAAAAACAGGAGACAAAGGGCCCTCGGCAGTAAAATTACGGGCATGGGGGGAGTAATTACGGTCGTAATCCATCTACCCCCTGCCCGTAATTAATTCAGAACAGCAAAACTGCCTCGGCAGTAAAATTACGGGCAAGGGGGGAAGAATTACGGTCGTAATTCTTACTACCCCTGCCCGTAATTCGCCCAGAAGGGGCAGAGTGCACTCGGCCATGAAATTACGGGCAAGGCCAGGGGGAATTACGGCCGTAATCCTGCCCGTAATTCCCCCCGATCCTCGTTTAAAAAGTGGCGGCCGAGACTTTCCTCTCTCTCTCCTTCATTTTTTCTGGTCAGTTTCTCTCTCCTCTCACCGGAAACTCGAACCACTCTCTTCTCCGGTGGTTTTCAGGCCATATCTCGCTCACCGGAGGTCCAAATTAAATTCCGAGACCACCCCCGTGCTCCTCTCGTCGACGCCCACAAGTCTATACCAGTGGGGTCGAGTTTCGTGGTGGTTTGGATCGCCGAAAAACCGCGACCCTTCGGTGTTCCTCCGGCCCGATCTCCCTCCTCGGACCTCCGATCGAGAAACCGCGACCACCACCGAGTTCCTGGTGCTTGGGGCTTCATTCCCCAACGTTTTGGGTCAGTTTGGCTCCGGTGAAGTCGCCGACAACGAAACTCCGGCGAGCCTCCCGGCGATTTTTGTGGTCTCTCGGTCTTCCCTCACTTTCCCCACGATATCCTCTTGTGCCTCCAGGTTTGCTTCTATACTTTTACTTGTCATTTGTGGAGGATTGATATTGTGGGTTTAGTGAGGAATTTCGGGAATTGGTTTGTGCTTGAATTAATTCGGTAGGCCTCCATTGTTGCTTGCTTTGTTTGTTCATCTTTCGGTTGGCCTACCGAGTAATATGAGTTGTGATTGTCCCGCTTGGAGCCTAATTTGCTGTCCGGGTTTATAATCCGAGGGCTCCAAGTGCGGTTGAGTTTCTGTGAATGGTGAATGATTCTGATTGGTTGTGAATGGTGAATGATTCTGATTGGTTGTGAATGCTTTTCCTTTCTCGGGGCCTAGTCCACTGTCCGAATTTATGATTCGAGGGCCCCGGGTGAGGGTGATTGTGACCTCACCATTGACGAATTTCCATGTATGTTGTTGGGTTTATGCTGTTTTGTGGCTGCAGGAAAATGAACACGTTCTTGAACCTGCTCGACGCCGACCAGAGGAAGACTTTGCGGGACATCCGACGCCGCAAAGTCGTTCCTCACCACTACCTCGACTGGAGGGTCTTCGAAGAGCTGGGTGCTCGCGAGGCAATGGAGGCGGCCATCTGCGCCTTCTCTTGGCGCCGCCTCCTCTGCCTTGCCGAGCCGGTTTATCAGGAGCTCCTCTGGGAGTTCTAAACCACCTTCGAGCACTTCCGGACCCACGCGAGCTCGCACGGCAATGCCATCCAGTTCCGACTCGGAGGGGAGTTCTACTCCCTGAGCTATGACGACTCTTGTCGGCACTGGGGCTCCTTCCACCATTCCCCTGTCACCTGGCCATCGAGGAGCCCGACAGTCCCATCTTTTGGGACCAGCAGTTCTTCGAGAGGATCTGCCTCCTGGAGTTTGCAGGAGCAGTTTTCACACCGGGCCACACCACGGCCACTCAGCTGCGACTAGAGTGGCGCATCATCAACCAGCTGTTGGGGAAATCCTACACCCCCAGCGAGGGCTCCACCACTCATCTTCAGCTCCGCACCCTGCATTGCCTGCACTCCATGAGCCACGAGGTGGACAACCTCCATCTGTCCTCTCTCATCGCCAGGACCGTTGCCAAGCATAAACGGTGTAATCGACCCCTGGCGTGTGGGCCGGTGGTCACTGCCCTGGCACGGTACTACAACATCGACCTCTCCGGATTCACTCTCGTCGAGGAGGCGATGCCATTCTCCAGGGAGACCCTCCGGCGCCAGCTGATACTGGAGCGCGACGGGAACGTGACCTGGATCCGGGGCCTTCCTCGCCCTGTTCCTCGTGCACCAGAGGGTGAGGAGCTCCCCGAGGCGAGTGATGCTGCAGCCCGTCGGACCACTCGTCGGACGAGGACTCGGCCCACCCCCTCTGCACCTGGCGACTCCACTTCCGCTGCCGGCCCGTCTGCTGCGGCACCCACCACCTACATTGCTGAGCAGCTGGCAGCCCTTTTCCGCCAGAACGAGCAGATCCTTGCTGGCTAGGAGCAAATCAACGCCCGCCTCGACCGTGAGCGCGATGGTCACCGCCGCATCATTTCAGCTCAGCATTACATGATGAGCTACTGGAACATGGATCCTGCTGCTGTGAGCTACCCTTGGGAGGCGTCCCCGGGGCATGAAGACTACTACCCGCCTCCCACTGGCGATGGAGGCGACGAGCTGTGATCTGATTTTGCCCGCCCATCGAGTTGGGGCTTGGTTTTTGTCTATCTTTCCAGATTTAGACTCCGGATTGTGTTTGATTTTATTTCTTGTTCCCTTTGTGTGGATTGTTGACTTGGAACTATGGTTTATTTCACCCAATGTGTGTGTTCTGTTGGTTCTAGCTCTGTGCCCATCGGACTGGTCCTTTTCCAGTCCTCTGCTTTTGACTGTTCCGCCATCCAGTCAACGTTCCTGACCACTGTTTCACGGTAACATTGTTCCCTTTCCCTTGGCTCCATTGAGGACACTGTCGCATTTAAGTGTGGGGGGGTTCTTTGTATTTATTGGAACGTATATATGGGTGCTTGGAGCCTAGTCCGCTGTCCGAATCTTACGATTTGAGGGCTCCAAGTACTGCTGTTTGATCATATTGGCACTATGTTTTGATTGATGAATTGAACGGTTTTCGGATTAATGCATGACAACTTGTTGGTGACTAGGACAACCTATGATGAGGGCTGAGATGTGCAGTAGAACGATGTAGGGGTTCAGTTTTTCAACTGTTTGCTTACCAACTGTGACTTGATCTGATCACTTGTTCTTGACAGTCGTTTATGCATCTAGTTCAGGGTATCAGAATGTGAGATAGAGCATATAGGTAGCCATGTGAGATTTGAGCCTGCTCGTTTCTTTCTTGTGCGATAGATCCCTCTTCCATGATGTGTAGCATTCACGTTGTCATTAGCTAAGATGATGGGGGCATAGGATTAGCCCACGCCCAAAACTGACTGTCCTGATGTGTCATATCCCCTAGTCAGCCCCTTTGAGCCGTGTGTTATCCTTTCTTTTGGTCTATAACGAAAAAATCACCCTTGTTGCATCTTTTAGAAGGTTCCACAGTGGTTGTTACATATTCTCTGCTGTTTCTGCTAAAGTTTATGTGAGTGTTGGAGGTAGTGCTTAAAAGTTGGGCAGATGTTTGAAATATGTGCAGAATGTGGTGGCTCTCTTAAGAAATGAAAAGAAAAATGAAAGAAAAACAAAGAAAAATTGAAAGCAAAAGAGAGCCACTACCAAAAATCTGAGTAATGCCCATTAAGTAGTGTTTCTTAGCAGTCTGGCTTGGAAATGCTGATGTTTATGCCTCCTTCGCTCTTGTGCTCTTGAGATGTTGAGTATTGCAGAATAGTAGAAAGGAAATACCGGTTTGTTTGACTGTGATTGTGTGGATTTGGAAATGTGGAACCTTGTGCTATGAATGCTTCCACCACCTAAAAGGCCTTTTCCCCATGTCCAAGACCCTAGCCAGTCATTTGAACCTGTGTCTAAGACCTCCTGATTAGTTAGTGATGACATTATGTATGTGAACTCTAGCATTTAGAGGCTGCCATCATGGTGAAGAGATGTTAGGGATTGAGAGAAATAGCATGCGCATTTTTCGCATTAAATTGTCCTGACCCCACTGGTCGAGAGTGAGTGATTCATTTTCATATTCTATATACTCTTGTACCCCGGTGAGGACCTAGATTGCTCGGTCTCTATTCTGATGTCTTTAGTTGGATGCATGAGTTGACTGTTTTGAGTGAGTGGTTGAGTCAAGTCTGGGTTGGTTGGTGAACAAAAGGGAAACTTTTTCGTTGCTCGATTTTGCTTCACTCGAATGTCCTTTGTGGTGGTTGTCCAGGTTGCTATTAAAGTTGTTCATGTGTTTATGTTTGAAAACCAGTTTGATTCACGTGTTCTGTGCCTTTATGACTTGTCCCCAATGTTGGTTGACTGAAATATGTGAGCTTACCTTGTGTAGTACTTGGTTTGCTTGGGGACAAGCAAACAGTTAAGTGTGGGGGAATTTGATAGCATCGTATTTGCACGTGTTTTCACTCGGGTTTCTTGTCCATTTTGGCTCGAATTGATTGTTCCTTAGCCTATTTTACGCTAGGTTGTCTTGTTTTGTCGTATTTCAGGTCCTAGCAAGTAAAGAGGTGCATAGGCGCAAGTTTCGGGTCATTTGGAGGTCAGATGGCGAATCACAAACAGAATTACGGGCAGCCCCTGCCAAATTACGACCGTAATTGGCCAGGGCATGCCTGTAAATTAATTGCCGAGCCTTTTCCCCAGAATTTCCCCTCGGTGCTAAAATTACGGGCAGGACCTCCAAGAATTACGACCGTAATTCCCAAATTACTGGCGGTAATTGGGAAATTACGGGCGTATCTCCTCCTCCTTCAGCTTAATTGAAACGTGCGTTTTGGTGCGAATTACGGGCAGGACGTGATTACGGCCGTAATTCAGCCCGTAATTCACCCAGAGTCGGGTTTTTGGAGGCAGATTCGAGCCAAGGAAGAGGTATTCGAGTTTCTAGAGCAAAAACAGAGTTTTAGAGAGAGAAAGAGCGAAGAACAAACCCTAGGAGCTATTTTGGAGTGGATTTCTCATCATTGAAGCCCAGATTACGTCCCTAGGAGTGAAGATTGACATCCCAGAGCAGATTTTCCTCATCTTTATGAGTATGACTACTCTGATTTCTGTTTTCCTTTCTCTCTCTATGGAGTAGAACCTTTCTCTCACTTGGGTATGAAGAACCCTAGTTCCTTGTGTTAGGGATTTGATTGTAATGACTTGGGATGATATTACTGTTTGATTTTAATCGAATGATGCATGTTTATTGAATTGATTGGAGTCTGATCAGCTTTTCTCAATTTCTGCTGCAACCTGAGATAGATAGAATCTGATTAGGTTGTTAGAGCCTCTTCATTCGATAGTAGGAGATTGGCTATACGAGAGTTAGCCAGTTTACTGCTTTGTACTGGAATTCAATTCCAGTAGTGGAGTTCTGTGCTTATTGCTTCAGCTTTCTATCCCTGTGAAGACTAGTCGTCTGCCGGGTAGTTAGACTGAGAGGGCTTGGTCAGCTTAAGAGATTCCAAGCTACTGTCGGATCTTCCGCAGTCTAATCAACAGTAAATCAACCCAGGGAATTACAATTGAACCTAACTAAGGGGCTAGGGGGACTCATTCCCGAGTGACTCTTACCTGCTTTAGAAAACCGAACAGTTTACTGCTTTCTTACTGATTTTGCTTTAAATAACAATCACTCGAATTAGTTTGCTAGATAATAGAGAATCACGGAGTAAGCAGTAGATCTAGACCCCGAGTTGATAATATAATTTGCCTGTTACTGCATTCCCGGACTGCGATTACACTTGGTCGCAGTTTGGTGTTGTGTTTTGGCGTGTCAAGGACCTCGAGGCCTAAGGGCACATCGAGTACTCGTGATCCAGTTGCAGCTTTAGAGAAGTGTGTCTCTAGAGTAGAGGTGAAGGTGGCTGAAGATGTCACCGCCATGGGGAATTTGGGAGCTAACTTCGTCCAAGTCCAAAGTGATGTTGAAGGAGTGACTGCTCGGTTGACGAGCTTGGAGATCGGGAATGATGGAATGCGAGAAGAGCTTGTTGCCCTCATAACAACGCCATCTCCAACTCCATGAACAACGCGATCGAAGTTGTGAAAGAGCATGTCCAGGCTTAGTTGGCCGGCGTGAAGGAGGAGATTGCAGATCTCAAGAGTGAGATCACTCTCATGAAGAGAGACATGGCTAGCGAACCATCCCCGATGCAATCTGTCCCACGTGGTGACGTTCCAAGACTGAAGAACTTCGGATGTTCAACGAACGCGAGTGAGTTAGAGAACTTCTTTTGGATTCTAGAGCAGTACTTCAAGGCATACGACATCGAAAAGGGTGCGGTAAAACTTCATACCGCTCCACTTCACTTGGTCGATATTGCTATGGTTTGGTGGAGGCGGCATGAAGCAGACGTCGAAAGGGGTACTTGTGTGATGGCAACATGGGATGATCTCAAGAGAGAAATCAAGAAGCGGTTCTATCTAGAGAACGTGGAGTTCGAAGCCCGTTCGAAGTTGACGAGGCTCACCTAGAGGGCTGGAGTTTGAGAATATGTGAATGAATTCTCGGAGCTTCTTCTTGAGATCCCAGGCATCACGAACAAGGAGGCAATGCACGACTTTCTTGATGGGCTGCAATCGGGGCCAAGATGGAGATGCAACGTCGAGGAGTCCAAGACCTTGCAACAATCATGGCCACAACGAAGATTTTGTTGAGTAGAAAAGGTGAGAGAGCAGCACCAAGGAGAAGAGTTCAAAGCCCAACAAGGATGGAGAACCACGTCAACCTTTCAACGAAGGCACTCGCACTCCACAACATGGTGGTCCAAGCAAAGGGGTAAGTTCGAACCAAAGCCTCTTACTTGTTTCCTTTGTGATGGTCCACATCGAGTGCGAGATTGCCCAAGAAAGGCGAGATTGCCGGCCATGAAAGCTCAAGATGAAGAGCCCAAGGCAGCGGAGGCCAGGATTGGCTCAATCCGCAAGCTTGGCCAGGTGAAGACAGACGTCAAGAGAGCAAGCGTGGAAAGTGCTACGTTCTGGCCCAATATATGCACAGGGAGTCAAAAGCCTTGGTGGATACCGGTGCCACGGACAACTTCCTTCGCATCAAGCCTTGGTGGATCCCGATCCATGGAGTTGCTCACACGTCACAGTGAAGTTTGGCGAGTTGGAAGACATCATCAACTTTTCCATCATCGCCATGGACGATCACTCAATCATCCTTGGCGTCCACTTCCTCGACAAGGAGAGAGTGCTCTTGAAGCCCAACTCTTACACGATGTGCTTGGAGAAGGGAGGGGGAGTTCCATGGGGTCCATCTCTTGAGAGAAGATGGCCCCATAGTGCTTTGTATGCAAGGTAGGTTTTGAAGGGGTTCAAAAAGAAGGAGCCACCATTTCTTGTGTCCTTGAAGATGGAGGAAGATGGAGGCTCGATGGGAATCACAACTCCCATCATCGAAGGTGTGCTTGAAGAATTCGATTATGTGATGCCATCGGAGTTGCCCAAGAAACTGCCACCAAGAAGAGAGGTTGACCACAAGATCGAGTTGGAACCAAGAGTGAAGCCCCCTTCGCTAGCACCATACCGCATGGCCCCACTATAGTTGGAAGAGTTGTGAAGGCAGCTCAAGTACTTGTTGGACGCAAGCTACATGCGGCCATCGAAGTCACCTTTTGGAGCACTGGTGTTGTTCCAAAAGAAGAAGGAAGCGTCGTTGCACATGTGCATCGACTATAGAGGCATCAACAAGTGGCAGATTCCCAACATCGCAGACTTGTTCGACCAGCTTGGAGATGCGATGTGGTTCACCAAAATTGATCTTTGCTCGAGCTACTATCAAGTGCGGATAGCAGAAGGCAAAGAGCCAAATACAACTTGTGTGACGAGGTATGGCTCTTACGAGTTTATGTGATGTTATTCGGTATTATCAACGCACCAACCACATTTTGAACTTTGATGACTTAAACGTTCGAGCCATTCTTGGATCGATTCGTCGTAGTGTACTTGGATGACATCGTAGTTTATAATAAAACACTCAATGAGCATGCTGAGCACCTACGTCAAGTCTTCCAAGTCATTCGCGACAACGAGTTGTATGTCAAGAGGGAGAAGTGAACTTTTGCCACCATGGAGGTTCCATTCTTGGGGCACATCATTGGTGGAGGCATGTTAAAAATGGATGGGGCGAAGGTGGAAGCGATCCAAGAATGGGAGCCGCCTACGAAGGTGCCAGAGTTGTGGTAATGCCTCGGCCTTGCAAATTATTAACAAAGGTTCATCAAGGGCTACTCCAACATTGCAACACCCTTGACGTATTTTTTGAAGAAGAACAAGGTCTGGGACTAGTTGGAAAGGTGCCAAGAAGCATTCGAGGCCTTGAATGCAACGGTGATGAAGGAGCACAAGCACGTTGGCCTACGAAGTGCAGACCGATGCATCTGACTTTGCAATTGGCAGTGTTTTGATGAAAGATGGGCATCCCATTGCCTTCGAGAGTTGGAAGCTCAACGAGACGGAGAGGCGATACACGATCCAAGAGAAGGAGATGACGGTCGTGGCACATTGCTAGCTCACATGGAGGCACTACTTGTTGGGATCAAAGTTCGTAGTGAAGACAACGTTGCGACGAGCTACTTCCTTACACAGAAGAAGCTCACCCCCAAGCAAGCGAGGTGACAAGATTTTTTGGTCGAGTTCGACTTTGTGATGGAGTACAATTCAGGAAAGACGAACTCCATTGCAGATGCTCATAGCCGCAAGAGTGCAGCCACAAGCATCAGTCAGCCCGTGTTCCTTTGAATGAGCGCATTGTCGAACGCCTTGACCATGACCCCTTCGCCAAAATCGTGGTCGAGTACATCGAGCAAAGTAAGCCTCGACGGCTTTGGATGAATGATAGGCTCATCATAACCAAGGGAGAGTGTGTGTTCGTGCCAAGATGGGCCAACTTGAGGAAAGAGATCATTCCTAGCAACATTGTGAGCGACAGCGATGTGCGCTTCACGGGCCAATTTTGGCGAGAGTTGTTCAAGATCATGGGCTCTGACTAGAACTATTCGAAAGCATTTCATCTACAAAGCGACGGACAGACGGAGCGGGTACTTGAAGCACTATGTGAGTGCTAACCACTGAGATTGGGAAAAGTTTATTGATACGGCTCAATTTTCCTACAACTTGCACCACAGCGAGTCGACCAACACGAGTCCATTTGAGTTGGCGACGAGGCAACAACCGTTGACGGCTACGACGGCAGCAACGGACTATAGAGGCAACAATTCGGCAGCCTACAAGTTTGCGAAAGGTTGGTTCGAGAAGATGGAGATGGCCAAGTCTTACCTAGCCTACGCTAGTAATAAGATGAAGAAGTGTGCGGGCAAGAAGAGGCAGCATTTGGAGTTTGAAGAGGGAGACATGGTGATGGTGAAATTCTACCCTCACCGCTGGTTCTGGAGGATGCCACGTGGGAGGAGACTTCCACGCTGGTGCAACGCTACCCATGCTTTGATATTGAGGGCAATGTGAGATCTGAAGAGGGGAGGGATGATGGAAACACGGGCATAGGGGGCGGGTCGGGTTGAGTTGTGTGTGGCTGGGTGGTTCAGGTATTATTATTAGTTATTTTTTATTTCCGAGTGATATCAAGAGAAGAAAAGAGTTGACAAAACAATCCAGGAATCCCTTACAATCGAAATCCCAATGCAACCACCCAAGAAAATTGAAAGATTGTAACTCTAGGAGAGACAAAAGCTGTGCTTTACGCGCCACTCAATCCTGCCTTAGGAACCGCCCTAAACTCTATACAAACTGGAAAATGTAGGATCTTATGACGCTCCTGAAGACTGGACCTTCAACAGAATCTTCTAGTACACCATGTCGGATCTGGTTGACGACCACCTCGGAGTCACCTTCCACCATCACATGAGTCAAGGATCTCGAAGCGACTAAGGACTTAGCATCTCTCACTACTAGGAGCTCTGCCAGGTCAGGGTCGACTACTCCTTGGTGTCGCCAACCGGATGCCACCACCACATGCCCGTATGAACCACGTACGACAAGACCCGACGAGCACCCTAATTCGCGAATATATGCATCGAAACTGATCTTCAAAAAGCCGATTAGTGGAGACGTCCAAGCTGGTGGAGGAGGAAATGGGAGGATTGACCTGGGGTTGGATGAGGGGGGAGCAAACTGGAAACTTCTATGACCTGGTTGTAGGATTGTCTGGCTAGGGAACAGACATGATGTTTGTAGAAATAAAAAAAATCAATTTATTTATAGTCTTCCAGATTCTCGTAAGTAAACAAATGCATTGGAGAATGTGGAATAGGGAGATCTCAGAAATCATGACATGTCGCCACCATAGACTAAAGTTAACAGTCAGTGCGGATCAATTAAGTTGCTCAATCCCACTAAGGTCCACAACTTGGTGGCTAGGGGGCATCTGAAGAATAAGTGTTCAATGCTCTCTATGTCTCTAGCATACAGGACATCTACTGAGGCAATTAACTCCACGTGTTTGTAAGGCTACCACAGTGAGTAGAATGATCCTAAGATATTGCGATATGAAGAATTTAAACTTTGAAGTGACGTGGGTATTCCAGATCTTTTTCCAAATGGGTGGATCGATTATAAGCACCATTGGTTTCCTACTTACTGCAAGACTGATTTTGTCGCTAGTTGATATCTCGATTTGACTGTGTACTTTTCATCATTTCTGTAGTGCCATACTCTCGTATCTTGTTGTGATACCTAGAAATACAATGAGGTAAAATTTAGTGGAAAGAAGTTCATGATAGGTGAATAAATGCCTGGAATCTCTCCTACATTGATCCAAATTGGTGACCGTTTAGAAATGGTAAAATGAAGATGGGTATTAAAAGGTGGATTGAATTTCCTTTGATTTGTGCCTGCTCAATTCAAAATCGAAATTACAGGGGACTCTATTATTTTGAGCTAAAGAATGTTGTAACTTATCCTTAAAGTGGTCATTTAATTCGAGCAATTCATTGCTGGTCGTACTATTCTAGTATCGCATTTTTGGAAGATTGAATTAATTAGGGCCTTGGAAGCGTTTTGATTTGTGAAAGCCCTTTGATTACGCCCATTATACTGGCTAAAGCATCGGTTGTGGAAGGCTAGTTCGTCATTAAGGAGACGAATTGAAAGCAGTCAAAGCACAATTAAGACTTTTTTGGCGCTAGCCGTTAAGCCTTGTAACATACTTGAGTAAAAGTGGTATTAAACACAATAATTATTGTACTAAAATCCAGTGAGCCTCCAGCGACCGGTCGAGGACGTTTGATGATTGGTAATGAAGGGACTTACGAAAGGGACGAAGGACTGTGATTACAACCTTCACGCGCCTGTAAATTCCAACCATATGCTTGTTGATTCTTGGATATGTTTGGGTCAACTCCTTTTATATCTTCCCCGCAATTTCCTTTATCATGTCCGAGTCATTCCTGTAATGAGTAGAGTTCAGATAGGTTAGTGACTCCCGTCAGAATATTTCTCCAGTTCCACACCTTGTTCCTGGCAGAAACTCTGCCGTGTTTAGCAAACGCGGAACCCAAACTCTGAAGGCAAGAGCCTCCAATCAAAGGTATCAACGGCTTCTTCTTCCTTCTCCTCAGCGAAGGATGTATCTCCAATGTCTGGTGATGGTGATCTATCATTGGAGGAATCATGACCTGAGTCGCACCGCCGCCGCTTGATCGGGAAAACATCCGAAACCCACCCACCGCAAGGATGCTCCATCTTCCTCTTCCTCCAAGCAAGCTTGATCCCCTTCACATGCGGGAGGTTGATTTTCATACATGGACTATTTAAGGAGGAGAATCTCATTCGGATGATTATTTGGAATTGTTTGAGCCACTATACCCCCTTCACTATTCGGACGTCTCCCTCCGCCCGGCGTCGACCTACACACACAAAGAGGAGGGCGCTGCGGCCCGTTAATCCTCCGACGCCCAAGTTAGTTTCCTAGGGAGAGTAGAGTTCTCAAGTAGTATTTTAGTGTGAGAGAATCCAACCTGCATAAATGCTACCGACTACCCCTATTTATACTCACCGAACTCGAGGCTGATCTCCTCCACGTCACTATCCTCATTTAATGCTCTGTGTCCCCTCTGTGAGACACCCAACTGCCTTGTCAGGCTCCTGACACATGACAGGCATCCAACTGCTTTGCCAGGCTCCTGACACATGACAGGCGCCCGCAGGCAGTGGTCCACCGGACAGCTGGCCTCAACTTTGCTTTTGGCGTTTTATTCTTTGGGCCCTTTCCCTTGTCTGGGCCCAAGGGCCTCTAGTGGATCCCTTCTTTTTGGGCCTTGCCCCCCAACTCTCTTTCCTTGGGAGCCCAAACTCCTAGCTGCTAGGTAATACCCCCAACAGGAATATATCATAATATTGAACCCAATCCCTAATCTCTTCTCTCGATTCTCTTCCCCGGTTCTCTTCTCAATTCTCGCTCGAATCTCTAGTTCTCAAATTCTTCAATCCCTAGTTCTTCTTCTGTCTATCGGAAACAATGAGACAAGTGAAATAAATATCAAGTGCCACGAACATGAATCCCCGGAATTTACTCCCCCATTGCAGGTCAGTTACGAGATATCAGCATGACTTATGTCGCAAAACGCCACAAACCCAAAAGCAGGTAATCTCGTTGGCTAAGTTTGAGTTTAAGAAAAAGAGTTCAACTTCTTCTCATTGCAGCATATGCCATGCAGCGGGAAATCAAACATTCATATGCACCACACCACATTCAGCATCAGAAAAGTAAGTCAATATATAGCTGATTAATCATCGATTTACCCCATCGACAACCAAAACACAGAGCAGGGAAGGCTAAACTGAATTCTCCATTTAAAAATTAACTCTACCCATGGTGTTCTCGGAAAACAAAACAAACACAACATTGAAAGAAAAAACTTACGTGAAAAAAGCTGTAAAACTCTGTTGAAGTGTAGTAGGCCTGCCTTTTGGACTGGAGGAAGGAATTACACGTTTCACAAAAAAAGGCTTACATTTACCTACAAAAGTATGACACACATTGTAAGAAACTGATGTGCTTTCACCTCCCAAGTTAGCTCTTTGTTTCACTAGATCCGCTGCTCTCATCCCCGTGGACCGGACGACGAATATCAACTTGGTCCATATACTCCAATGGAGTTGCAGTTTCATTTGCGATCCTCTTGATCTTGGGGCTCAACAGCCCTCTATGTCCGAACCCATAAAACTTAAGCACCTGATTGTCGGCAAAATTGAAAGCCCTCTCCATGCTCTTCAGGCACTGCTCAACCGGGTAATCCCCATAGCTCCCACAAGGCTTGCATCCAACGAAATGAGTTACGAAAGGCCATCTCTCGTCTCCCAAACCGGGATGATACTTCTCAATCATTTCTTCATACCTCTCCACCAAACCTAACCAGTACCCGTGCAAGTAATATTGATTCTCCACATACACCTTGTCCATCCACTTCTCCTTCTGTGAGAGCAATAAATAGATCAATGCAGACTGATCATCAGCCTCGAATGCCGGCCTCCCTTTCAGGTTAGCAGTCAACACTTTCCCTGCTTCCTCACGGATCGGGCCCTTTGGACCCATTGGAGCCCATGTATCAAGCAAATCAAGACTCCATTGGCAATTCCTGAACAAGAAACTACCAGTGTTCAATGCAATCCACGATTTCTGCTCGAATAGCAAATCCGGGTAGCCATGGATCACCAGGTTATGGTTAGAGTACTTGGAGAGAGGGACCTCAAACACCATATCAGTAAACATAGCATCGCTATCCATCCACCAAATCCACTCCACTTCAGGATGAGATAACATGAGCCGCCTAATCATGGGCAGTTTTGCCCAGTACCCAGCGAGCTCCTTGTCCAAATGAGCCATGTTGTAAACAATCTCAATCCCATGAATCCTACAGTAATCAATCTTGTTCTTAACGGCCTTCAACAAGTAATGATCCCCAATGGGGTTGTCGCATGGGTTTGGAGGGGAGCCGGTGAGGAGGAGAATTCGAGGTTTGCCGTTGACGGAGCTGGGGAATTCAGGGTTTTGGGAGAGCCATACCTTACGCTGTTGATCCCAACCGACAATTTTGGGGCCGAGGGTGTAGGTGTCGTTGAGGGAGAGGAATTGGGGCTCGTCGGTGGAGTCGGCAGGATCGTCGGGGTCCTTGTCGGAGCGGATCTCGGCAAGTACGCGGTTGGTCTCTTCGATGAGGTTTTGGTTGACGGCGTCGGCTTCGGAGCTGGATAAGTTGCCGATTCCGATTGTGCCACGGAGGACGAGGATGGTAACGAAGCCGCACAGGATTGTGATCTTGATGTTGTTGAAGGTCTTGTGGATCTGCCTGCCGCGAGGGATCATTGTACGGGCGGCGGCGCCTGCTGCTCTTCCGTTGGTGGTGGGCAACGCTGAACCGCCGCCGCTGGATCGCTTCTGGGTTGTGAAGGTGGAGCCGTTGTCTTGCCCCATTCAAATTCAACAGCCCAAAGAGAATCCGCACCCACTTCACCTAGCTCCAATTATAGAGCTTTCGTGAAGTTGAAGCATCTATCTCTTTCTCTCCCTCACTGTGCTCTCTGGTTCTTTTATGGGTATTACGTAACAATAATGTGGATGACAGAGGAGAGACAGAGAGAAAAGGGATCTGAAATCTTGATTTGTCTTGGGTTGATTTTGGGTGTGGAATGAAAATCTATTATTTTAATTTGGACAGATGGATCTGGTCGAATTCTTACTCTGCTTCCACATTTGGTGTTATTCTGAACAGAAAAGCAGGACTGAGAGATGAGAAAGAGAGGTTGGATGGAAAAATGTACACCGCCGGAGAGAGGAGGTGTCGGTCTGCAGTTGAGAGGCGTCGGTGCACGGCGGCGGGGGAGATTGGAAAGTGGAAGAGGAGGAGAGTTGGGTTAGTTGTTGTGTTGGAGGGTTTCGTATTCTAAATAAACAGGGAGATGCGCTGTTCTGTGAGTGTGATGTGTTGTTGCATCCATTTGGAAGACAGACACGACAGGAGGCTATCTCCATCGATCTCCATAATCCGAGTACTACTTTGAGCCCGGTCACTTGCTAGTTGCTAGGGGATGGCACTTGAATCCTACAAATAAGTATCCAACTGGATTTAAGTTAGTTAAAGCGGGTAAAATTCAGTGCTGACGGGTTTGGGTTGGATGTTCATTTTATCTTTTTTTTAAATTAGCGCGTTAGATCAAGTCTGGGTTCTGTCAAAATGCAAAGTGATAACACCAAAAAATGTGTTATTTAGCCTTCATTTATTAGGTGTTTTATTGTCATTTTGAGCATGATTTGATTTATAAAACATCATTTGTAGTCTAGATGGCTTTGTTTTGTTATATCATGTTATTATAGGTTGCATTTGACGTTACAAGCAAAAAGAGGAAGAAAATGAGGCTATTGTGTAGTAAAAGGGGCCAAAATGGAGATAATTGCGAGCTCAGTAGCCATGGGCGCGACCTAGAGCACCAAGATCGCAACGCTCATGGCTAAGACCACGACCACGACTACGAACTCTGGAGCCAAGGGCGCAAACTTCAAGAGTAGCCAATAAGGAAGGAGTAGAAAGTCTTGATAGCCGACTCACGACCTCCTTCATCCAAGCCCGCGAGAATGACCGTGAGTTATGGATCGCGACCATGAACTCAGACCTCGAACTTCCCAACTTTCAAAGCACAAAATGGCAACCTCAAGATCGAAGCTTCTCGCGGCCACGATCTTATGCCCCTTGCCCGCGAAGTTGTCTGTGTCCTCAGAATTTCATAACCCTCATGGTCGCGATCTTCTACTCTGTGTCCGTGAACTTGCGCTTGTCTGCAGAATTCTATAAATAGGGTACTAATACCCTTGGAGGAGGATTTCTACCACTTGAAGACCTTTCTTCATGTTTTCTTCCCGTCTTTGTATGTCTTTTCTCCCCCTCTTCATGGGGTAATCCCTCAAGGTACTTTGGTGCTTTGTCCCCCAAACCCTAGATTTATGATTAGAATGTAGATGTAACCGTGTTAAGGTTTATGTATGAATATACTAGTTTTAGTCAATTTATGCTTAATTATGCTTGGGTAAGTCGCCCAACTCTTCCCTACTAGCCTACAACTGAGTTAACACTAAGTGGAAATTTTAGGATTAGACTATGTAGCGCCAACTAGAAGATTAAGGATAGATGAAAGATCTTAGGGTTCCTTAGTGGACGTGGAGACCGAACCCCTGCTATAGGTATGCAGTCGCAAAAAAACGTTAGAGAAGTACGCGTTCTGATCGAAGCACATCTCTAGTATGCATGATAGGTTGACTCGTCCCGAGTACCACAATTTAAATCCCGACCAAGACACAAGTATAAACCCTAGCCGGGTGCAGTATAGAGTAAGTATTTAAATGTCAAACCCGGGCCAGTCCATGTACCCCTACTTCGACTGTTTGTAACATCATCTAGTAATCATTTTTTTTTTATTAAAACTATGGACTACAGTTAAAAACAATTGGAAAGGTAATGGTTATGAATATTAATTGAGAAGACTTCACCCGGGTGTTGGTCCCCTTAACTAGTTATCACAATTTGTTGAACCAAATGCAAATGTGTGGTAAAAACGGTTGTAAATGGTAGTGAAGCGCAACAAGTGAAGAAGCTTCACTCTCTCGTCATTAGGCCAAGGGATGTGAAATCAAGCTACCAAAGTAGCTCTCTTGGCTAATCCACTAAGGATTGCCTAGGCTTCTCTCTCGAACCATAGTCTGGACGGCCAAAATACAACCTACCCAAGGTGCTAAAGCGTAGTATGAGGTTTGCCCTAATTCGTCCTAATTAGAACCGTGCAAAACTCACCTATATAGAATCTCAATAGAGCTCGAAAACGAGAGCTCTGGGACACAAGGATGACTCACAACGGTTTAGACACGAAGAAAGCAAAGGGTCTCTCTATCAATCTCAATTAACTCAAGTAGCAAAAGCTCATACAATGAGAACAACCCTAAGTCACACGACTCAAAAGGGTTGACTAGGGAATAAAATGTTTTGGGATAATCAACTTTTTGGGTGTGGACTAATCCCGTGCTTCCATCTTCCTCGCTAATGACAACGTGAATGTTACTCGTCATAGCAAGAGGGATCTAACACACATGAAAAATACGATCGACACAAATCTCACATGGCTACCTAGCCGCTCAATCATCCATTCCAATTTCAAAATTCTATGCATGGCAGTTGCAATCAATGAGTACTCAAGTCAAGGCATCCATCTATTTGCACACATATGAGAACTAAACACTTGCACCAACCTAATGCAATTCTCAATCATCATAATAGGATGCACTCGATCACAAGTAAACAATCCAAAGTCAATGCCAATAAACACAAGATTCTCCACAAACCGACCACTTTGATCAAGCATTCACACACATTCACATGCTAATTACAAATGATACACCCCTTACACTTAAGCACGACAGTGTCTTCAATGGAGAATAAGGGTAGGGTGAAGAAGTTACCGAATAAAAGCAAGTGAAAGTTGGACATAGACCAGGATAGGAGATTTGGAGCTTCAAAAAGAAAAAGTAAACACAAGCAAACACACACAGATTCTAGCTCAAGGTGAGGTTATTACACATAACAATATTCAACATCACGATTAAAAGAAGAAAGCTCACAATAGCGTTAGGTTGCCTCCCAACAAGCGCTAATTTAACGTCTTAAGCTAGACGGAGACATCATACTAGATGTCTTGCAGTAACGTCACCTCCTTTTGAATCATTACCTCACCTCGAGGTATGTTTGAGGTGGTGACCGTTCACTTTAAATGTCCCTTGCTCCGGGTGGGAAATTTCCACCATCCCATATGGAAACACTTGGTTTAGCACATACAGGCCCGTCGATTTCGATTTTAGCTTCCCAGGGAACAGGACGAGCCTGGAGTTGTATAGGAGTACCTACTCCCTCGGTCGAAATCCTTGTCCCCTTTCAGTCAAGCATCGTGCATGAACTTTGTCCTTTTCTTGTAAAGCTTGGTGTTATCCTAGGCGTGATAATGCCACTCCTCAAGTTCCAGCACCTGCAACTTCCTTTCATTCCCACACAAGGTTGGGTCCATATTTAACAATTTGATAGCTCAGAAAGCCTTACACTCTATCTCTACAAGCAAATGACACGCCTTGTCATACACCAAATGATAAGGTGGGACACCTATTGACGTCTTGTAGGCCGTGCGGTATTCCCATACAACATCATTGAGCTTAATGGACCAATCCATTCAGAATCAGTCCACTGTCTTTTCCAGTATCCTTTTCAGTTCTCTATTTGACAGCTCTACCTGATCACTCGTCTGGGGGTGGTAGGCCATGGAGACCCGGTGGGTAACACCATAGCGATCAAGGAGTTTGTCAAATTTCCCTTGATAGTGCGTCCCTCTATCATTAATGATGGTCCTTGGGGTTCCAAAACGTGAAGAAAGTTTCTTAAGGAATCCGTAGACTCGACTTGCATCATTGGTGGGTAGAGCTTGAGCCTTAACCTACCTTGAGACATAGTCCACGGACACTAAAATGTACTTGTTTCCAAAAGATGAGGAAAAAAGATCCATTATCGATACCCCAAATGTCAAAAATGTCGCAAGTAATGGAAATCGTTTGGGGCATCTCATTGCGGTTGGAGATGTTAATAGTCTTTTTGACAGTTGTCGCATTGCCGCACAAATGCATCGGCATCTCGGAACAATGAAGGCTAGTAGAATCCGGATTGGAGCACCTTTCTTGCCGTATGGTTGCCCCAATGATGCCCTCCTGTCGACCCCTCGTGGCATTGGCTAAGAATAGCCTTCATTTCTCTTTATGGGACACACCTCTGTATGATCCCATCGGCTTCAATTGGAAGAGGTGAGGATCATCACGAAAGTAATATCGGAGGTCGGAGAAGAACTTTCTTCTCTTGTGAGTACTCATCCCCTTTGGAAATTGCTTTCCGACCAAATAATTGGCGAAGTCGGCGAACCAAGGGATAGCACTCTCCACCATTGCAAGCAGCCAAGCACGAACAATCTCTCATGGGAGAAAGAGTCATTTATATTGCCTTGGGTGGTGCTTTGTCAATGGCCTTCAAGTTGGTAAAGGTGATCCGCTGCTATGTTCTCGGCTCCTTTCTTGTCTTTGATTTCCACATCAAACTCTTGGAGAAGCAGGATCCACCTGATTAGACGGGGTTTGGCGTCAGTCTTGCTCATCAGGAGAAGACGACCGCCAACAAATCCTTCTCCTTAGTTGTGTAGTTCTCTTGAGCATTGTTCAACGTCTTTGAGGTGTAGCATATGGGCTGAAACTGCATACCTGACACGCTAAAACACAACTCCAAACTACGACCAAGTATAATCGCAGTCCGGAAATGCAGAATAGTGGCAAGTTCAATTTATCAACCCGGGGTCTAGATCTACTGCCTATTCCGTGATTATCTATTATCTAGCGGGAATAAGTTTAGTGAGAGTGATTGTAAACAAAAGCAGTAAGAAAGCAGGAAATTGTCGAAGTTCTTAAGCAAGGGAAGAGTCACTCGGGAATGAATCCCCCTAGCTCCTTAGTTAGGTCAAATTTGTAATTCCCTTTGGTTGATTTACTGTAGATTAAATTGTGGAAGATCCTAAATTAGCTTGGAATCGCTTAAGTTGACCAAGCCCTCTTAGATAGAATACCCGGCAGGCGACTAGCCTTCACCGGGGTAGACGGCTAAGGCGATTCACACAGATCTCCACTACTATAATGAATTCCAGTACAAAGTAGTGAATTGACTAACTCTCGAATAATCAATTCACTACTACCGATTGAAGAAGCTCTAAAAACCTAATCAGATTTTATCTATCTCAGGTTGCAGCAGAAATCAAGGAAAGTTGATCAAGCTACAATTGACTCGATAAATCATGTCTCAATCGATTATAATCAAGTAGTATAGCAATCCAAAAGTCATTACAACTCAAATCCCTAACACATGGAACTAGGTTTCTTCATACCCAAGTGAGAGAGAGAGTTCTACTCCATATAGAGAGAGAGGAAAACATAATACAAAGCTGTCATACTCATAATGATGGGAAGAATTTGCTTTGGGATGGTAATCTTCACTCTAGGGATGAACTCCAAGTTTGATTGATGAAACCCAGGTCCAAAATTACCTCTAGGGTTTGTTCTTCACACTTTCTCTCTCTAGGACTCTATTTTTGCTCTAGAAATTCGTCTCCCCTCTCTTTGGCTTGAAACAGCCCTTTTAACCCGACACTGTGCAAAACACGACCGTATTTTACTTTGTCCCCCCATGTTTTCTTCTCGTGTGTGGAATACACGCTCGTGTCGAGTAAAACACGGGCGTGCCCAAGGAGTGACACGGTCGTGTTTCAGAGCAGCTGTACCCGTGTTTTGGACTCCTCGGCATCAGTCACAAACAGGCTCTCGGCATAAAAAGCATGGGCTGGGGATACCGCCGTATTTTGGGTCAATGGTCCTCGTGTTTGCTCCTTGCAGCGATTCAGCTCGCGCACTAAAAAGCACTGGCGTGCCCCTTAGTGAACACGTTCGTGTTATGGAGTAGTCTGCCCGTGTTCTTTCCCCAGTTTCACCGAATGACCTCCAAACGCCCTGAAACTCGTGCCTAGCCCTTCCTTCGACGTCTAGGACCTGAAATGTGACAAAATAGCACAACCCAGAGTAAAATAGGCCAAAGATACATGACTACGAGCCGCAAACGGATAAGAAATAAGGGTGTAAAACATGTGCAAATACATCGTTATCAAATTCCCCCACACTTAACCGTTTGCTTGTCCCCAAGCAAACCAAGTCAGACACAAGGTGCTCAAAACATTTTAACCATGCAAGCTTTAGGGACATATCATATCGGCACAAAACACGTGAATCATACTAGCTTTGAGTCATCAACACTTGAACAACCTCAACGACAACCTAGACAACCACCATGGATGACATTCGAGTGCAGCAAAGTCGAGCAAAGGAAGAGTCTCCCTTCTGTTCACCAACCAAGACATCAGAATCAAGACCGAGCAATCTAGGTCCTCACCGGGGTAAAGAGTGTAGAGAATATAAGGAAATGAATCGCTCACTCTCGACCAGTGGGGTCAGGACAATTTGATGCGAAAGTTGTGCATGCTTATTCTCTCAATTCCTAACGTCTCTTCACCATGACGACAACCGCTAAATGTTAGATTTCACATATCGGGTGTCACCAGTAACTAATCCGGAGGTATTAGACACAAGTTCAGATGACTGGCTAGGGGTCTTGGACATGGGGAAAAGGCCTTTTAGGTGGTGTAAGTATTCATAACACAAGGTTTCACAGTTCCAAAACCAATCACAGCAACATTCATTCAAACCAATTACTTTCTTTCTGCCATTCTGCATTAATCACGTTCTTTAGAGCACAAGAGTGAAGGAGGTCATAATATTGTTAGTATTTCCAAGCCAGACTGCTAAGAAACACTACTTAATGAGCATGATTCAGATTTTTAGTGGTTCTCTTTTGCCTTCATTCGTCATTTTTTTCTCTCTTTCATTTCTTGAGAGAACCACCACCTCTGCACATTTTCCAAACACATGCCCAACTTTTAAGAACTACCTCCAACTCTCACATTATGTTTAGCAGAAACAGCAGAGAACATGCAAAACCACTCTGTGGAACCTCTACGAGATGCAAAAGGGTGATTTTTCATTGTAGACCAAAAGTAAGAAAGCGACACGGCTCAAAGGGGCTGACTAGGGGATATGACACCAGGACAGTCAATTTGGTCGTGTGCTATTCCTATGCCTCCATCATCCTAATTAGTGACAACGTGAATGTTACACCCCGCCCTTTTCTTAAGTCAAAATGACTATTGTACCCTTGGAGAAATTTGTCAAATTCTAACGAAATATCGATGAGGACTAAAAATATCAATTCTCGGTTCAACTAGTGTTGAGTTTCGACATAAAATGGAAAAGTTACGTATGTTAACTGAGTTTCGGACCAAACTCACTCGTAAATATGTAATGACCCAAATAACCGCTGACAATTAAACCCTAAGCACCCCCAAGCCACCCGGCTTCCCCTAGACCTATAAATACCACCTAAAAGAAAACCTAAAGCCAACCGAAGATGCAGCAGCCGCCAACTCTTCCTAAAATCTACGAGAATAAATTCCAATTTTCGTTTGCGAAGAGAGGAGAAAGCTAGCGGTGGTCGGATGTTGGAGCCAATTCCAAAATGGCCAGCATAGTTGGCGGTCGGGAAAGCCTCACTAGTGAGGGCTTGATCGTGATTCTTGAGCTGAATTCCAAAATGGACGAATGGATCATTTGACCGGAATTTCAAACGGGTACGAAAGCAAGGGAACATATCCGAAGCGAGCTGCTTCGCATGGTAACGTTGGTATTGATCCACTGTTGACTAGCGGAAGGATTTGGATTGGAGAGGCGTAACGGACGCGGGATAGATTGTTGGAGGAAGACAATGTTTAGGGTAAGGATTTTCCCGGCTGTTTATTTATAGAATGGTGATGATGATTGGTGCATTAACGTGGAATTAGTTGTCAAAAGTGGAGTTAGAAGTGAGTCGACGACGGTTTTGATAATTGGAGGTGGGAACCGAACTACATGAGAAAACTCCACCCACCGTAAAAGCAATGGCTTGAGGACAAATTCATTTGGATGTTTTGCATTGCATTAGGAAGCTGACGTAGCTCTTGTGAGATGGTGGGTTGTGGCCGAGCAATCATGCAACAATCAAGTGGAGAGAAATTGATCCCCAATTCAATTAGACCAGTTTCAACGAAAAGTGAGTGTAAAGGGGTAAATTCTATGCCTTACGTATTTTCAAGCATTTACTTTATGCATTTTAAGTATTTTTGTGAAGTGGGTGGTATGGTTGTTTATGTGTATGGGTGATGATGTGTGCCTTGCTTGAATTATGACTTGAAATTAATGTTTATTATTTACTTTGGAATTTTAGGGGTATAAGTTATTGTTAAAGTTTAAGAAACAAGTTCTTTTTAAGAAGTAACTCACCTTAAGAAGGTGAAGTCATTTTAAGTGTTTTTAGTCACTAGCGCCAGTCCGTTGCCATTTGAGATTTTCAGATAGAGCAACAATTATGCTCTTGAGATATTTAAGTTGAGCAGCAGTTGTGCGCTTGAGATTTTTAAGATGAGCAGCAGTTTTGCTCTTGAGAATCTTGGAAGAAGAGCCTTCCACGATAAGTTCAAGTTTAAGGAAAGCATGGAGGGCTTCTCATACGTATGAGTCGGGCAACCGGACTAGCTACTGAGGGATCCCCGTGTCGGTCAAATGTTTAAGTCAAGAGTTGAGCTTTAAGAAGGGAGAGTAAATTTAGCTCCCATACAGTTTTAAGATTTAAGATCTTTAAGAGTGGAATAACAAACAACTTCCACCACTTAAAGTTAAGTATTTAAGTAAGGTACTCAAGTATTAGAGGTTTTAAAGCGTAAGGGCGTAGGCTGACCCAATCTCACTCACCAGGCCTTAGTAAAGGAATGAGAGAGAACCAGCTCGCACTACAAGAAATTAGGTATTTTGTGACGCACCCAATTTGTCATTTTAGTGTGCCATTTTGTCACTTTTTGTCTAAAGTGACAAGTGTTATGACAAAAAGGCTTTGTCAGCTTTGCTCCGTCGTATTAGGTCTAATGTGACAAATTTTAATTTTTCGGTTGTCATAATATTGTTCGGACAACTTGACAACATATCGTTGTCATAATATGTTGTCCTACCATGACGAAAGATCTTGTCACATTAGACTGTTTATTTTTTCACACTTTAATACAACCAACTGACTAAACGAGATATTATGAGGGAATTGTTTGTCATTCTCATTCGTCACTTTAAGCTGTAGGGCACGTGCCCTTAGAAATCACATATGATAAACTAATTTTGTCATATTTTTTGTATTCAGTGACGGTTCAGTTTGTCATAATATGGATCTTCTCTATCGTAATACCATTTTTCTGACAATATATACGTCAGGATACTGAATTGTTTGTCATATTTTAAACCTAAAATGATAATGGAACATTGTCATAATTTGTTCATTCCTGTAAGCAGTATCTGTGACAATCGAAATACACATAAAACTTGTCATAAAACAAGCCGACATTCACATTCATTTAGTAAACGCTGTTTGCTGAATATTCAGGGTCCTAGCTCACAGCTTACAAAGAGGCAAAATAGTTAATATTCCTGCATCACATCACACACTCCTACATTCTATTCGACACAACCATATTGTCCAAAATGCGTTTGCAGCCGACAACTATTTATAAATATATCCGTTCAGGAAAACATTCTCTAAGGACGACCTCCTCAAGTCATATGAACACACGGTCGTGCAGGGAAGCGTCTACACCTGCACTTGCAATTTGAGAAGAAGCTAGATTGAGACTTCACATTCTTGCATAATTGTTCCTAACAGCTTGACTAAGTTCTATAGATCAAATTCGTACATTGAATAATAGCTATGTACCTGATGCAATCATTTCCTGCCGAGTTTGGCGAGGACAGATTCCAAACTCTGTTGCATCTTCTCTTGTGCCTGGCGCATTTCTTCCATCTTTTCCCCTTGGTTAGCCAAACGCTCATGTTGCAGATCAAGCTCTTCTTTATGTTTTTCAATCTCCTCATCCCGAGCTTTAATCTTCTCATCCTGCTCTACCAGCTTGGCCTCCAACTCCTTGGTCTTACTTTCCGCCTCTGCCTTTGATGCTGCCAGTTCTGCTTCCAGTTGAACTTCTCTTGCCGACTTCCTCACTGCTTCTTTAGGTCCATACTTGAGCTTCCTCTGCAACACCTTCTGAACGATGTCACGACCCAGCAGTGGATTCCCATCTGCCTTTGATTGGGCATGGAGGGCCAACATTGCCTCCTACATTGCACCAAAATAAAAGTCACCACACCCAACAGGAGGCGCATAATAGTAACACCACATTAATTGTTGATCCCTCTTAATTCAATCAACCTATTACAATAACTCTAGATCGAATATCCATTCATGTTCGTGGACTAGGTACACAATATAAGAGGAGCATAAGGGCTTACATAATTTGCTTTCGATTCCTCGCTCACCCAAGTACCATCACTTGCCTTCTTGTGTGTGTTGGCATACAACTCAATGTCAACGGGCACCGCATCATCATCCTCAGCATCCTGGTCATCTACCTGCTCCGTTTGATCTACTTGTGCAGCCAACTTCTTTTGCTCCTATACATGATAGTTCAAATGTTCAAACACGGTAAAGGTGTGGTAAGTGGCCTGTTTACCCCTAGTTTATGGCCATCTGTTCAAATTCAGATTTGTTGTTGTAGGAGTAAATAAAACTTAATGCTTTATCATTTCATACACTCTCTGTTCGTGGGATTTTGCCCCAGTAGTGTGAGCATACTGCTGCTTAGCCTTGTTTTTTAAGTTATTTGTGCTTCGCCCCTGCAAACAGAAATGTGTGCTAAGTTGTCATCTTGTACAAGTGTCATTAAATATCCAAACAAGGCAAGTTTTACCTTGAATCAATCACTCTCAAAGTGCTCACAGAGGGCCTCTCAGTCTTCCTGTTTCGCTCCTTCTGGAGGGTTCAGACGAGCTTTGGTCGGGTCTTCCTATTCCTTGTAGTGTTTATGATAGGTGTACTTGTAGTTTAAGAAGCGTTTGTGGAGTTCCTTATCTAAAGCCTTCCTCACTTCTTCAATAGCTAAGGCAAATGCAAACTCACTCTGCAATTTCACCAAATTCCATGCATTCAGACTATGCAATTTATATTTTAAATTAACAAAGACAGATTACCGTACCTCTAGTTTCACAAACATAGGGTGCTTGTCTTCATCAGTCAACTCAGTCCAATAGTACTTCCTTATGGGAACCATCATACGAGCAACGACACCAACTTCTGTGTTCAACTTTTGGTTAGGGCCCACAATTGCGTGGCTGTTCTCCTGCAGGAATACTCCATCAATCCTACTCCCCCCAGTGGTTCATGCCATCACTTGAACACCTTTGGTTAGCCCCCTCTTTCGGCCACCTGTGGATGCAGGTCAAATTAGAATCATCCAAAACTGTAATAGAAATGTGATAATCCATGTTTCTCAAGTGACAAAAGAAGAGTTAGGATAACACGCACCTGTCTTTTCCGGTTGTTCAGGCATGGATGTGGCAGTATTATCTGCATTCTCGTCAAGCTCCTCTATAGGTTCAGTAGTCCTCCTTGGACCCCTCGGAGACACCCGGTCTTCACCCCTCGGAGACACCCCTTCACCCCTCGGAGACCTCCCTCCACCCCTCGGAGAACTCCCTTTATCCCTCGGAGACCTCACTGGACCCCTGCACGAGCTCCCTGCATTCTCTACTCTCCTCGCTGGATGGGATCTGTTCACTCGTTCACAGACTGTCATTGGCTGCTTCCCAGTCCTGGCTTTCTTTTGAGGCCTCAGTGGCATTTCTGCTCACAGTCCAAACAAAGTTAAACCGTCACCAAATATCCAAACACTTATAAACGTATAAACTCAACAAAGATGTAGAGTATAATAGAAAACATAGGGAAGTGAATATTTTGTCTTAGCAATATATGTAGTTTATTAACCTAAATTTCGCATACATTGTAAAACAATATAAGTAAATGCAAAATCAAATCCTTCTGTACTTGGTTAAATGAGGAAAATGAGTATTTTGTCTTAGCAATAAGTAGAAAACAAGACGTAAAATAAAGGGACCAGCTGTCATCATGCACTCGCTACTTGTCATATTCATCGTCACTGTCGATTTCCTCCAAAGGGTTATTAGCTGCTGCTCCCTCCAAAACATCATCAAAATCAGCTAATGTGTCGTCCTCTTCGACCTCCATTGTATCCTCTGTGTCGAGTACATCAGCCCTTTTTTTAATAACGCTCTCACTGACCATTGTGGGAGCCTCGTTTGCACGATTCAGGTCATCCAACTCCGTGCCCTGCACTTGAATCACATTGCCAACACCACTCTCTTCTTGCTGAAACGCCTCACTTGCATACACAGGATCATTGATTTCCCGTTCCTCCTTCTCATGAACATCATACACGTGTCGGGGAGTAACCTTGATCAAAGCAGTCAAAATTGGGATTTTACCTGAAATCGAAAACTGGGATAAAACTGGGATTCTCAGACAACAAACACGAACTAGAACTCGTGAAGGTGATCTTTATTCTCTCTTTAGATTTAGGAGTTGTCATTTATTGGTCTCCTTTTTCTGACATTGACGCGCATTGCACCAAGCGTTTGCAATTCTTTAGCAAATAAGAATCTCTCCCTCATGACCAAGAGCAAATGAATCATAGCCTTCCCTTGCAAGGTCACATGTGGGGAAGTTGATGGGCAGATTCGTCTTAGCCCGAGCACCATTTCCCAATATGCACTCCACAATAGGTTGCCACACATTTCGGGTACAAACAAGAGCTATGAGGTCTCATGAATCGCTAAAGGTACTTTGGACCTTGGCATACGACTCCGTGATGAGGAAAGATACTTGGGGGATGGTAATTAGTGAAAGATGGTTGGGACGCGGTAAAGCTATCCGGTCCCCAAACATATCCTCAAAGGGCACTCTGAATCCATGAGGATTGGTCGCCTCCCACATGAGCCTCATTTTCAAAAGATGTTTCACTCTTTCCTTTCTTTTCTAATATGCACAAACTTGTAAAAGCTTTGAGTTCACTAGACACAAACGAGAATCTCGTACACATGTTCTTCCTAACATAGCACATATTATCGACTCACAAAAGAGGAAGAAGATATTAAAATTACCCACACACCGATACTCTAATCATGTAACTATCACCTAGAGAGCACAACATATCAATCATCTAACAAATCAAAAGCATATTGGGTAGGGAGTTGCAAGGAACAAGGTGTTTTGGAACCCTCAAATTTGAAAAATTTTGGGTAATAGCATTCAAGGTTCCAAGAAACTATCATTTGACCATTGATCACAACAACACAAACACAATTGTTAGTACACACTCCCATAAGTATTCTTCAACGTCTTTCATTCATAAACAAGGGAGGATTCTACCAATATATGGTTCAACCAATCATGATATTCATTCATACACATCCCACCCCCAACACTTGAGCAACACATTGTCCTCAATGTGGGAATTTCATAAGTGAAGATCGTGAGGGTTATTATAGGTTCTGGTTGTGGGTTGGTGAAGGTACAAAAGTTTAGGTCTTTGTCTTCCTGGTGGTTTTCACAACGATAAAGAGCATAAGATACAGAGGAAGGCGAATAAGAGTTATAGGTACGATAGATAGATATATAATATAAGTACTCATACTACTAGTGATACAATATTTAAAGTACGAAGGGTAAACGAAAAATTAAACATTGTTTTAATTAAAAGAAGATAAAAGCAAAGAAATGGAAAAGATATAAATCGGCCCCTAGACACCAACTTATCTTTGATTCACGGTTGGAGCATATGGTAGTTGCACATCAGAGGCTCTTTCTTTTAAGGATGGTCCATCATAGTTTGTAGTCGCCTCCGTTGGTTGATTTGTTGTCATTGACGTGGTTGCTCCTCGCTATGAGGTTATGGCTCTTCTCTTGGAATTTTTGGTTCTTCTCATCATGGGCGGTTCCAGTCTCTTCGTTGTTGAGAGCTAAGAGAACTATCACTCTCACTATCGGTTGGATCGCCATTAGAAGATAAAAATAACAAAGCATGTTGAAACAAACCATTAGGAAACTCACTTGATCAACTAAACAACAAAATCCATCCTTAGGTTCACTCTATACACCGCCACACTTTAGTGTTACAATGTAGAAACTAGAGGTGCATAGGTAGAAATGCATGTTGTAATGACTAGGGTAGAGGTCTAGATGCATGAAAACAAGGCCACATGTCTTTTTAAAGGTTTCTAAACCCCGACCGAAGGCTAGAATAAACTCATTAGACAAAAACCAAAGCTTGAAATCTTGGCTCTAAAAGCATAATGAAGCAAGAAATTAAAAGTGAGCCAAAATCTCAAACTCAAGGGGCATTTCATCAAACACTTGGTGGGCGACATTCAAACTCCACAAATTCATAATGATAACTCCCATAAAGGCCTCCAAACACACATACACAATCATAAGATTATATTCTATGATCCTATTGCACTAGCCATGCCATACCCTAGCCATAAATAGCTTAATTGGTAAGCTTAGCTAGCACACATGCTCAACACAACAAGAATTCCAATTATTCCTTAAGCAACTAGATAGTCTCCAAAAATCATGCATATAATACTTGACTTTGAAGGGATTCATTCACTAAATAAAACTATATAAAGCAAAATCAAGCATGCTAGTTTTATTTTTGAAAAGTAAGGAAATGCAAACCGGTTGTTGGGGTACCTCCCAACTAGTGCGTCTTTCAAGTCTTATCGTCGGACGATTATCTTCAAGTATTCAGTCCAACTTAGAAGCTCCTTGAAGTTGAGGTTCTCGTCGGTGAGGTGGTATCTCAAGTCACGAGCATTGGACGACTCCATGATTGAGGGCTCGTGAACTTGAATTTTCATGAGACTCCACCCACGAGACCTAGCATTCTTTTCTTCATCCTTTTTCTCTTTGCCCCACGCATGTAGTGCACACTTAATTGAATTTCATCGCATCCACCAAGAGGGATCGCCTATGGTTTGGCCTTGGCTTGGCTAAGAGCCGCAAATGGGTCCTTCTCCAAACGTGCATCGAGGTCGAGAGGAAAAATTTGATAGCACTTGTAACTATTTGAAGTTTCATCCACAACGATCTCGTCCTCATCATGGGCACTACTTTCTTCTTCAACCTCCCTTCACTTTTCTTCAATTCGTTCCACCACTTGGGAACGTTCAAGATCTTCCTCTTCTATGATGCTCACTTCCTCTTCCACAACCTTCCTTCTCGCCTCTTTGATCTCCTTTCCTTCTTTATATGGTAGGAGATGATTGTGAACAAGTCGTGAACATGCTTGCTCGACAATCTCTCCTAGTCTCTCCGTTTTTCGGAGGAACTCCTCCATTGATTGTAGAAAAGTTGAGTCGCTAGGAGTGGTGGCTGAGGATTCTGATATGATCCCAAATAGCCAGCTTTACATGTTTAAATTACTTGTCGAGGAAGGTATTAAAGTTGGGAAAAAGAAAGGCAGAATTTGGTTAAGTATTGGATCAGTTTCAAGTAGCCTACTTTGGAAGCTTGTATCTCACAAATGGCTCAATGAAAATTGGAGATCAAGGGCTTGTTTTGAAGATAAAGTTTCCATCTTTCCAATGGTATGCGTTTTGGATCCAGAAGATGTCATTAAGTTTGTTTTCCAAGGCCTCAAAGTTGCTCACTCAAAACTGGAAAACTGCCAGGAAATTGTTAAGTCTAAATCTGTGTTCATGAAGCCTACTTTGGAGCTCAATTTGAGGAGCATGGATCTGATTCAAGTCAAAAGGCTTTTACAACATGAAAATAGGTATATTTATAAACCAAGGGAAGGAATTGGATGAAAGATTGGAGTTCT
Source organism: Linum tenue (assembly GCA_946122785.1). Classification (NCBI taxonomy): domain Eukaryota; kingdom Viridiplantae; phylum Streptophyta; class Magnoliopsida; order Malpighiales; family Linaceae; genus Linum; species Linum tenue. The sequence continues at coordinate 34,056,920 of CAMGYJ010000006.1, read as the reverse complement.
AGAAGGCCTCGAACAAAAGGCGCGAAGTTAGTACAAAAGCTGCTTTTGGACTGTTTGCTGGCAGCTTACTTGTGCTTCAAGAAAGGAAGTTTAAACCCCAATTTTGAGTCCTTTTTATAATAGATTTTTACCTTAATTGTTTCCTTTTTAGTTTAGAATTGTATTAGGTTTTCTTTGGCTATGAAAGCCCTCTAGTTTTTGTTGTAATAGTTGGAGTTGATTGAATTGAATAACAAACCGAGTGTTTGAGTTCTTGAGTTGTGTCTCGAGAGTTTACCCATTGTAATTAGCTAAGAGTGGATTCCTTAGCTAATTACAAGACCCTTGTGAAGCTATTCTCAGCGGATTCCAGAATTGTTTAGCAAGTTCTCTTATCAGTCCATTAATCACCTCGATTGTGGCGTGAATTCTACCTTTCCGTCAATTATCGTTCGTTAGTTTGTTTTGTTGTGTATTCTGATCAAAAGCACCCCCTGGTGCTTTATCAAATTCCATCTCGGAGCTCGCTTTGGTATCCCAGACAAACTGCTCCACCATGAGCTCCATTAGGCTCATTGATGATTGTTGAGTCTAGCAAGATTTTTCCACACTTGAGGATGCTCCATCGGATCCCCGGGTAAACCACTCCACCAAGAGTTTTAATTTGCTTCTTAGCTCCGGTTGTGGAAGGAAATCTTCTTGGAATGAGGAAGCTTCTTCATATCCCCATTGGTATGGTCCTTCTTCTTGGAAGGGGGTTGCTAAAAGAATCTGAACCCTAGACTTCCACCATCTTGATTGTTCCACGAAGTTTCGGGGTAACCATCTTCGGGCATTGATTAATACCCCCACACTTGGGTTAAATCATAAGGATCCATGATTCAAAAGCTTTTACAAAACAAAAAATCTAAAATGAAAATCAAACACACACAAACCACCCTTCGAGGAGAAGAGAGGGTGAAAAATAAAGCACAAAAAGAAACAACCGCGAAAAAAAAAAAACAAGAACGCAAAATAAAACAAACAATCAAAACAATATAAAGACTAACTAACAATTTAATGGTTTTCTACTAGTTACCAAGGTTCCCCAGCAACGACGCCAAAAACCTTGATCAGTTCAATCAGTGCATATTTTTGTTAATGGTTAGCACGTGTCAACAACTATCCCATCCTAAGCCAAGTTTAACTTAAGATGGCATTGTCGTATAGTGGTGATCAAGGTCGTATTTTACTCGGGTCCTGGTACCCTATCCTACTCCCCACCTTATTTCTATTTAGTTAATCGATTTTGGAGGTTTGAGTGGAGGAATTGAGGAGATAACTAGACTAGAGATTGATCAAAGCTAAAAGCAGGTACTTCAGGGAACTAATCCTCCCCCTAGCTTAGGGTTACTATGCATGCATAGATACTTAGGGTTAACGAATGTGGTGAGTGAGCTCTTTTCCGTGGGATTTCATGGTTATCCAAATGCCTCTGAATACGCCTCCCCTAAAGGCCTAAACCCATATGTAATCACCTCGATCTAGGTTATCGTATCTGGGGCATTAAGCTCATGGCTCATTTCAATGGATACTATCCACCGTCCACACCGAGGTTTCATCCTGGGTTCTATATACGAAGGCTAACCTACGACAGGGTTTTGGTTACCTCGACCACCATAGGTCCCTATTCATACATCTATCTCAATTTACTTGATGGCTCATAACCGTCTAACCCTAGAACTCCACCCAGCATAGAAGCATAAAGTAGTCTAATAGAGAAGATTAGGCGACTTACCCAAACACAATCAAGGATAGAATAGCAATAGAATTAACTAGATAAACACATTCATTCATTCAAACGCTAAAATATTCATACATACATAATGAACCCTAAAACTAGGGTTTGGGGTTTAGAACCCCTAGTACCTTAGATGACTACTCTATAAAGGAGGGAAAAAGAAACATAGAAGAAATTGAAGAAGACTGGGGTTGAGGAAGATGCTCCCTCTCCTTCTTCTCCTTCCTTTAGCTTCTCTCTCTTTTCTCTCTCTAAAACCAGAAATTTCTCTCAAAATCTGCTCATCTAAAAGGGGGAAAGGGGTCTTCTATTTATAAGCAATCTGGGGACAGAGAAGTTTGCGGCCAGAAGCATAAATATCCAATCGTGATCTTCAGAAGCGAGGTCGCGATCTTGAAATGCCATCGTCCTGGCCTTCGTAAATGGGGAGATCGCGGGCTAACTTCGCGGTCGCTATCCACGAGTCCGGCTGCGATCTTCCTCGTGGTCAAATAATGTTGTGGCCATGATTAGACTAGGGAAAGTCTCTATTTCTCCCTAGCTCCTTCCTCACGAAGTTTGCAACATCGTGAGTGACAAAGGTAGGCACTTCACGGGCCGATTTTGGCGAGAGTTGCTCAAGATCATGGGCTCTTACTTGAACTTCTGGACAACATTTCATCCGCAAAGCGATGGACAAACGGAGTAGGTAAATGCCTTGCTAGAGGTGTACTTGAGGTACTATGTGAGTGCTAACCAGCGAGATTGGGTGAATTTGATGTATACGACAAAGTTCTCCTACAACTTGCACCGCAGCGAGTCGACCAATACGAGTCCATTCGAGTTGGCGATGGGCAGCAACCGTTGACGCCTACGATGGTAGCAATGGGGTATAGAGGCAATAGTCTAACAACCTACAAGTTTTCAAAAGGATTTCATGAGAAGATGGAGATGGCAAAGTCTTACTTAGCCCGCGCTAGTAAGAAGATGAAGAATTGGGCGGACAAGAAAAAGCGCCACTTGAGTTTGAAGAGGGAGACATTGTGATGGTGAAGTTCTACCCTTATAGCTTCAAGCATCTCAAGAACATGCACAAGGTGCTGCTTCGCCGCTATGAGGGGCCATTCCCTATCATGAAGAGGATTGGCAAGGTGGCATACAAGGTGGAGGTGTCGCCGCACTTGGAGATCCATATGTTCTTTCATGTGAGCCAGCTCAAGGCTGTTAAAAAAGACAAGTAGGACAAGAGGCGGGCATAGTCACTTCGTGCACCAACACTCATCACCAAGACACATGACCATGAAGTCAAAGAGATCATGGCGCATCATGTCATTCCTCATCACTCATGGCGTTCATCCAAGTTATGTGCAGTACTTGGTCAAGTGGCGCAACCTGCCAGAGAGCTAAGCAACTTGGAAGACGAGCTCACCCTTTGGAAGAACAAGGACTTGATAGAGGCTTTCCATCAAGAGGACGCGACGAGGGCATTGCGAGAATAGGTCCAATTGTACACATTTTACCCTACATTTCTTGATATTTTGGCTTTGCATTTCATCGTCCCTCGACGTTAGGTTGTGCTTGTTTTGATACATTTCTGGTCCTAGCATGTGTGGAAGGATCAAGGACGAGTTTTGGGATGATTGGAGGTCGACAAGCGCAAAAACCCAAGAAAATTCACCGTAACAATTGCCCTGTGACCGTGAAGCGCAGGCGTCCAGGAACCAGCCACAGTTCACGGTCAAACATTGGAGTTCACGGTCGTCAGGACTGTAAACTGGAACCACAAATCGTGAACCTTGAAGCGTCCATAGGGGTTTCAGAGGTTACTGACGCCAAGGCAGGTCAAGGTCGCTAAGACCGTGAACCCCCAGAAGTGAAGGGGCGCGTTTTGATCACAGTTCACAGAGTTCACGGATGCGACCTGATGTTCACGGCCGTGAACTAGGCGCGACTGGGTATAAATAGAGAGCTGAAAGGAGGAAGAAGGGAGAGCTTTGGCTAGGGTTTTAGTTTTCAGAATAGAAGGGGTTTTCTAGTGAGAGATTAGGGTTTCTTCTTCCCATTCTAGAGAGAGAAAGTTCCATTCAAAGGAGGAAGAAGGAGATTGGGCTCAATTCAAGCTAGAGGATTGAAGATCTCTTCTTCTCAATGGAGATTCAAGCAAGAATGAACGAAGATTTTCATCTTTCCATGGTTCTTTCTCTCCTTTTTGTTGTTTTCCGTTGCCTAGCTATGGATTAGCCTTCCTACTCACTTGGTTATTGTGAATACTAGTCTAGATGTGTGTTAGGATGTAAGAACTTGATTCTATTGTGTTGATTGTGTGTTATATATAATATTTGAGGTATTAATCATGAATGATTGGGTGTTTCTTGCTTTATCTCATTATTGGGTCAAATTAACCTAGAAGGTGGAAATCCCCCTTTGGTCCATAAGGAGCTTGATCTCCTAGCCGCTTGGGTAACCCTTTTTGGGTTAATCTAGGGAAAAAACCTCAAGTATTGGAGTAGTGCCATGATCCCATCATGGTTGGTCGCTCTCCACCGTCCGGAATAACTTCCGAGGGTTGGGTCTTGCAACCCGTAGTTGATTAGTTACGAGGGCTAGATCGTCTAGCCTATTGTTGTCATCCTTAGCCGAAAGGTTAAGAGAGTTAGTATACTAACTAAATGCAACAATACTTAATTGGTCAACTAAGAGAGTTAGGGTTTCCTTGATTTGTTTGATTGAGAGAGCTAGGCCTCCTGGCTTATTGTTGCAATCCTTAGCCAAACGGTTAAGTGAGCTAGGTTCGCTAGCTTATTGTAGCAATCCTTGATTGATCGACTAGGAGGGCTCGTTCCTAGCTTGTTGCACCCGCCTCGCGGTATATAAACATACCCTTCACACTAGACTTTCGTTCATTGATTCTTGGCATGAGACTAGGGGGAGCAATACCTGGGTGAGGTCCTCTCATATAGAGTTCCCCTCGATTTACTTTACTTGCTTGTTTTCATATGTAGTTTTCATAGTTTTAAACCCAAAACCATTTTGCTAGATAACAACTTAAGCGATTGAAGTAGGGGTACATGCACCAGCCTGGGTTTGACAATTAAAACATACTTGCCCTATGTTGCACCCGGCTAGAGCTTAAAAACTTTGGCTCTAGTCGGGATTAATTCGCGGTGTATCCGTGGCGAGTCAGAACGCAACCTAGCGTAAAATAGATCAAAGTAGGATAAACATCAAGCTAAACAATCAAACAATAAGGGGTAAAAACATGTATAAATACAGTGTTATCAGGGGGGATTTTGGATGGTTGCTATGATGGCTCCTTTCGTTGGTTGTTGATGCATTTGTGTATTCTAGTTATTTATCTATCATTTTCCCTTGTCTAGAGTTTCCTCATACTTGTTCTTCCTTTTGCATGTTGGTTCTTCTCTTCTGGTAAGCCTTGTCGTTTTTTTCTCTTGTGGGGGGTTTTGTGTCTCATCAACTTTTATTTGAGACATCGTGCTCTCTTTTGTATATTTTGTATGTATTTTTCTTCTTCTTCTAATATTTGATCAATGCATTTTGTCCTTATAAACAAACTAATACCAAAAGAGTTGTATATAATAATCTATTTTAAGATAATTTTTTGGTACTATACATTCATAAGTAAATTAAATGACACATAATTAACAAAATGACAAATTGTTGTATTTATATTTAAATCCAACATTAACTCAACATTCAAATGTTTACACTTCAATCCCACAAATAACAAGAGTTTTCTTATTAGCTAATTCCACCAAAATGATTGGCAAAAAATTGATAATTCTAATGTGACAACTAATTTTGCCGATTATGATCGACGTTGACTACTTTTTATTGATGTTGACTACTGCTTCATACATATGATCTTCTAACCAGTTTGTGTCCAATACCGATTAAATTTTGTTGCACTAGTCGACATATGCTAACTCTCAAATTATAGCATTTATCACTCCCTACATTTGATACATTTCCCCGTCTATCAACGCATCTGTAGTAATTTTTGCTATATTCTATTTTGATTTCATAACTATTTTAATTAATGAGGTTATTTGAGACCTAGATTGTGTTTTAGTATTTTTTTTTTTGCCTTTTTGGCATTGTTTTGTACTTCTCAAGGTAAACCTCAATATAAGGTGATTTGGACCACCTATTAGATCAAGTTGGAGGATCAAAGGGGTAATTAATTGCCAGAAGATCAAGGAGAATTTTGTACATCAAACGAAGTCCAATTGAGTATAGACACCACAAGTCTTCATATGAGCCCTAGATGAGCGACATGTCCAACTGTCGTTGGACCTCCACCAGCCTATACACATCAAGTTGCGGCCAAATCAGCATGAAAGATTACTTGTGGGCAAGCAACTATAGCCCGTAAACAAACCAACGATGATTCCGACTGCCGGGTGGTCGTCGGTGGCCCAAGGCACAAAGAATCGTTTGGAAACATCTTTCTTCATCCCCAAGTCAAGGCATCCAAGTTTGACTTTTACAAGGATGCTTGGATCGGAACCGAAGGAGGAAAAAATCAAAAAATACCTTCTTCCATGTACTATAAATAGAGATCTAGGCAAGAGGTTTTAAACAACTACAACACACTTTGATAACACCTAAATTGGTCTTATTTATCCTTCATATAAAGGTTTGATTCGTGCCAAATCATGTGCATAATTGTTTGAACAGCGTGAATTCCATCCCTATTTCGTTCTTATTTGATTTTGATGTGATATAAGGGTGCTTTAGACAATACATGCGAATTAGGTACAAAAAAAAAAGACACAAGTGTAGTAAAAGGGACAGAAGACTGAAGATCTCGGACTGGAGGTGGAGATCATGCTCAAGATCATAGCCTACGAACTCAAGGTGAAGAACGAGGCATGGAAGTCGAAGATCGCGGCCGAGGAGAAATAGAGAGTCTTCCCAGTCAGAACACGACCATAGTGCAAATTAACCGCAAGGAAGTTCATCGTCGGGACTCGTGGATCGCAACCGTGAAGTCAGCCCACGAAATCCTCATCCTCGAAAGCCAAAATGACAGCATTGCAAGATTTTGACCTCCATGAAGAAGATCGCGCACGCGATCTCTGTCCTTCCTGGCCGCGAACTTCTCCGTTCTCTGATACCTATAAATAGAAGACCCTTTCCCCCCATCAGGGCTGATTTTGTGATAGAATTTCTGATTTGAGAGAGAGAGAGAGAGAGAGAGAGAGAGAGAGAGAGAGAGAGAGAGAGAGAGAGAGAGAGGAGAAGAGGAGAAGAAGGAGAAGAAGGAGAAGGAGCCAGAAGAGAGGATGCACCTTCCTCAAACTCAAGTCTTCTTCAATTTCTTCTATGTATCTTCTTCCGTCCTTTATGGAGTAGTCCTCTAAGATACTAGGGGTTCTAAACCCAAAAACCTAGTTTTAGGGTTACTATGTAATGAATGGATATTTTAGGGTTTTAATGAATGAATGTGTTTTTCTAGTTGATTTGAATGTTTTTCTAGCTTTGATTGTGTTTGGGTAAGTCGCCCTAATATTCTCTACTAGCCTACTTGAGCTTCTATATTGGGTATGGAGTTTTGGGGTTAGACAGGTATGCGTCATCAAGCAAATTGAGGTTAGATGTATGAATATGATCTTATGGTGGACGAGGCGACTGAACCCCTGTCATAGGGATGCCTTCCTAGATAGAACCCGGGATGAAACCTCAGTGTGGACGGTGAGTAGTACCCATTGAAAGGAGCTATGTTCTTAATGCCCCAGATACGATATCCTAGATCGAGGTGACTTACATGGGTTTGGGGGAGGCGTACTCGGGGGCGTGTGGATAACCACGAAAGCCCATTGAAAAGAGATCACTCACCACATTCGACAAACCCTAATTATCTAGACATTGCATAGTAGTCCTAGGCTAGGGTGAGGGATAGTTCCCCGAAGTACCTGCTTGTATCTTTATTTACTCTCTAGACTAGTTAGTTTGATCATATCCTCCACACAAACCCCTTACACAGATCAGTTAAATAACAACAACGTGTGAAGTAGGCTAGGGTACCAAGACCTGAGTGAATACGACCTTGATTGCCACTTTATGACAACACTATTTTTGGGTAAACTTTGCCTAGGATGGTGTAGTTATTGGCACATGCTAACCATTGACAATAATCTGCACGGAGGAATGTGATCACACTTTTACAACTGTAGAGAGACAGCTCGCACTAACACTCTACCTAGTGATGGCAATGGGGCAAGGCGGGTACCGCAATACCCATGCCTCCGCCCCATACTATTATAGGTCAGGATGGGTATTACTCGTGTGAGTATGAGGCTAGGCAGGTCAACCCATACTTACATGTTATTTAAAAAAATACACGCAAACTTACTAAGTAATCGAAGATTAAGTCTAATGAGTCGAAGAAAAGACAATACATAAATATAAATAAGGGTATAATTTGATAATTAAAAACATACTTACTTTATATAACACGCGTTGTAGGATTATATTTGGCTATAATAGAGTGTTTAATAGATCAGTCACAAACATTACATAGCGCAATTTAGCAACAAAAAAAAAAACATAGGGTGGCAAAATGGATTCACGACTTGGGTTGGAAATAAACTTAAAACAACTAGCTTATAACTCGACCCGTTGGTCGGAGGAGATGAGCCGAATATTGAATTATTGGGATAACCCGTAGATTCAACCATTAAGCTAAATTGGCCTAATGGTGAGTACCGCCTAGCATATCCCTAATAATCATACCAAAGTGAATATATTGGAACATAAACAGTACATCAGAAGTTGGTACAACCATGAAGTTAGACCATTAAAAACATACCAATGAAATTGAATAGCATCGAAAAACTTCAACTTCATTATATAATTACATGACATCAGAAAGAGAACACCATTAATTTGTTTTATAAAACTTTCATCTTGTCGTCATTGTGCTTTCTGGTTTTTGTCAGACCATGATAAAATCTAAGGAAATCAAGAACGAACAACATGATTTGGGATAGGAACCGGCGTTGTCGTATTCCTAGAAAATGGTGGTAAACACGGACTCACCTGCCAAATTGGTTTGGATGGAGATTTTTATCGGGTATCAGGGAACCATGTGATTATAAATTAGACTTGATCAAAACAAGACAAAACTTAAAATTCAGCCTGTTTGACCGACCCATGCCAAATTCTAATTATTCGTTACTTTCAAACTTTCTATTTGAAAATAAAAAATAGTGAAAGAAAAGAGATGACTGCAATTCGCCATTTGCACATCACTTATTCGGGAATAAAACCATAGAAATTCAAAAGGAACTGAAAAGGTTTATGATCGTTTTAATGTTTAAAATAACCAAATAGATCTTTCTGTTTAGTTTTTTACTAACAAATACTAAACGATTCCCTATAAAATACACTATAATTTGATCATTATGATATCAAATAATTATATAATATATATTTGAAATGATAAAAATTAGACTAATTGGGTTGGTCGAGGTTGAACCATTGAATAACTTTAAAATACATTATATTTTAGCCACTAAGATATAAAATAATAGCATAATATATATTATGCCAGAGAAAATAGCTTGTTTTAGAATGTCAAACCAATGATGTTCATTTGTTTTACTTGATGGTCAAATCCCGTGTAGGTCAGGCCCATTCAACTCTTTTATTTTATGGTTAGCGGTTAGCCCATTAGATACCATGCATTAGTTTATTGTTAATTTTTTTTAGCAATAAAAAGAAGTAATGTTTTTGCCTTTTCATATATATTTTATCACCACGGAGAAATAAAAGGGTATAAAGAAAAAAATTGACACTCTTGGACCCGTTCAAATCCGCATGTGTACGGTAAGTTGGCCCGTTCCACAGAGGAAAGAGAAAAAATTGACACTCCCTATTCTACCCTTACTACAAACGCTCCTGGAGCAGGGAATTTGAAATGGGGGAAGAGTTTTTTCCTCCTTGCTATTATATGTTTTTAATTTAAAAAGATACAACAAATGTACTTAGTGAGGTTGGTTAGGATCCTTGCTTTTCTTTAAAATGGTCATGGTTCGAATCTCCGTACATGTCTTTTTAATGAATAAAAAAAAGTAATTGTGAAGACCAAAATGTCCTTCCTACTTTCACTCTCGTTGCAGGAAATTTGAAATGGAGCTCCCGTTTTTTCCTTCGGCGTATTATATTACTAGCACAGAGTCCGGCCCATTGGCCGGATTGTTCTTATTATTGAAGTATCTCTTACTTTTCTTTTGAAATTGGGAGTTGCTTTTTAATGCCTTGAGCTAATGGAATTGACTGTAATCGTAATTAATTTTAGGGTTAATATATTTGTATGTCCGAACTTTTCACAAATTAAATATCCTGATCCTGATCAATATGTTCGATCCTTTACAGTTACCACTTCTAGTTTCATTTTGACCGTCAAATTATTAAAATCTTTTCGTTTGCTCTTCACCGATAATCTGGTCATTGCAGGTGAACAGCATTCTTAAACTATGAGCCCTAGATGGGAACGAACCAAGGGGGGACAAAAATAAACTTCCTCTCCTATGGTTTTTCCTAACCACATTAGGAAAGAGCTACAGCATATCATCATCAAAGACTTAAAAGGGGCTTGAAAATAATGAAAAAGGAACAAAAACATGACCACTGGATTGCAGTGACAATTGAACACAATGATGAAATTAGACTACTAAATCATTCTCAATAGACACACACAAACCAAAAAGAGCAGAGATAGAATCATAATTCCCAACTACTCCATTAGTCTTATTAGGAGAATGGACAGGGGATAAAGCCAGTAATAACCTACAAACATCAGCTGAAACTGATATGTAAAGATCATTCAGTTGTGGTAATTAACAGAATGTTACCCTCAACCAAAAAGGATTTAACGGGCCACTTGAAGTCTTGAACGACAAATCTTGAGGTGAAATGCTTGGCCGAGATGCAGTATTGTCAGTTGACTTGGAACAGAGAGCCAGAGCATGGTCTTGTCAAACTTGGAAATGACCACCTCAGGGACTTGGAACAGAGCCTTGGACGGGTCGCGGATTAACACTTCAGCAATTTCAGACGAATGCTTATGTTCAGCAACCACCGCTCACCGACGGGCCAGGTAGGAGGGGTTTTCAATCCTAGCAAGTTTCGCGATGAGGAAGGTGTACCTTCCCACCAGATACTTCTCCAACTCCAACCATGACTCCCTATGCTACCTTTTCCCTCACCAACGTCTCCTGAAGCTTTACTTCTTTGGAATCTGATGACAAAGAGGTGGTAATCATTGGCAGCGATCCCAACAGCTTTGTGGTGCCATCAAGATTCAAGACAGTGTAGCTCGACATCAAATTCACATCCCCGACATCTTTGTGGTGCCATGAGATAGCCCTTTCAAAGGTTGGGAAAGAGATGGAATAGCGGAGCTAGACACATTAACTTATCACAGGTCGAGATGGGAATTGTTCTGCATCACTCCACTTCCTTTTCAACATCACTTCCCCCCAACTTAATGTATTATAAGGGGTTTTCCTTTTCAACAACATAAACTCAAAAGTAAACTTACCAAATAAAACCCATCGCTGGATGTCTCCTCTGACGCTGGTAAGACTCAAAGTTGCAGGCGGCTACCTTTCTTTCTTCCGACCTTGTCTGAAAGTGGAACACCAAGTCAACATCAAAACAACAAAATACAAACAGAAATTGGATTGAAAAAAAAATCCAAGAACTTACCCAACCCTCTCAAGATCCGGATTCTTCCGTCGCCGGCAAGACCCGAAAGCCATGTGACTCCTCTTTCTTCCACTCGAGCTAACCCCAGAAAGAAAAATCCAGAAAAGCAAAACAAAAAAGATCAGAATCATAAAACTCAAACAAATCGAATTAAAAGAAGAAGAAGAAGATCCATCTAACCTCCATGTGATGAAGCCTCCTTCACTTCCAGATCTCCGATGAAATCTCGTCAACAGCATCCGCCGTCAATCCCAAAATACAACACTTTCACTTCAGAATCGAAACCAACAAAGATAAAAGATGCAAGCTCAAACCTATTTACCGTAATTGTGAAGCCATTCAGAGATGAAGGCGACGAATACATGCCCATGTCATCAAATACCTAATCTTCAGAATAGTTGCAGAGATGTATTGCTAAACAGTGCGACAATCTGAAATCACTAATTATGGCGAGCAGTTAGTACATTAAGTAATTGGTTGGTAGAAAGATTATTTTTACCAATCTCAAACTATCAAGAGTTAATCCCGAAATCACCTGACATTTATATAGAAGAGAGTAAGTAATTATGACTATTTGTCACTACATTCAGTATTCAAAAGCTAGGTAGCTCTTCAACCATCCATAACCACTAACAGTTAATCTTGGAATGACCTGACATTTATATTTACTTAATACTTGTAATGCTCATTGCCTTGGTCTAACATCAAACACAACTGCATTTTAGACCAGCAGAAGAGCTACACAGATGCACAATCCACTTTGAAAAGATTGTGAATCGAATAAGCCAGGTATGTTGGACTTCTTATAACCATTTGTTTCCACTAATCATCTTTTTTTGTTAATTCATCCAGCCTTCTGTTGTGGCAATCCCAAACCATTAACAGTGAATACTTAAATTACCTGATGGTTAGAAACTCTGCCGGATTAGTTTCAGATTGCCATGGTAGAACTTCAAACACGCCTACATTATAGACCAAAAGAAGGAACTTACCAAAATTAGCAAATAAGCAGAAAGCTTCAGATTCCGATAACGCTATTAAATTGAATCGTAGTGGGCTTCACACATACCGCCTAACCCCTATACCCATTGCACATGTGACTTGCCGCCTACAGATCTTGAGTTGCGAATTGATTTCGGGCAGAAGGCGGTCAAATTTGGGTGCTCCCTTTTGCATTCCACCACAAATCTCCAACTTGGCGTAAGAGAGACGACAGTTAGAATCATGAATTCTGGGTTTTGCCAGGAGGAGAGAATTGTGGGTTTCGCCAGGAGGAAAGGAAATGAAGTCTAAGCGGGTGGGTTTTGCCGGGAGGAGAGGATTATGGGTTTTGCCGGATGAGGACACGTGGAGTCGAGGATTGTGGGTTTCAACGGGAGGAGAGCAGGCGATCGTAGAGGAGGGTGGATTTCACCGGGAGGATAGCAGGCTGAGTCGGGGAGGCAGCGTTGGCGAGCAAACGACGTTACTGAGCAGCGTTGCTCATGTACTGGACATGGAGAGAGGAGGAGCGACGGCCGGCTTGGGTGCTCCCTTTCGCGTCCACCTCCAATCTCCGACTGAGCATAAGAGAGAGATGACAGGGCGGCGAAGTGTTTGGGGGAAGGGATTAAGGGAAGACCCAATGCAGGCCCAAATGAGACGATTAGAATTTAGAAAGCCCATTGGAATGCTTCCAAGAGAAAGTATACCTGGGGTATGGGGAACGATACGCAGAGTTTCATTTAGGCGGTTGGAAGTGATAAAAACGCACCGTTCCATTTATTTGCAAGTACATTTACATTCCTGTCCTTCCGTGAAACCCTCTGGGGGCTGGAATTTTGAATCCCTGCAAACTCAACCCTTGTTTTGGCTTCATATATCTTATAGATGTGTAGAGTCATCATCATCGATTGATTTAAAATAGGGTTAATAGCATTTTTTACCCCTCTATTATTGCAAGTTAACAAATGTGCCCCTGAACTATTTTTTTGCACTTGATCAAGGACCCCACCATATTACTTCTTCTTCCACTAGAAGACGACCCGACACTTGATCAAGGACAGCAGCCCTCCGACTCCCTCTAGTGGCCCTCCCAATCTACAAATGGCAGAATCCCGCAGCCGACAGAGCTCTTACGGTGACTTCCCCTTCACCTTCCTTCCGCCTCTCCCTCTTACTCGACCTAGCGCGACATCTCACTCATCCGTCAAATGCTCCTTCGCTGACCTTGCCTCTGCTCTGGCAGCTAGGGTTTTCAAATTCAAAGAAAAATCAGAGTTTGCGAATGAAATTCGACGGAATATCAAGACGGGCGACTTTGATTTCATTCTTGGAAAATTATCTTTCTATTTGCTTTTTTCCATAATAATTGACTTGTTAATTTGCTATAGAATCGAGAGAATGGGGTGAATTTGTGGTGGTGAGGCATTCTCCTAAGAGAAGGGAAGGAACAAAACGAATTAGATTATTGATTTCTTTTAGGAAATTATTAAATTAATATATAACAAATGAGTGGTAAATTTGTCATTTTCGTTTTGTTTAACGGGCAATTGACGGAAGCTTTGGTAAAAGGCACATTTGTTACATGCTCACAATTGAAGGGCAAGTTTGTGAAAAAATATTATAAAGAGTACATTTGTTAACTTACAATAATAGAAGGACATAAAAGGCTATTATCCCTTTAAAATAACAGTGAATTTCTTCTTCCAAATTCCATTTTCTCGCACAGGAGACCGGCCTTCCTTCGATCATTCTCCGGTGACGCTTCGGTTGCTGGTCGCGGCAGAAATCATTCGGCTGGCACCGCGTTTCCGTGGGTGAGATCTTCTTATCGTTCCATAAATTTGATGTCCGGTTCATAAATGCTCTCTACAAACACAATGCAATTTTGTGAACATAGATTAAACTTCGAGGCAATTCGAATCAGCTAATTGATGGTTCTCCCGTTCTTTTTGTGCCATGAACTCTGGAAGGTTGAAAGAGAGCGATGAGTCAGGTATTCGAAGGATATGAGCGTCAATACTGTGAGCTTTCCGCTAATTTGTCGCGGAAATGCACCTCCACTAGTGTCCTCATTGGAGGTAAAGAAACCGAACCATAAGCTTGCGTGAAGCACTGGTAATTGAATGGTCTTGATTCATGCTGCTTGATCAAATGGTTATACGAAATATCTGCTTAGTTTTCCTTTACGATTTTTTTTTCTATGGGTTTGAGGGATTAATTCCCAGCTTGAACCAAGAATTCCCTGATGATTGGATATGTTCTCTAGAGGAATGAACCCTAGTCTCTGTCCCATGAAAGGACAGATTAGCTACTTGCATTAGCACATATGCGCATGTGACAATCTTGCATACCATTGCAGTCATAAGCATCAACTCTCGCTAGCATTCTTGTATTAATAGGAGTTTTCTGTCAATCATGCGAGATCCCAAACGGACGGGTGGGTTTGCATAACATATTGCTGCCAAGCGAACAAGGAGAATGAAAATGGGAATTGATTGGATTTTTCTCAGTTCTATGCATGGTGTCCCCCAAAAAGTCTCATATTTGATGAATCACGGTTAATTTGATGTTCTTTAGAAGTCTAACCTTAGTCCCTGTGTCCAGAAGCATCTTGCAAATGACTGCATGCTGCTTCTGTATTCGATTTGTTGAATTTCTATTTCAGAGCATTCTGTAAATCAGTAAATGTATAGAGCTATTATTTCTATAGTGTGATTTTACAAGCTGCTGAAACCGGTACAGATTTTTGTAACCTATTTCTCTTTCCATGCAACCTGTATCAAACCATTTGTTTGTCTGCTGTTGATGGCAGCCAAATTAGGTCGCAAATGTCATATGTTTATGCGACTCTGGAAATTAAATCGATGTTTTGTTAACTCGACCTCAAATGGAGTTTTTCCTCGTTTGTGAGGTTAATTTAAAATGATGAGTTGTGAATTCTGGAATTACAGAGCAGAAGAAGCAGAATCTTTCTGAAGTTAAAACTGGATTGGATGATGCTGATGCCTTGGTAATGTCAGTATCCCTATCCCAATTTCAAATGCCAGTAACTTGGTCTTAATACCTGATCTTCACCTAAATCTCTCCAGATTCGGAAAATGGACCTTGAAGCAAGGAGCTTGCCACCAAATATAAAATCGTCCCTTCTTGCTAAGATACGGGAGTATAAAACTGATCTAATCAATTTGAAGAGTGAAGTTAAGAGAATCTCATCTTCTAATGTCAGCCAGACTGCCAGAGATGAACTGCTGGAATCTGGAATGGCCGATGCAAAGACGGTATGTATGTCTTGTATCTGAATTTTTCTTATTGTCATGCATCCTTTTTGATTGGTGAAACTATAGTTCGGAGTGTGTTCCGTCCTTGTTTTCTAACCTGCTACACAGTTTTTATTGTTTTCCAGTTTTCTTACTGTTATGCTTCTGCTATCTTGTTTCAAACTCACTTGTACTTGCTTTCTCTATTTTATGAGTTGCCATTCAGAACTGGAGCCAAATCAACTATTTTTTTAACTGCTGAAATTCAAAAGGATCAGGAAGGGTTGATGTATTATCATAGAGATCAATGCTGAGTGTTGTTCTAATCCGTTATGTTCTACTTGTCAGTAGATGATATTACATTCAGAAATGTGATGCAAGACTGCGTGCTGTCATGCTCTACTCTTGTAACCAGCTTTCAGTATATAAGTTCTCTCATCAATTTCTAAAAGAATTTGATGCATTGCTGGAGGTAATACGTATAGCATTGTGATTCATATAGAGCGCAGCACATAGTTTCACGTTAACACTGATACTTTTCATCCAGGCCCAATCAGTGTTGAAAATGGAAGTGATGCCCGGCTTAAAATAGAACTTCTCTGTAAGGCTGTGCGGAATGATGCATTTTTAAAGGGTTTACACTTGCATAGCATGGTAATATAGTTGCAAATAGTAATAATCAATGAGGAAAGCTGGGGGGTGTTAAGTTGAGCTACTCTGATTTTGACAAGTATTTGGAGTAAACTTTCTGAGGATGAAACAGGTGTCTACAAACCAACGAGGAAGGCTATTGATGTCGACAGAGAGACTTAACCAATCCAGCGACCGAATTAAAGACAGCAGAAGAACAATGTTGGAAACAGAAGAGCTTGGAGTATCCATCCTTCAAGATCTGCATCAGCAACGTCAAGCTCTCTTGCACGCCCATGGCACGGTATCAACTCCTTCTCCCATCCCACTTCTTTTGTTTACCTTGTGCTTATCTTCTGCTCGACATGACATACGAAACAAAAATGTAAGAAACAATTTAGCATTTTGTATGCTTAAAAGTACAATTTATTTCCTCTTAATTGTGAGTATTGTTCCTATAAGAAAATTAGAAACTAGAATAGTAGGTTTTCCATTTCAGAATGGTTGGAAAACAAGCTCAACGAATGTTGGATTGGTTGGGTACGTTATGTGCAGCTGCATGGGGTAGATGACAACATTGGGAGAAGTAAGAAGGTATTGACGGCAATGTCAAGAAGGATGAACCGGAACAAGTGGATGGTTGGTTGCATCATTGCAGCTTTAATCCTTGCCATCTTAGTGGTTCTCTATTTCAAGCTATTTCGGTAGCCAAGACGAAAGAAAGAGTTTACTCGAATTCAGTTTGTTGCCATGACATCATTACCTCTCGTACCGCCAGCCCCCTTTCATTTTCAGATTCTTCCAATTGGTGACATGTAATTTACACTTGTATTGCAAAACCGTTTGTGGTTGCTGCGCTGCAAATATTTTTCAAACTGTGTTTTCTGTCCTCTCCCAAAGCCCTCCCTCCCTTCTTGGCCAGGGTGCATAACAATGGGTAAGGGTGGAAATCGGTACGGTATCGGTATCCTAATACCAAATACCGAAATTTCGAATACCGAATTACATCCTAAATTCAATCCCTATCCCAATCCATAAATAATTTTGGTATCCCAATTCCAATCCCTAAATATTTCGGTATCCCAATCGGTACTTCAGTATCCCAATCGGTATTATCGAATCAGAAATTAATTACCTTTGCAATTAATAATTAATATATAAATTAGATTTGAATGTTTAATATAGGACAAAGAGACTAAACAAAGAGTCTTAAGTTCGGCTAGAGCTCGGATATGGATAAGGAGAATGGAGGATAGGTGACATCTCAAGTTTTTGTAATTTGTAATCTTTAATTTGATGAATTGGAGGCTGAGAGAAGACTAATACTAGTGTTTGCTTTTTGGTGTTATGAAAATAATAATAGATTGGTGGTTAAGGGTCGTGTAGTAGTGAATGAGACTAAACAAAGAGTCTTAAGTTCGGCTAGAGCTCGGATATGGATAAGGAGAATGGAGGATAGGTGACATCTCAAGTTTTTGTAATTTGTAATCTTTAATTTGATGAATTGGAGGCTGAGAGAAGACTAATACTAGTGTTTGCTTTTTGGTGTTATGAAAATAACAATAGATTGGTGGTTAAGGGTCGTGTAGTAGTGAATGAGTGAGTTTAGTTGAAAGCATAAAATACACACTAGCTTATATTTCGGTATTTCGGTATATACCGATCCCAATCCTGTAATCCATAACACCGAATAACAATTGAAATTGAATCACAATCCCAAGAAATAATACGTGTATTCGGTATTGCCAAATATAGACAAATTCGATACGATATTCAGTATATCCTAAATACCGGTACCAAACTTCCCGCCCTAACCATGGGTTATGCACCTATCAATAACTAAATATGGACCCTTCATTTAGAAAATCCAGATCAAATATGGAGAATTAAAGTCCATTTTTATTTTCCCTAGATTTCTTACTCGGCTCATATTTCTTCGTTTTAACTCGGATTTTAATTTTTTTTTGCACGGATGGAACGTATTATTGTGCTTTACAAAATGAGATGCATTTTCAATATTTTTTGAGAAAAAAAATTTCTTGCCTCTCGGTACCAACTGCATACCATATGGTATCTTCTTCATTTTGAATTCGTTTTTTAAAACATTTGCACAGAAGGAACGAGTTTATCATGATCTATTGGATCTACAAATTTCTGGGTAAAACAATTTACAGGACCAAAAAATACCACACAATACCATACAATACCACCTTGGTACGGGGGTGGTATCTTGTGGTATACAATGTTAAAAGTCGTAAATGACAATTAATATACTTCTACTATCATGTATTCAACCATCCTACAGTCTTGGTTTGTTCATACCACCATGGTACACTTTTCAAACCATAGGTATGCTCTTATTTCAATACCAATCAATACCATATGGTATAGACTGGTAAAAAATGACTCAATTTTTTTGTTCGAAAAATATATCAAAGTGGATATCATTTTGAAGAGCACAATTAATCTGTTCTAACTGTGCAAATAATTAAATTTCAACTTAAAACGAGT
>CAMGYJ010000006.1:33322167-33432965 GCA_946122785.1 Linum tenue | reverse complement strand
ACCGAAATGTGTTTGTGGAACATCGACAGCGGGTAAACCATGTATCGATATTTTCCCTCGACGAATGTGGGTTTCTATGATTTGTCCCTTCGGAGGTGAATGTGGGTTGTTCAAAAATGTTTTTGTGGAACATCGACTGCGGGTAAACCGTGTATCGATATTAATTTGCTCTCGACGAATGTGGGTTTCTTTGAATTGTCTCTTTGGAGGCAATTTACGTGCTAAGCGGTGCGCAAGTGGCTTCATCAAGTGAATTCGCGAGTTGAGTTTTAGCAATATGTTAAGCTTGGCAGTGGGTCATCTTGTTGGGGTTGCTTTGCGTTGTACGTCATGCGCATGAGTGGTAGTTGAGTACGTCTCAAGGTGGGTTGAGGCTCAAGCTCTCCCCACCAATGTTGCAAGACGAGTCTGTGGATTCCTTAAAAAGCTGTTTTCAAGATTTGGGACCCCGAGGACCATCATTAGCGACCGAGGAACCCATTTTCAGGGTCAATTCGACAGAATCCTCGATCGC
This sequence comes from Linum tenue, assembly GCA_946122785.1. Lineage (NCBI taxonomy): Eukaryota > Viridiplantae > Streptophyta > Magnoliopsida > Malpighiales > Linaceae > Linum > Linum tenue. Next base: position 33,432,451 of record CAMGYJ010000006.1, on the reverse strand, counting down.
TATGGTGTTATCCACCGGGTGTCAATGGCCTATCATCCCTAGACTAGTGGACAAGTTGAGTTATCAAATACGGAACTAAAAAGGATAATAGAAAAGACCGTGGATCAATCCCGCAAGGATTGGTCGACAAAACTCGATGATGCTCTATGGGCGTACCACACAGCCTACAAAACCCCAATAGGCGTCTCGCCTTACCAATTGGTGTATGGCAAGGCTTGCCACTTGCCCGAAGAGCTAGAGTATAAGGCTTTCTTGGCCACAAAGCTATTGAATATGGACCCTATTTTGCGTGGAAATGAATTAAAGTTGCAGGTGCTTGAACTCGAGGAGTGGCGTCTCCAAGCCAATGAGAACACCAAAATTTACAAGGAAAAGACGAAGCTCCTTCATGATGCTCGACTGAAAGGAGGGAAGGATTTCCAACCAGGAGACCAAGTACTCTTATACAACTCCTAGTTGCGATTGTTCCTCGGGAAGTTAAGATCGAAATGGTCAGGCTCGTATGTGGTAACGCAAGTGTTCCCATACAGGGCGGTAGAGATATCCCATCCAGAGAAAGGGACTTTCAAAGTGAATGGACACCGCCTCAAATGTTACCTTGGAGGCAAGTTTTCCTACTACTACTATAGCATTGTGTTGTGTAATAACCTCGCCTTGAGCGAGTCGTATTGTGTTTGTGTATGTGTGTTTTTTTCTTCTCCTTGAAGCTCTAAATCTCATACCCCGGAAAGAATTCCAACTTTCACTCACCAAGCAAAGCAGTAACATCATTCTACCCCTATCTTACGCCATTGAGGGCAATGTCGAGCTTAAGTGTGGGGCTCCAAGCAATGTTTGCATGATCAAAGTGGCCGGTTTGCGGGAAAATCTCGTGTTTATTGGCATTGACCTTGAATTGTTGCATGTGATCGAGTATGTCCTATGATGATGATTGAGAGTTGCATTAGGATAGTGCAAATGTTTAGTTCTCATGTGTGAAAAAATGAATGGATGTTTTGACTTGATTACTTGTTGATTACAATTGCCATGCATTTTGCTTTGTGAATTGGAATAGATGATTGAGTGACGAGGCATTTTAGTGTGCTTTATAGTATTGGTGCTATAAAACATTTACAGCCATTAGATTATGTTCAAACTATATCAACCATAGATTTTATTTAAATTATTAATTTGTTATTTTATTTGTGGGTGGAGAACCGGTACAACCGGTTGTCTGAAATTTTTTTACGAATTCAACCTTACACGCAGCCTTCTTCTTACACGCAACCTTCTTCTCACTTCTTCTCACCGCCGTTTACTCTTCCTTCGATCCTCTTCCTTCGATCCTCTCCACGCGAGCCAGATTCTGACGACGACAGTGAAGACGGCGAGCAGTGGGTGACGACGAGTAGAAGAAGCTTGTCGATTGCAGCATCTCTTTGACTGCGGCGAGCCGGATTCCGACGACGACAGTGAAGGCGGCGAGCAGTGGGTGACGACGAGTAGAAGAAGCTTGTCGATTGCAGCTGCTCTTTGACTGCGGCGAGCCGGATTCCGACGACGACAGTGAAGGCGGCGAGCAGGGGACGACGAGAGCGAGCATCTCTTCGTCGATTGCAAACGAAGACCCTCTTCCCATCGATAGCAAACGAAGACCCTGCACAGAACCCCCTCTTCCCATCGATAGCAAACGAAGACCCTGCACAGAACCCCCTCTTCCCATCGATAGCAAACGAAGACCTACCTCCTCCACTGCAACTTTTTCCGGTTAGTATGCCTACAGTTCTACAATTTTATTCAATTTTCCGGTTAGTATGGCTATCAGTTTAGGGATTATATTGGGATGTTCTAGATTTACAAATTTCAGTAGGGGGATTGAAATTCCATGCTCGTTTTACCAGATTGAACTATGGAAGTAGAAGAGAGAATTTCTCAATTCTGTGTAACCATTTGGGATTGAAATTGAAGCTTCTCCACTGCTTTCTTCATGTGCATTCTCAATTGGATATGGTGATATAAGATGCGATATTCCTTTCCGTCTCTCGGTTTTATCAATTGTGTGAAGTGGGAATTCTGATGTGCTCCATCTTTTCCAGTGTCTTCTTCTGTGATTTGGTTTGTCTATCTCTTTAGCTTTAACATCTTGTGCAATGAGTATTGAAGCTCTCTCAAGTGTAGTTCTTGGTTGTGCTGTATTTTGTCACGGCCGAGTTTGATTGAGATGGGGGCATCTTTAGTCATTCCGTGATTGATGAAGCTTCAGAAAGTCTGCACTTTTTTGTGCAAATAGCTGTGGCCATCCACCATATAACTTCATTCCTCACACAGATCGTTGATGTGACCTAGGAGGTATTTGTGAATGGAGGATTCAGTGTCAACTAGGAAGCTGTCTTGGTTTATATAATCCCATAAACTGTGTTGGGGTTGTTCATTTCGTTGTTGCCTTTGCTTTCAAACTGAAGAGAATAACTGTGCTGGGGTTGTTCTGCTTGCTTCTTTAGTTCTTTGGTCTTGATTGGGTTTTAGGGATGTAAGGAATGGGTTTGTCGAGTTTACTTAATAGTCAATTTTTATCTCCCACATCCCACTAGAGTTCGAGTTATTTTCAGGGTTTTTGCTGTTTATAGAGTTAACTCATAGTCAATTTTGCTTCTTTAAGTTTCTCATATCAGGCCTCAAGGCCGGGAATGAGTTTTATACATCCCTAGACAGATACTGTTTCGAGTTTATCAGGGGAACTAACCTCAGCAAACGACTCAGTGGTCTTAGGGCTATCAATTTCCCTGATCTTCCGTGACATTTTTTTTGTAACATACGTAAATTACTGCTTTCTGAACAATCTCGAATCTTACTTTTACGTCTGTGAGTCGATTTACACATTGAAGGTTGAAGGGAGAGTTGTGCATGGTTGTGGTTGCCTTGCTGGGTAGTGAACAATCTAATCATGTACCAAAGAGGAAAATGTTTGTCACCAAGAAAACTCACACTTGGTGAAAGATCCTAGGAAATAGCATGTATGAACCAAGCAAATATCATGTGTTCTTTATGTGGTTTTCCACCATAGCTAAATGCTATCTCATGAAAATGATATCATAAATTAGTATTGGAAACTTTTTTTTTACTTTTTCATAAATGGAAACTCTATTTCACTTGGAAAACCGGTGTGAGTTGCACGTATCGAGAGAGCTATTGCCTTTTTGAGTTACATAATCGTCATTCCAAGCATGCGATTCATCTTGTCTTTGTGAGCCCTGGGAGAGGAGTCCTAATCATGTTCCCATTGTGGTTAAGCTAGCAACTACTTGTAGTATGCTTGTTGTGTGGATGTATTCTAGAAAAGGGTAATCGAAGCATTTGTCTTCTGTGATTCTTTGCATGAGCTTTTGTGTTGATGTGAACTAAAGCATTAGTCTTATGTGATTCTTTGCATTCATTTGAGCTTTTTATTTTGCTGGCTCCGTCTACGTTTATGTGATTAGTACTTCAGTTTACTATTAGAGCAAGATTGTGATGCAATTGATAGGTTATGCCGTGATTCATCAAGTGAACCTTGGTGCAAGATTGTGATGCAATCTCAACCATGCGTGATCTCAAAAAAAGTTGCTCCAATCTTACCTAGCTAGGGATTGTGTTCCTTCCTTTATGCATGCCAGTATTAACTTTTTGATTGGAGAGACTTGATTTGTGTTTTATGGAGGCAAATCGAATAGGAAAGTTCATACTCAAAGTTTGGTTCTTTTCAGTTTGTAGTGTCGTTACCGTTGCTTGTTGATTACATTTTGGACTGTTAATTGAAGGGTCTTGCTTGGCTGCATGAAAGGTGCAATTGAGTGTGTTAGTCAAGAACTATTTCATGAAATCAGGGTGACTTCAGTTTTAGCCAGTTTGGATGGAAATAGAGCGAGTGTTTATGGTGGTGTCATGGGTTATGGAAAGCTTAGTGGCTATGCTCGTGGTCATGTTATTTTGCTCTCAAAAGTTGTAAGTTGTGTGTGGTTTCTGGAAATATCACGGCTGTGAGAGAGACCGTGGATGTAATTCTGGAAATATCACGGCTGTGAGATAGGCCGTGAGAGAGACCGTGGATGTAAAAACGAACTTCTCAGTTTCCCAGAGGTTTTCACGGGTTGCCTTCGACAGTATCACGGCCGTGAGATGAGCCGTGTTTTTGGATATGGATGATGGACATCTCACGGCCCCTTTGTAAATTCTCATGGGCGTAAGAATAAGCCGTGTGCTTGTCTAGAGATTGTCTGGAGATATGAAAACTACTCTTTGTTTGTCACGGGTCATGTCACGGCCGTGAGAATTTGCATTTTGGGTGAAATGTAATGAAAGCGAGGTGTTTTGGGTGAAATTTATATATGCCAATGGCGGATTTCATGGTTAATTAGTGTACTCAGGTGTTGATGTAGGGGGTTTTCAGTTCTTCTGGTAGTTAGAACTTGTATTTTGTTTGTACTCTTCGGCATGCTTATAATTCGTGTTTCAAGGCATGCTTATAATTTTTCTGTTGTTTTAATTTTGCAGTTTGCTAAAATTGTTCTATAATGAAGACGAAGAGGCATCAAATTTTCAGCACGCGATGTTCTCCTAGGAAAGTATTCTCACTAGTCTCAAATTTAGAGGCTTGTCAATCAGAGGCCATTAAGAGATGTGGCTTTGGTCGTATTCTTGAAGTCAAAGGAAGAAAGATACAACGTGAGTTGTTGGAGAAACTTTTGAAGAGCTTTAATCTGGAAAAAAGCACAATTAAGGCGTATGGGTTGGAAGTGCATATTTCGGCCAAAGATTTCGAGCGAATTATGGGCGTGCCTGAGGGAGGTACTGATATCATCTTGAATGGTGAAGAAGTGGAGGGAAGATCAGAGGAACTGGAACCATTTAGAGTGTTTTCGACACGTGATTGTGGCCGACAGGCGATTTCCACAAGCTTAATGCAGAAGGCGTTGTCGGAGATGAAAGATAGCGGCGATCTATTTCTTCAAATGTTTATTTTGTACGTAATGGGGGTTCTATTAGTACCAACTAGAAGAGATGACATTTCCTTGTCTTCGGTATACGCTGTCACCGATGTTGCAGACATTCCGAAGAAGAATTGGGCATCCTTTTGCTTCAATGAATTGGTCAAAGGCATCTGCGACCATAATGCTTATAGGAGAGAGTATATACCGGGTTGCTTGCTGTTTTTGGAGGTAAATAATTGCTAATCCTGACTTTCTACATATTTGTAATGATTAATCATCATGTTGATTATAGTATTTTTTTTGTAGTTAATATTCTTGGAGCATGCAAATGGTATTTTCCAAACCATTGATGGGAGTTTGGATTTGATGAGTTGGGAGAGCGGAGACGTGGAGTTATTGTTAACAAAAGTGGTAAGATTGATAGTATATTTGATTCTTTTGACAAGTTGGAGCATGCTAATGGTACATTTGGTTCCCTTTTTAATTAATTTATAGGTTTCCAGCAGTTCGGGGAAAAGATCAGCTGAGGATGCCGGTTTGAAATCACCTCCAAGGAAACGGGGAAAAGGAGACGGGAAACGGCACAAACCAGACGGGGATGAGCTGCTTCTCTATGAGCGTATTGATGCTCGGTTTAGTACCATGGAGGGTAGAATTGACAACTTTGGTCAAGAATTTAGAGTGGCAATGGGTGATGCTGCTTCTAGAGATAATGAGCTAATGAGCCGGGTTGTGAAAATGGAGAACGAATTTCGGGCTTTTAGAGAAGAAATCGGTACTGCAGTGAAGTCCCTTATAGAGGCAGTGAAAGCAACTGTAGGTGATCCGTTGTCAAGGGAGCAGCCTAGGGAACCCATTTCTCCTACAGCTGAGTTGAAAAAGAACGATCAGAAGGGTGAGGTTGAAAAACCAAGGGAACCCATTTCTCCTACCTTGGAATGTGTCAAGACTGCCAAAGTTGAGAATTCGGGAGAAGCTGAGGGGGAAATTGGAGATGACAGATGTTCTGAATCTCCTTCTGTGAAAGTTGTGAAAAAGTCTCCTTGCAAGCAGCCTAAAGCGTCTAAAGTTGAGAAATTCATATTGTTGAGTGATGAAAGTGTTGCTGCTAATGATGGTTGTTCCAAGGCTGTGAAGGTATTTCACTTGATTAAGTTTTCTAATTATTGGTTCTTATGGTGTGGTTACTAATGAACTGGTTTTGTTTTTATGTTTTTGAACAAGAAAGGGGCGAAAGGGAGGACTACGTAGTGTGTCTAAATTGAAGCCTAGTTTGTATATGGTCTCTCCATTCGAACGGGCAAATCCCAGAGCTAAGAAAGCACAACCTTTGTACCGTGCTCCTCCCTTTGTTGTTCAGACACCATTGACTCTGGAGGCAGTGAAGATGATTCAATTTGCTTTTAGTAGTGAGCTTCCCGAAAGGTACCTCCCGAAATCATTACAAGTAAAATTGGATCATATTTGTAGGATGTTTTTGGTATTTGCCTTATTCTAATGTTGTGTTGTTTGAACTTGGTATTGTATAACAGTGACATATTGGTTAGTCTTGGTGGTGGGGTTCTTTCCTTGTTACGTGAAGATTTTGTCGAGCTTTTGCCAAGGACCAAAATTTCAACAAGGGTAAGTTCCTTTATGTGTGTAATTTAGTAGATTGAACGTATATTGCTGACTTTGGTATATGTGATGATGATGCATTAGATTATAGAAATGGCGTGTCTGTGCAAGACACTAGAAGAACGAAGTTGTGGTCGCAGTGGTGGCTTGTCTTGGTTCTTTCCACCTTCAGTTTCGGTACAGTTGTCTGCTTTGTCTATTCTTGTCATGAAATTAATCTATTTTTTGTTACACGTAGCTTGTGTGGGTGACTGTTTTATTTTTCTAGGATCGTGCGAATCATTGCAACGAGGAGCAATTTATGGCTAAGATGCGTTCATATAAGATACTTGAGCGATACTGTATAAGTGAGCTACTTTACTGCACTAAGGTATGTTGTAATGTTGTTTTCTAAAAGGAAATGGCTTCACCCTCCTATGTTAAATTGATAATTATTGTTTGTTTGTCCATTATTTCAGATTCATGTCCCAATTTTCAACCTCACGTTGAACCACTTCTATCTGACGGTCTTTAACATGGAAGCCAAAGAAATTGAAATCTGGAACTCAATACGAGGAACTCATAATGAAGAATATGATGCAAGGATGCAGAAACTGGTTTGCTTCTTCTTCTTCAAGTTTTCAAGCTTTACTTATTGCTTAGTTGTTAGTTGTTTTTCATTTGCCGACTTTGTCGTTATATATCGATGAGGGGGATGTTTTCATTTGCAGAAATTGGGTCTAGATTGGTTGCTTAAGGATGATATCTGCGGGGCGTTTTCATTTGTGGACTTCGTGGTTAGATATCGCCAGGATGTTGCTTGCCAACCAAATGGGTACCCTTTGTTGTTGTTCAATCGTGCACTGTTCTAATTAAGTTCGATAATTATTTGTTCGCATCATGACCATGGTAATTATTTGTTATATTACAGATTTGATTGTGGACTATTTGTCATCAATTACTTGCTGGATCCAGATCGATATTCCAAGAAGCTTGACCAGTTCGACAGTGACTATGAGCGGGCACAACTTACAATGTACTTGCTCACTACGGATCTGAATGAGGTGAAAGCTACAGTTAAGACACAGTCAGATGAATATTTTGAGAGTCATGCGAGACCTACCCAAATCGAGACTGAGAAGGTGAATTTCAAGACAAACTTACTCAATCGAGGAAGAAAGCCGTTGCACGCGCATGGGGAGAAAAAGGGTAGAAAGTCTAAGAAGCATTGAGACTTGTGATGTTAATGTAGAGTTTAGTTAATGTGGATGTTGATTGAAGTTTAGGATAATGTAGATATTGAATGAATTTTAGTGAATGTAGATGTTGAATGAAGTTTAGGAAACTGTTGAAATTACAATGAAGTTATGAATGAAGCATTATTCAGTGATGTTATTTTTTCTCTATATTATGTTTAATGTGTCGACAAGGAAGAAGTTATGCATGATCGTATACCGAAAAATGGTTGAAAATGGACCTTATTCACCCTGCCAGAGGCTGTTTCACGGCCTTAATAATCCATTTTCACGGCCGCGAGACTGGGACGTGAGACTGGGCCTTGAGAATCAAAAGCATTCCCTATGTTCAGAGAACCTCACGGTCTTGAAAGGACCATCTCACGGCCGTGAGAATGGGCAGTGAAAATGGACCTTATTCACCCTGCCAGAGGCTGTTTCACGGCCTTAATAATCCATTTTCACGGCCGTGAGACTGGTCCGTGAGACTGGTCCTTGAGAATCAAAAAGGCATTCCCTATGTTCAGAGAACCTCACGGTCTTGAAAGGACCATCTCACGGCCGTGAGAATGGACAGTGAAATGGGATTTTTAATACGCCTTAATGATGGTTATTTTACGCCCGTGAGACTGGGCCTTGAGAATAAAAAATCATTCCCTATGTTCAGAGAACCTCACGGTCTTGGAAGGACCATCTCACACCCGTGAGATTGTGGGCTCGCGTGAGTTAGTGAAAAAAAACGTCATTAAGAAGGTTCGAACCAGAGCACTTGGCATAATAATTCAACGTATTAACCAGTCGGACTACTTAACATATTTTGTAAAATTCATTGTTCGTTTGCTTTTTACTACGTATGGTTGAATGAGCGTTGGATTATCGGTTTTGGGTTCAACCCATGTAATTGTGAACCGATGTGAGATTGGTTGATGATATATGGTTTAGTGAGCGTTTGATTACGGTTTTTGGGTTGAACCCCATGTAATTGTGAACCGATGCGAGATTGAGGTTATGTATATGGTTGAATGAGTGTTGGATTATCGGTTTTGGGTTGAACCCCATGTAATGGTGAACCGATGTGAGATTGGTTGATGATATATGGTTTAGTGAGCGTTTGATTACGGTTTTTGGGTTGAACCCCATGTACTTGTGAACCGATGTGAGATTGAGGTTATTTATATGGTTGAATGAGCGTTGGATTATCGGTTTTGGGTTGAACCCCATGTAATTGTGAACCGATGTGAGATTGAGGCTATGTATATGGTTAAATGAGCGTTTGATTATTGGTTTTGGGTTGAACCCCATGTAATTGTGAACCGATGTGAGATTGAGGTTATGTATATGGTTTAGTGAGCGTTTAATTATCGGTTTTGGGTTCAACCCATGTAATTGTGAACGGATGTGAGATTGAGGTTATGTATATGGTTGAATGAGCATTTGATTATCGGTTTTGGATTCAACCCCATGTAATTGTGAACCGATGTGAGATTGGTTGATGATATATGGTTTAGTGAGCGTTTGATTAAGGTTTTTGGGTTGAACCCATTTAATTGTGAACCGATGTGAGATTGAGGTTATGTATATGGTTGAATGAGCGTTTGATTATCGGTATTGGGTTCAACCCCATGTAATTGTGAACCGATGTGAGATTGAGGTTATGTATATGGTTGAATGAGCGTTGGATTATCGGTTTTGGGTTGAACCCCATGTAATTGTGAACCGATGTGAGATTGAGGTTATGAATATGGTTTAGTGAGCGTTTAATTATCGGTTTTGGGTTGAACCCATGTAATTGTGAACCGATGTGAGATTGAGGTTATGTATATGGTTGAATGAGCGTTGGATTATCGGTTTTGGGTTGAACCCCATGTAATTGTGAACCGATGTGAGATTGAGGTTATGTATATGGTTGAATGAGCGTTGGATTATTGGTTTTGGGTTGAACCACATGTAATTGTGAACCGATGTGAGATTGAGGTTATGTATATTGTTTAGTGAGCGTTTAATTATCGGTTTTGGGTTCAACCCATGTAATTGTGAACGGATGTGAGATTGAGGTTATGTATATGGTTGAATGGGCATTTGATTATCGGTTTTGGGTTCAACCCCATGTAATTGTGAACCGATGTGAGATTGGTTGATGATATATGGTTTAGTGAGCGTTTGATTAAGGTTTTTGGGTTGAACCCATGTAATTGTGAACCGATGTTAGATTGAGGTTATGTATATGGTTGAATGAGCGTTTGATTATCAGTATTGGGTTCAACCCCATGTAATTGTGAACCGATGTGAGATTGAGGTTATGTATATGGTTGAATGAGCGTTGGATTATCGGTTTTGGGTTGAACCCCATGTAATTGTGAACCGATGTGAGATTGAGGTTATGTATATGGTTTAGTGAGCGTTTAATTATCGGCTTTGGGTTGAACCCATGTAATTGTGAACCGATGTGAGATTGAGGTTATGTATATGGTTGAATGAGCGTTTGATTATTGGTTTTGGGTTGAACCCCATGTAATTGTGAACCGATGTGAGATTGAGGTTATGTATATGGTTGAATGAGCGTTGGATTATCGGTTTTGGGTTGAAGCCCATGTAATTGTGAATCGATGTGAGATTGAGGTTATGTATATGGTTGAATGAGCGTTGGATTATCGGTTTTGGGTTGAACCCATGTACTTGTGAACCGACGTGAGATTGGGTTTATGATATATAGGTTGATTTTCGTTTGATTATGGTTTTGGGTTAACCCATCTAATTATAACCGATGATTTTTTGGGTCGGTTATAATGAAGAAATTCCTAGATCCTAAACCCTCACCATCGTAAGTCGTAACAGTGATGCCGTTTCTTCCTTCTCGTCCTCCGTCGGCGCCAGAGGACTAATCCTCGGTTCCTCCCTGTCGGCTTCTTCCTTCCAGCTTCCCTCTCTCCCAGCCTCAGTTCTTCCTTCGTCTTCCCTTCTCTACCCATCCTTCGCGACGAAACCAGATTCTTCCTTCGTCGGTTCCTCCCTGTCGGCTTATTCGCCCATCCTTCGCCACCCATCCTTCGCGACGAAAGAGGCTTAATCTAGCAATCTTCCTTCGTTGTTTGTTGCTGAATTCCAAGGACCCTTCTGTCACCCCCTTCGTTGAAGAGCTGCAAAAGAGGCTTACCTTCCATTTTCACGCCACCAAAGCACAGGTACGGGAATTTTAGGGTTCAGGGTTTGTAAGTTGCTAGATTGCTAGATTCGAATTCATGGTGATCTATGGGTTTGTGGAGCTATTTGGTCCTGTTTGTCTTGGAACATTCACGTTGGCCTTTCATTGTAAATTGTAAGATTACATGGTGATCTATGGGTTTGTGGAGCTATTGGATGAAACTTCATTTGTTAAGTGTGTAGAGAGCTTCTTTGTTTGAAGTTGGATTTGGTTGAATTGATCTTCATATGGGAAAGGACAATCCATGGTTTCATATAAGGGACGTGCCTGTTTGTGCTACCCTTTGTAGATGGTCCTCTCTAATCGTGATCGGAGCTCTCTGGTTGTCTTCTTTGTTCAATTTAATGGGTGTTGTGAATTGTGATCTTGCTTGGCTTCATTTCATTTGTGAATGGTTGGTTTGTCGCGGAAGTGAAGGGGAAACTATCGAGTTGATATGTGGATTACAGTTACCAGCCAGCCCTTCATTTCAATTGTCTCGTGTTTGCCTCGTGTTTGTTAATTGATTAGTGAAGAGTTTGATTCGGTCGGTTGTGGGTGGTGAATATGTCGATTTCAATTGTCTCTAAACTTCATTTTGTTGCTTGTTTTCAGTTGATCAACTATGGAAGGGTTGATGGATGATATGAGCACAGGCAAGGACACGGGAATTGACTTGAATGTTGGTTTAGATTGGGGAATGGATTATGGAGATGATACCGGTGGTGTTAGAGATAGTGACGATATGGAGGACAATGTCGACACCAGCGATAGTGATTCTGAGGATGATAATAACACTAACATTGGTGATGATGATAAAGAGAACATCTCACATGAGCATTTGCACAGCTTCGAAACACAGCCACACAGCTCAGAGAACATCAAAGATGCTGCAAATCCAGCCATGGTTCCACCGTACTCGAGTATGTATGACTGGACTTTGCTTGATAAAGTCAGGAATGGTAAGCCTTATTCTAAATGGGAGTCGGATGATGTTGTGGGTTATGAGTTTGAAACCCTTGTGGAGGCTGGCAAGTTCTATTCAACTTATGGTTGTGCCATGGGATTCAACGTACGAAAGAACACTCACACATATTCAAAATATGGAGTTAAAAATATGCAGCGATGGGTTTGCTCACGCGAGGGGGAGCGTCTTCCAGTCCACAATGACAAGGAGAACAGAAAGCGTGAACCTAGGCCTGTAACAAGGCTCCATTGTCCGGCTGCTTTCAAAGTCAGTTTTGTTGAGGTAACTAACCAATTCAAGGTGAAGCAGTTTGTACCAACACATTTTCATCCCTTAGCTGGAGCACATGAAGTGCAGTTTTTGAGTTCTCATCGCAAGGTAGATGACGCAAGTAAGGCTCAGATTCGATCACTTAGGGCTGCTGGTATTCACACCAATCAAATCATGGATTATCTAGTGAATTGTGCGGGAAGCTTTCAGAACTTGGGTTTCACTAAGACCGATGTCTACAATTTTGTTAGTGCGGATCGGAGGTCGGAGATCTTGGATAGGGACAGTGAAGCTGCACTTGCCTACTTACAAGCACGGGCAACTACCGATCCTCGTTTTTATTGTAGATATACAGTAAGTGACGGTGGTGAACTAGGCAATATGTTATGGGCTGACTCTCCTTCACAATTGGATTATAGTCTCTTTGGAGATGTTCTTGTTTTTGACTCGACGTCAAGACTAATGCATATAATCTTCCATTTCTTCTATTCATTGGTGTGAATAATCACAATGCAAGCACTGTTTTTGCATGTGCTTTACTTGCGGATGAAACGGCGGAGAACTACGTATGGATTCTAAATGCTTTTTTACATTGCATGGGTGGTAAGAAGCCAACCGCAGTTATAACAGACGGTTGTTCTTCAATGAGGAAAGCTATCAAGTCGGTTCTCCCTGGATCCCGACATCGGTTATGTTCTTGGCACTTGGGCAATAACGCAGAAGCGCGTGGCCATGCGGAAGGCTTCCGGGAGGATTTCAAACGATGCATGCTAAACTGCAGTTCTATTCCACAATTTGAAGCTACGTGGAAGGAAATTTTGTCCAAGTATGACCTGGAGCACAATGCGTGGATGAAGAAGATGTATAGGCGACGAGGTCTATGGGCCACAACTTACATGAAAGGTATTTTCTTTGCTGGGATGACTACGTCACAACGTTGTGAAAGCATGAACTCTTATCTAGACAAATTCTTGCAAAGTAAGATGAAGTTGTTTGAGTTTGTCAAGCAGTTTGACATGGCACTTTTGTATAGGAGACAAACTGAGTTACATGACCAGTTTAAGACAATACATACTGATGTTGTTTTGATGACACATTTACATGAAATTGAAAGACATGCCTCTATAGTATATACAAGAAATGTGTTCAGGAGCGTTCGAGCAGAAATAGCGAGAGAAGTTCATTACTATATTACAGACAAGTGTGTGTTGACCAATAAAACAATTTACACATTGTCACGATTCAAATACCCTGACTCAAAGTGCACCGTGGTCTTTTACACAAGTGGACATGATGTGCATTGTTCTTGTGGCATCTTTGAGTTCTGCGGAATTCCATGTCGGCATATATTCTGTATATTGAAAGCAGAAAATCAAATACAAATTCCAAAGTCACTCATTTTGAAGCGTTGGACTAAAGATGCAAAAGAGTTCGATCCCTCGAGTATGGGAAGCTGTCCTACCCAGCAAAATATTAGCAGGTATTTTAAATTTAAGGTGTTCATTTAGTTCTTTGTTTACTTCTATTGTAGTAGAATGTGCTTGGAACCAACTACAAAAGTGCTTGTTTATTTGGACAGGTTTGGATTCTTGGTTGGTCAATGTAGTAGAATGTGCCATTATGCTGTGAGTTCGGATGAAGCATTTCATACTGCCAAAGGGTTGATTGAAGACTTGACATTGCGAGTGAAGACAATAAGTGAAGAAACAACCAACAAAACAAATAATGCTACTACGGATGTTGGAGTGAACTCCTCTCAGTTTATTAAGGACCCCCATCCAGTTCGAAGTAAAGGGAATGTGAAGCAACCTCAAGTGAAAACACGGTTGTGCAAGTATTGTAGGCGTCCTAAACATACAATCAGAAATTGTCCGCTGAAAAGAATGGCTGAAACAGGTGCAGGTGATAGTCATTTCACGCAACAAGAATACAACTTCGAGTCCATAGGAGCAGGTGAAAGCAGCTTTCAAGTGGAGACTCAAGAATCTGTTCTACTTCCCAAACGATCCAAGCACAACCTGTAATGTTTGTTTTGTGCAAGTTAGTATCTAGTGACATTGAATGGATCTATGTAATGCTCGTGTCTAGCTTGAAAGAACATTATGACTCATCTTTTCATAAGCTTGTAGTTTTCACAAACAGTATATTATGTTACTTACACCATTATAATAAGTACAAGGGTTAGTTCTACAGGTGAATGTCTGTGCAGACTATTTCTGGAAATCTCACGGCCAATTCTGGAAATCCCACGGCCGTGAAAGAAGGCGTGTTTTTGGATTTGTAATTCTGGAAATATCACGGCCGTGAGATATGCCGTGAGAGAGACCGTGGATGTAAAAACGCACTTCTCAGTTTCCCAGAGGTTTTCACGGGTTGCCTTCGACAGTATCACGGCCGTGAGATGAGCCGTGTTTTGGATTTGAATGCTGTACTTCTCACGGCTCATCTGTTAATTCTCACAGGCGTGAGAATAAGTCGTGAGATGTTCGCAGCTGAAATCCAAAGACACGCCCCCATAACTGGAATCTCATGGCCGGGAGATGTACCGTGAGATTTTTTCCAAAAAAGGGGGGAGTTCCAGAGAGTTTCACGGGTTGCCTTCGACAGTATCATGGCCATGAGATGAACCGTGTTTTGGATTTGAATGCTGTACATCTCACGGCTCATCTGTTAATACTCACGGGCGTGAGAATAAGCCGTTAGATGTTCACAGCTGAAATCCAAAGACACGCCCCCATAACTGGAATCTCACGGCCGGGAGATGTACCGTGAGATTTTTTTCCAAAAAAGGGGGAATTCCAGAGTGTTTCACGGGCAATATCGCGCCCGGGATACAAGCCGTGCGATGGGAACCCTAACATTTTAAACTCCCTATTAGATTCTTCGTATGTTCTACTAGAACCCGACCCCCCAACCCTCTGTTCTACTTCGACCCCCAACCCTCTTCTTTTTTTTGGAGAAACCCCCAACCCTCTTCTCCCTCTGTTCTACTTCGACCCTCGCCCTCGCTCGCTCTCCCTCGCCATCGCTCGCTCGCCCTCCCTCGCCATCGCTCGCTCGCCCTCGACTCCAAGAATCTTCCGCTGCCGACCACTTCCCCCCGACTCCTCGTCCTGGTAACTGCTCCAAGGTTCAGCGGCGACGGCGACAGCGACCATTTCCCCACGAGTCCCTGCCCTCTGTTCCACTTCGATCCCCACAGCGCCTCTGGTGAGGTCTTCTTAACCACAGAAGCACTCTTCTCTAGTTTCTTGCATTTTTTAGGGTTTAGTTGCCCAATTGTGGTTGGTCTGAATTAGGGTTTTGAATTTGTGGGATGACTTCTCCAGAAGGCTTCATGGTTTGTTCTTCTTCTATCTTCACCCCGCAGCAGCCTCCTCAATGTCATCCTACTGTTCTTGCAATGCTCTCTCTTTGTTTTTTGGTATTTTCTTAGTGCTGACTGAACTGTTCTTCATAATGGTTAACCTTTATGCTGTGAAATCATCATATTCATCTTAGTTTGACATAGTAATAATGTGCTACTTGATCTAGCAATTGATGGTGTAGACGTGATTAGAATGCTCCTGGGATCTTCACCCTTGACGTCACATTGAGTATACTACCTCGTCGATCTCTAAGGAAGGAAGCAAGGAGAACAAATTTTCCAAGCTGGATGCTTTCCTTGGACAAGGAAGGAAGCAAAGAGATGGAGATCGAAATACAGAGAGAGATTGAAATACAGAGAGAGATTGAAATACAGAGAGATCGAAATACATAGAGAGAAGTTTTGAGTGGGAGGGATGCAATGGGTGAAAGACCCCTGACCAAGGATTGCATCTAGCTTGGAAAATTTGTTCTGTCCGGTATCACCCCAACTCCAAGGGGAGTTACAATAGTAGAGGATACCTTGGAGATCGATGAGGATGGAATACTCAAAGAGACGTCAAGGGAGAAGTCTGTAAGTCTATATCTTCCAGTATCTTTGTTGAAAACTGGAAAGCATACCACATTCCTTGATTTGTGAATTGCATATGCTTATGCATAATTCTTTTCCCTCTCATTCACTAAAGACTAAATGTGCTTAGTTGGTTTTTGTAGGAATGGGGAAAGCTAAACAAAAAACCCGGCAACCATCAGCCTCACCTGCTAAAAGGAAGGCTCCTTCTTGTCGTCGCCGCTGACTCGCTATGGCACAACACCTAACAATGGCC
The DNA here is from genome assembly GCA_946122785.1 of Linum tenue. Lineage (NCBI taxonomy): Eukaryota > Viridiplantae > Streptophyta > Magnoliopsida > Malpighiales > Linaceae > Linum > Linum tenue. The sequence goes on along the minus strand of CAMGYJ010000006.1, from coordinate 33,416,063 downwards.
AAGTGTAACCAATGAAAGGGACTGCAGTATAGTGGCACAAGTAATAAATATCGAATCCACGGGTCTCTAGAGTTACTATTACTCAGCTTCAGTTCATTATCTAGCAAACTAGACTAAGGATTGATTTACTAAACTACTCTACTAACTACTCTACTAATTACAGGTTGGGAACTCACTTAGGTATGATTCCCCCTAGCCACTAGCCAGATTAATGATTGATGATTTCTAACTTGTTTCACTTTCATTCACAATGCGGAGAATCCTTGACTAGACCTTGAGTCTCGACTAAAGGAACAAGGCCCTCTTGAGTCAATTGCCTAGAGGGACGTATCCTTCTCTAGAACAACCGATCAAGGCGTTCTGAACTAGATTCCCTCTATCAAATGAGGTTCTCAATCGATACAAAGCAGTGAATCAACCCTCGACTAAAGCAATTGATCCACTACTATCAATCTATGGTGCTCTATTGACCTAATCAGGTGTTCGCTCTCATAGGATCAAAGCAGAATCAATAATCTCGACTAAAGCAGAATTGAATCATGAAAACATGCATAGATTGAATATGAACTCAAGATTATCAAGTAGGAGTACTCATACAATCATCCAATCAAACAAACATGGCTAGGGTTCCTCAAAACCTAAGTGAAGGGAAGTTACTCCATAGAGAAGAGAGAGACTGCAGAAATCTGATCTAGATCTTCAATCTCCATCTCCAAGCTTGATTCCTGAGCTCCAATGGCGAAGAAATCCTCCAAAATAGCTCCAAGAATGTTCCCAAGTCGCTCTCTCTCTCTAGGGTTCGTCCCTTGGGTGTTTGGGATCCAAAACCCAGCTCTCCCCCCTTTTGGCTCGGATTAGGCTTAAAAACAGGCTTCCCCGAGTTGCACGGCCAGGTGCACGGCCGTGCACAACACCATTCTGGCCGTGCACCCTCAAAACGCACCGTTTCACTTAATCGATCTCAGCCATCTTGCACGGCCAGGTGCACGGCCGTGCAAGGCTGGATTTTGCCCGTGCAAGGCCTCGGCAGAGAGCGCACGGCCAGAATTATATGTTGCACGGCCGTGCGCCTCCCTGGTCTTCCCGTGCAGCTTGCTCAGCCTCTGTTTAATGCTTCGTTTCTCCCTCGTCCGGACTCCGAATCAGTCGCCGTTTGATCCCAGACGCTCGTAGTCTCGTCCTCTTTCGTTTCATAACAAGCTTGCATGATTCTCTGTCCATAAAGTGAGGTAGAAATCAATTCTTCTTCAGGTCATGCCCGAGTTTCTGCTCCCGAATCGCCAATTGATCTCTGATTGACTTGAAACTTGCGCCTATGCTTCACTTTATGTGCTAGGACCTGAAATGTGACAAAGGAACACAACCTAGCATAAAATAGGCCAAAGACACGGTAATTCAAGCTCAAACAATCAAGAAACAAAGGGGAAAACATGTGCAAATACCGATTCATCAAATCCCCCCACACTTAACTGTTTGCTTGTCCCCAAGCAAACCTAACTCAAACCAATGCAACTCTCCAGAGCTCTATAGCAACAAACAACCTCGATTGTAGGTAGCGGACTTCCTAGATCATTTAGCAGCTTACGAGGTCAACCGACGCACAAGTCATCTCATAGCCTCTTCGGCGAGAACGCTAGTCTCGAGTCGGCATCATGGCAAATAGTGAACAGAGGACAAATGAATCGTGGATGAAGAGACTCTCAAAAACAAAAGATCATGGACTCACATTTTTCAAGGTGCTCGATTTTCTTTTTGGAGATGGTTGGAACCCCCTTTTCTTTCTTCTTTTTGCTTGTTTTTCTGTTTTTCGCTTTTTTTTTCAAGGGTTCCAACCTGTTTTTTGTAGAAAACGGGGGCTCCCACCTAGCAAAGGTTTTGCGGGAGCCCGGCTCTTACCGGCATGCCAGGAGCATTTGTCTCGAGCCTCGTGCGGGGGAAAGACATGTAAGGGGGCTGGAGGTAGTAGGTGGAAATTGGGAACGGATTCCCGTCTCCCCTTACACACTTTCGCCCTATTCGCACGGGAGACGTCATTTTAAAGCGCATTTTCGAGCACCTGTTATTTCAAAACATGATACAAGAGTCCATGACAAGCAGAGAGTCCACAACACCACACAATTCAAGGGTCCTAAGATCACTAATTCACTCAATCAACCAACACACTATGAAGAAGAAATGAGACTTCTTAAATGCATCAACATCCTCCATAGTGCTACACTACCTCCCTAGGTTGCAAACCACTACAGAGACTGTCAATTCAAAGCATACTGAGCAGGTAATTGCAAGGAACACGTACTTGGAGCCCTCAAATTTAAAAATTTGGACAGTGGACTAGGCTCCAAGCACACAAACAGCCAAACATTCACCCGCATACATAATCGAACACCCCCCCACACTTAAGCACGACATTGTCCTCAATGGAGGAAAGATAAGGAGGGTAGAACGAAGTTACCAGATCAAGGGTGAATGATGATGTACGGGTCAGGCGGTGCATTCCAGGAAGAGAGAGTAATCAGAACACAAACACCACACAAAATCTCACAAAGGTTGAGTTATTGACTCTAAAATCAAATAACAAAACTGACTCAACCGAGGATAAATAGAGAAAGAAATGCAAACCGACTGGTTGGGTTGCCTCCCAACAAGCGCTTCTTTCACGTCGTGAGCCGGACGATGGCTCCTAAGTTTCGGTCCATGCTAGAACCTCCTTGAAGTTGAGGTTCTCATCTATGAGGTGGAGTCTCAAGTCACAAGCAGGTGGTGTGGCAGGTGATGAAGGCTCATGTACTTGATGCAGATGAAGTCTCCACCCTCGAGACCTCTTCTTCTCTTCTCTCGTCTCATTGCCCCAAACCAGATAAGACAGCATCGATTGACCACCATCGCGTCCACCAAGAGGGACCGATGTCGAAGTGGCCTTGGTCTGGCAAAGAGACACTGCAAATGGGTCCTTGCTAAGTAGTTCCTCGACGTTTGGTGGAGATATCACATGCAACTCATGGCCGGTGCAGGCCTCTTCCACCTCAACTTCGTCCTCAGCCTGGACGCCAATTGCTTCGTCAACCTCCCTTCTTCTGCATGTGGTATCACCCCTGGGAAATGATCAAGAACTCCTTCTGCTTCACTTTCGTCATCCTCCACAACTTCTTTTTGCACCCTTTCTCTCTCTTCTTCTTCTTCTAGCACGGATTGGAGAGCAAGTTGCCAAGCAATTTCTCTCATGAGATCTTCTTGCATCTCCTCACTCATGCCCACCTCTTCAAAGCTCAGTGTGGGGTGCGGGAAAGGGTGGTCGGCTACGACAGGACATTCCTGATCATGATCATCTCGGGAGCTCTCCGTGATAACTTCTGTGTGCTCCACGATGTCCTTGTAGCCTTCTTCTTTCTCGTCCTCTTCTAGTACGGTAGCAGACGGGTGATCTTGAGCAAGTTGTGAGCAAACTTGCAACACCCACTCTGTTTGCTTCGCTGAGCGTTGAACAGCCTCCTCCATATCATGGAGATATGAGGGATCGGAAGAGGAAAGGGCTTGGATGTGAAGATCCATTCTGCGATTGCGTCTCTCGGAGTCCCGAACAAACTGCTCCAGGAGAAGCTTCAGTTCATAGTTTGGATCTGGCTGTGGAGTGTAGCATGGCTCTGCAGAATGGCCCGTGAAGGCCGCCATGGGTAACTCCAGCGCTGATGGCCCTTCTGGTTGTGGGAGAAAGTCTTCTTGGTAATGAGATTGTTCTTGATATGCCCAGGGGTCAGATTGGTCTCCATAGTAAGGGGGTTGGTACTGGAACCCGGATCCATAGTCTTCTCCTCCTTGATTGCTCCAGGGTGTATCGGGGTAATACCACTCGGATGGTGGTGGATACCTCCAATGGTTGGAGAAGCCATGAGGATCCATGATTCAGATCTGCACCAACAAAAACTAAAACACCCAAGTGAAAAGCAAGGGTGGAAAACAAAAGAAAACGCTAAAGTAACAAACTTCTGCCTTTCCTAATAATCTAGAAAGTCCCCGGCAACGACGCCAAAAACTTGACTCGCTATGGCACAACACCTAACAATGGCCAAGTGTAACCAATGAAAGGGACTGCAGTATAGTGGCACAAGTAATAAATATCGAATCCACGGGTCTCTAGAGTTACTATTACTCAGCTTCAGTTCATTATCTAGCAAACTAGATTAAGGATTGATTTACTAAACTACTCTACTAACTACTCTACTAATTACAGGTTGGGAACTCACTTAGGTATGATTCCCCCTAGCCACTAGCCAGATTAATGATTGATGATTTCTAACTTGTTTCACTTTCATTCACAATGCGGAGAATCCTTGACTAGACCTTGAGTCTCGACTAAAGGAACAAGGCCCTCTTGAGTCAATTGCCTAGAGGGACGTATCCTTCTCTAGAACAACCGATCAAGGCGTTCTGAACTAGATTCCCTCTATCAAATGAGGTTCTCAATCGATACAAAGCAGTGAATCAACCCTCGACTAAAGCAATTGATCCACTACTATCAATCTATGGTGCTCTATTGACCTAATCAGGTGTTCGCTCTCATAGGATCAAAGCAGAATCAATAATCTCGACTAAAGCAGAATTGAATCATGAAAACATGCATAGATTGAATATGAACTCAAGATTATCAAGTAGGAGTACTCATACAATCATCCATTCAAACAAACATGGCTAGGGTTCCTCAAAACCTAAGTGAAGGGAAGTTACTCCATAGAGAAGAGAGAGACTGCAGAAATCTGATCTAGATCTTCAATCTCCATCTCCAAGCTTGATTCCTGAGCTCCAATGGCGAAGAAATCCTCCAAAATAGCTCCAAGAATGTTCCCAAGTCGCTCTCTCTCTCTAGGGTTCGTCCCTTGGGTGTTTGGGATCCAAAACCCAGCTCTCCCCCCTTTTGGCTCGGAATAGGCTTAAAAACAGGCTTCCCCGAGTTGCACGGCCAGGTGCACGGCCGTGCACAACACCATTCTGGCCGTGCACCCTCAAAACGCACCGTTTCACTTAATCGATCTCAACCATCTTGCACGGCCAGGTGCACGGCCGTGCAAGGCTGGATTTTGCCCGTGCAAGGCCTCGGCAGAGAGCGCACGGCCAGAATTATATGTTGCACGGCCGTGCGCCTCCCTGGTCTGCCCGTGCAGCTTGCTCAGCCTCTGTTTAATGCTTCGTTTCTCCCTCGTCCGGACTCCGAATCAGTCGCCGTTTGATCCCAGACGCTCGTAGTCTCGTCCTCTTTCGTTTCATAACAAGCTTGCATGATTCTCTGTCCATAAAGTGAGGTAGAAATCAATTCTTCTTCAGGTCATGCCCGAGTTTCTGCTCCCGAATCGCCAATTGATCTCTGATTGACTTGAAACTTGCGCCTATGCTTCACTTTATGTGCTAGGACCTGAAATGTGACAAAGGAACACAAACTAGCATAAAATAGGCCAAAGACACGGTAATTCAAGCTCAAACAATCAAGAAACAAAGGGGAAAACATGTGCAAATACTGAGTCATCAGCCGCCAAACCCAAGAACGAGACACTCCCCCCAAACGACAACGCAAAAACAACCAAGGACGGGTACATCAACCATCTCCACCACCACCACAAGCGGAGGCTCAACTTGGAGGAGGGAGACTTCACGGCTTCCTCCAATTACCCGTCGAACATAGGAGGGCTTTGGAGCGCTTCCTTCCCCTCCCATTTGGGCAGCAAAGATGCTTTGATTGGGATCTCCTAGAGCGCCTCGGAGCAGCGGACCCCGTTCGCACATGCCTCCGTCTCCCGGCATGGTGTGAGGTTCTCTCCATCAATGAGGTCATCTACCGAGAGCTTACCATTGAGTTCCTCAGCACTCTCTCCATCAAGAGAATGTCCGAGTTTAACCTCGACAAGCCCGAAGACAGCATAACTTTTTGCCTTGGAGGACAGGCGAGACAGATGAGCATCACTGAGTTCGCAGAGGCACTCCAGATATACCCACCAGGATTTCTCACCACAGATGGACTTTTTTTTATTTAAGAGAAAATATATCATTCAAGAGCACCATCGGTCGATGCTATGTGGACAACGGTAAAACAAAACCATGTGGCAAAGTCTGACTCTGCCCACTATAAAGGGAATGATCTTCTTCCCCCGTGGCGTATCATCCACAACATTATCGCTCATTCTGTGGCAGCTAGGGAGGGGAGCCCGGGGAGTGTGACCAAGCGGGATTTGAACTTTTTCCTCTCTATGGAAAAAGATCCCCCAATTCATCTTGGTTTAGTCATATTGAAAACCCTACAGAAGATGACCTCCAACAAACAAATCAAGACCATCCATGGAGGTGCCTACATCACAAGGCTAGCTCGGCATTTTGGCATTGATCCGGTGGGTTCTCATTGCACCATTGCCCAGTCCACTCAACCAATCTCCCAAAAAAACCTTGCGGATCTAAATTTGTTGTCAAAGGTAAATGTTCCAACCAACACTTTCCTTTTCACAGTGAATGCTAAAACAAAACTAGTCGGGATTCAAACAATCTAGGATTGATTTTGTGCAAGTTTTGGATTGCCTACTAATCTAGTTCCTTTTGAACATTGAGCAAATGTAACTAATGCTTCTTATATTGATCATGTCTGTGTTTGGTGGTTAAGGAGAATGGTGTGGTAGGCATTGTTGGCCTCCCTCATCCTGCTCCACCTCTTGCAACAGATGAGGCAAACGCATCGGAGCATGTTGTTCAGCAAATGGTCGAGGAGACTCCGGAACAACCTGCACAACATCACCAAACTACGACTCAAGCCGGACCATCCACCGACAGCTACATATCCCATTTTGAGGCATTGGGTCGGCAGAATGCCCAAATTCTGGAGCAAAATGCACTCATTCTCTCCCGCCTCGATCGAGAGAAGGAAGCTCGACGCTACATCATCGAATGCAACCATCAGATCATGAGGTCCTTGAGGATTGACTACAAACAATTCTCAAGACCTTGGGAACTATCTCCTAGGCCAACCGAGGAAAGCAATGAAGAGGGAAGTGAAGAGGATGACGAGGGTAATGACGATGAGCAAAACAAGGAAAAAAATCAAGAGGACAAAGGAGAGGAACAAAACAAGGAAAGCAGTGAAGAGGACAATGACACCAATGAGGAAGAGGGTAGTGAAGAGGACGACGAGGGCAATGGCGATAACCAAAACAAGGAAAAAAATCAAGAGGACAAAGGGACCGATGAGGAAGACAGTAGTGAAGAGGACGACGAGGGCAATGGCGATGACCAAAACAAGGAAAAAAATCAAGAGGACAAAGGAGAGGAACAAAACAAGGAAAGCAGTGAAGAGGACAATGACACCAATGAGGAAGAGGGCAGTGAAGAGGACGACGAGGGCAATGGCGATGACCAAAACAAGGAAAAAAATCAAGAGGACAAAGGGACCGATGAGGAAGACAGCAGTGAAGAGGACGACGAGGGCAATGGCGATGACCAAAACAAGGAAAAAAATCAAGAGGACAAAGGAGAGGAACAAAACAAGGAAAGCAGTGAAGAGGACAATGACACCAATGAGGAAGAGGGCAGTGAAGAGGACGACGAGGGCAATGGCGATGACCAAAACAAGCAAAAAAATCAAGAGGACAAAGGGACCGATGAGGAAGACAGCAGTGAAGAGGACGACGAGGGCAATGGCGATGACCAAAACAAGGAAAAAAATCAAGAGGTCAAAGGGACCGATGAGGAAGACAGCAGTGAAGAGGACGACGAGGGCAATGGCGATGACCAAAACAAGGAAAAAAATCAAGAGGTCAACGGAACCGATGAGGAAGACAGCAGTGAAGAGGACGACGAGGGCAATGGCGATGACCAAAACAAGGAAAAAAAATCAAGAGGTCAAAGGGACCAATGAGGAAGACGGCAGTGACTCTAGCGAGGACAATGAAGATGAGCAAATCCAGGAAAACAAAGACGAGGACGAGAACACTAACGAGAAAGATGGGCAGTCAAGATGAGCCAACCAAAGTCCTTAGTACTTAGCTATGTGTGTTTGCGTTTGTGCTTGTATGTTTTCCAATTAGAATATTATGATGCACCAGTGTGGGCTACATGCATCTAAACTTAAGCATTAATTAGACAAATTTAATCGTGTTATGGATGCTTGTTTTATAAGACAAATGTAATGCTTTGACTGCTTTTTACTTTTTGTTAACAGGGTATCTCATCTGATATGATGTACAGTTACTAGAGAACATTGTGAATGGATCTATGTAATGCTCGTGTCAAGCTTCAAAGAACATTACGACTCATCTTTTCATAAGCTTGTAGTTTTCACAAACAGTATATTATGTTACTTACACCATTATAATAAGTACAAGGGTTAGTTCTACAGGTGAATGTCTGTGCAGACTATTTCTGGAAATCTCACGGCCAATTCTGGAAATCCCACGGCCGTGAAAGAAGGCGTGTTTTTGGATTTGTAATTCTGGAAATATCACGGCCGTGAGACAGGCCGTGAGAGAGACCGTGGATGTAAAAACGCACTTCTCAGTTTCCCAGAGGTTTTCACGGGTTGCCTTCGACAGTATCACGGCCGTGAGATGAGCCGTGTTTTGGATTTGAATGTTGTACTTCTCACGGCTCATCTGTTCATTCTCACAGGCGTGAGAATAAGCCGTGAGATGTTCCACAGGTGAAAGTCTCCTACTGGAAATCTGACACCTTATACTGGTAATCTCACGACCGTAAAATACTCAAGTGAGATGTAAAAAGCAGTGTTTCATTCCTCAGGCAAATATCACGACCGTGAGATGTCCCGTGACATGCAAAGAGAAGTTCTCACTATCCCAGGAAATTTCACGGCTACTACTTGACATTGTCACGCCCGTCAAAATCTCACATTCAATTGAAACACACAGGTGCCACTCAAACGTTCGCACAGCTCATTTTGTCAAAATAACAGCCGTGGAATTAAGATGTACCTACACTTTCTAGAGTTGTACCTTTACACTAAACTTAAAGTTGTACCTACACTTTCCTAAAAATCTTCTATGGTACAATTAAAAATTGTACCTATACACTATAGTACAACTTAATGTTGTACCTACACTTTCTAACAAATCCCTCTACGGTACAACTCAAAATTGTACCTATACTAATGGTACAACTTTTATTTGTACCTACACTTTCTCAAAATCCTTCTATGGTACAACCCAAACTTGTACCTATACCATGGTACAACTTTAAGTTGTACCTACACTTTCTAAAAATCCTTCTATGGTACAACCCAAACTTGTACCTATACCATGGTACAACTTTAAGTTGTACCTACACTTTCTAACAAATCTCTTTATGGTACAACTAAAAATTGTACCTATACTAATGGTACAACCTTAAGTTGTACCTACACTTTCTCAAAATTCTTTTATGGTACAACTCAAAATTGTACCTATACTAATGGTACAACTTTAAGTTGTACCTACACTTTCTAATAAATCTCTTTATGGTACAACTCAAAATTGTACCTATACTAATGCTACAACTTTTAGTTGTACCTACACTTTTTCAAAATCCTTCTATGGTACAACCCAAACTTGTACCTATACTATGGTACAACATAAAGTTGTACCTACACTTTCTAACAAATCCCTTTAAGGTACAACTAAAAATTGTACCTATACGAATGGTACAACTTTAAGTTGTACCTACACTTTCTAACAAATCCCTTTATGGTACAACTAAAAATTGTACCTATACTAATGGTACAACCTTAAGTTGTACCTACACTTTTTCAAAATCCTTCTATGGTACAACCCAAACTTGTACCTATAACATGGTACAATTTTAAGTTGTACCTACACTTTCTAATAAATCCTTTTATGGTACAACTCAAAATTGTACCTATACTAATGGTACAACTTCAAATTGTACCTACACTTTCTAATAAATCTCTTTATGGTACAACTCAAATTGTACCTATACTAATAGTACAACTTTTAGTTGTACCTACACTTTTTCAAAATCCTTCTATGGTACAACCCAAACTTGTACCTATACCATGGTACAACTTTAAGTTGTACCTACACTTTCTAAAAATCCTTCTATGGTACAACCCAAAATTGTACCTATACCATGGTACAACTTTAAGTTGTACCTACACTTTCTAACAAATCCCTTATTATACAACTAAAAATTGTACCTATACTAATGGTACAACCTTAAGTTGTACCTACACTTTCTCAAAATTCTTTTATGGTACAACCCAAACTTGTACCTATAACATGGTACAATTTTAAGTTGTACCTACACTTTCTAATAAATCCCTTCATGGTACAACTCAAAATTGTACCTATACTAATGGTACAACTTTAAGTTGTACCTACACTTTGTGAAACAAATTCTTCAATGGTACAGCTGAAACTTGTACCTATACGATATGGTACAACTCTAATTTGTACCTACACTTGTATACATTGATTCATTATTTACAAGATTGCCATTAATGATGTGGGACCAGTCATTTAGTGGGTTTACCTCAACATGTCACCTTTTTTATAGCATGGGTGCTATAGAGCACACTAGAAGGGCTCTTGGGTGACTAGGTAGCCATGTGAGCTTTGAGCCAATCGTTTTCTTCTTGTGTGCTTAGATCTGTAACACTCCGACCTTTGGGTTTAGGTTCGACCTTAATACGTAAATGGTTGGATTAACGGTTACGTACGAAGGGTTGCAACCGCGGATTAAGATAAAAATAATTATAATAATAATAATAACTATTATTAATAGTTATTATTATTATTATTACAAAAAAATGTTCAGCGCCCTCAACCTTCGATTATGTCGCCCTCATTATTATTACTATAAAAAATAATAACAACAAGACCTACTCGACCAAAAGGACCGAGCGGCCAGCAAACCCACCCCAGAAACCCCCGCTACCAATCCGAAAACCCCCAGCGCGAGGTGAGTTCCCCTAGCGCGAGGCAAAAAGGAGAAGCAGCCACTACCGCTCCCTGTTCCCGACCCCATCCCCTTTCATGTCCTAGCATATGCGGTGAGGGTTGAGGGTTTGAGCATCGATCAACGAAGAGATCAACGTCCCAGGTCATCCAATCTAGTCCTAGGCACGATCTAGAGGTAAGGGAACAAGATTCCTTTGAGCTAGATCATGCTATTTGGTGATTTTTTCGTAAGGTTGAAATTCTGGGATTTTAGTAACATACTTTACAGGCTTTTAGTGACAGATTTTGGGTAGTCACTAAAGCAGCAGCGAATTTCCAAAAACGTATTTTTGAATGTATTAATTGTTTAGAGCATCTGTGGGTGTTGGTTTCTAGGTTAAACAATTTTATAAATTGTGTGCGGTATAGGAGATGTTTGTGATTTAATTTGAGAATTTTTAAAGATGTATTACAATTTTTAGAAATTGTTTGAATTTTTAAAGATGTAGTAGTTGGTTAATGGTAAAATGAACCACGGGCGGTTGGGCCACTACTGGACGCAGTAGATGGTCGGTTCACTGCTATATAGCGAGACGTAACGCAACAGTTGATCGTGTTTGTTAGGGTCACTACTGGACGGCAAGACGTAAAGCAGTAGTTGACCGGGCATGGACTGGACGACGAGACGTAATGCAGTGCCATTGCCAAGCTTGGGTATTCAACCGGACGGCGAGACGTAACGCGGTTGGCATACTAGGGTAGGGACACCTGACAGTGATCCGTAACGCGGTGGTCCTTTGTGTTTGGTGTCTATGGAGTAAGGATATAAGTTAAGAAATTCTATAAGATAAGATAGGAGTAAAGATCTCTTGTACGCTGTTTTGTGAATAAAGTATAAATGATGAAAGCGAGAACGACTTTTGTCTAAGTCAGGAACCCTAATAATGTGTCTAGTAAGGAGTTTCTTAGGGCCAAGACCTTAGGAAGTGACGACGAGACTGACCCCTTCTCACTCACCAGGTGCAGAGAGGGGAAGAGGGTGAATCCATCAAGAGGAGGTTACCCGAATAGAGCACCCGCGGCAAACCTGAAGATGTCTAATGGATCAGGATAACGAGATGGGACCTCCCATTATATCTATTGTTAATTTCATGTCTTAATGAGTTTACTGGGAAACTCAAGGATTGTGTTTTATGTTTTGTTGCTTTGGATTGAGGTTGCCCAAGTGTTTAGGGCATTTTACTTGAGAATCTTAACATTGTCGTTCTTGATTTTTGGTTTTGACTTGTAAACCTGTTTTGGGTTGCTCTAGAGTAACCGGTTTGAAGATTGAGTAATGGTTTGGTTTTCAAAAAAGACCGGGTCGTTACATTTTGGTACCAGAGCCGACATTCCTCTGTTTCTTGGTCTCCAAGGAATACTGGAGTGACGATATGGGTTTTCAAAGGTTTAGTTTTAAAAGAAAAAGGAAATTTCAAGAAAAATGGTTGGCCAACCAATTTGAAAAGGTTTATAGAGTTCCCTGTATACTCAAGCGTGATAAGACAAATAAATGTGGTTCTAATAAGTGCACTACTTACTTGCAGAGCAAGTAACGCTAATGTTAACCACGAGGCAGCTAGGCTACCCTCGGATTATGTGGCTTTCCGGAGGCGAGGAGTGATGGATTTTGATGGGGACCGCTCGAAGGATGCTAGTGAAGTAGAGAAATGGCTGGTGAAGGTGTCGCGCACATTGACTGAAATGAGGGAAGATGATGAGGACAGGGTGCTACTGACTGAAATGGTTTCTGGGTTTAATAATTTTATAAATTGAGTGGATTATAGGAGATGTCTATGATTTAATTTGGGAATTTCTTAAGATGTATTACTCTTTTTCGAAATTGTTCGAATGTTTATTTTAATTAAATAAAGATCTTGCCGAGGAGTTTGTAAGAGTTTGATAATTATCCAGGGAATAGGTTTTCATGATTGACATGGGGAAATTATTATCAGAATTTTTGAAAAGGTTCACATTAGGGGAAAATTCGTCCAAGACGAAATTAATTAGGAAAATGTGCAATTTTTGAAGGGATTATTCCTAAGAAAATTTTTAAAGGAGGTTAAGGGATCTTGCAGATGAGCTTTGAGGATGGGACCTTGAGGAGATGTGTTTTGTTAAATAAAAAGGGGTTTTAAATTAAGGAAGGTCGTCTAAGAAAATGATTTCTTATTAATAAGTTTCTCGAGATAATTCCGCTAAGGAGGGATTTCTTCGAGGAAAGAATCGAGGATTCATCGTTTCGGGGTGAGTGTAAATGGGGTAATTTCTCAGTCGTAGGTCTTTTAATTTACACCTTTCGTTTCATGTTATTATGTAGTTAATTTTCGAGTATGCGCGATATGTGTGTGAGGCATCCCGCCGCCAACTTAAGGTGGTGACACGCGTTGTGCTATGTATGAATGTATGATTGTAATAGCTGGTTAATGGTAAGATGAATCCCCGGGCGGTTGGACCACTGCTGGACATGGTAGATGGTCGGTTCACTGCTGGACGGCGAGACGTATCGCAGCAGTTGATCGTGTTTGTTGGGGTCACTTCTGGACGGCGAGACGTAACGCAGTAGTTGACCGGGCATGGACTGGACGAGCGAGACGTAACGCAGTGCCATTGCCGAGCTTGGGTATGCAACCGGACGGCGAGACATAACACGGTTGGCATACTAGGGTAGGGACACTGGACGGTGATCCGTAACACGGTGGTCCCTTGTGTTTGGTGTCTATGGATTAGGGATATAAGTAAAGAAATTCTATAAGATAAGATAGGAGTAAATATCTCTTAAAGGCTGTTTTGCGAATAAAGTATAAAGGATGAAAGTGAGAATGGCTTTCGTCTAAGCCAGGAACCCTAATAATGCGTTTAGTAAGGAGTTTCTTAGGGAGAAGACCTTTGGAAGTAACGACGAGACTGACCCCTTCTCACTCACCAGGTGCAAAGAGGGGAAGAGGACACATCCATCAGGAGGAGGTTACCCGAGGAGAGCAGACACGACAAACCTGAAGATGCAACTGGATCTGGGTAATGAGATGGGACCTCCCATTATATCTGTCTTTAGTTTCATGTCTTAATGAGTTTACTGGGAAACTCAAGGATGGTGTTTGGTGTTTTATTGCTTTGGATTGATGTTTCCCATGTGTTTAGGGCATTTTACTTGAGAATCTTAACATTGTCGTTGTTGATTTTCGGTTTTGACTTGTAAACTCGTTTTGGGTGGCTCCGAAGTAACCTATTTGAAGATTGAGTTAGGGTTTAGTTTTCAAAAAGGATCGGGTCGTTACATTTTGTTATTAGATCCGGCATTCCTCTGTTTGAAGATTGAGTTAGGGTTTAGTTTTCAAAGGTTGTTTTAAAGGAAAAAGGAAACTTCAAGAAAAATGGTTGGCCAACCGATTTGAAAAGGTTTATAGAGTCCCCAGTATACTCAAGCGTGATAAGACAAACAAATGTGGTTCTAATAAGGGTACTACTTACTTGCAGAGAAAGTAACGTAATGTTAACCACGCGGCAGCTAGGCTACCCCCAGATTATGCGGCTTTTTGGAGGCGAGGAGTGGTGAATTTTGATGGGGACCGCTCGAAGGATGCTAGTGAAGTAGAGTAATGGCAGGCGAAGTTCTCGCGCACATTGACTGAAAAGAGGGCAGATGATGAGGACAGGGTGCTACTGGCGATACACCAATGGGGATACAACCGGGACAAGATTCACTCTCCCCGATGCAACCACTTCGTGCATAAGGTGGATCCTTCTTTCCTGTTTCATTAAGGAATGGAACTCGACAGAATGAACTGATTGTACTACATCGACGTAATGGGCTGCTTCGAAGGCTTGATTTGATACGCTTCCCTCTTCATCCCTTGAGCACTCAGTGAATAGAAACCGGGTTGTCGGCAAGGGTGACAAAGTATCCCTGCTCGAGGATGCATCATACAATTGGTGGTGCACCCAGCCAGCCAGCCAGGAGGACCCACTAGCTACCACTTGGCCAGAGTGGTGCGGGTGTTCCGTGACCACTATGTACTAGAGGCTTACCGACTCGGCAAAAAGAGGAAATTTTTGTTGATCAAGCAGAGATGGGGCAATAAAGGAGAGGAGGGTGTTGCAGAGTACACCTTCAGGTTCGAGAAGCTGCTGCCCAACAGGGGACACCAGTTTTAGGATGCGGCAGCTCAGCGTGCCCACTATTTGGAAACTCTGAAGCCTGCCCTTATAAAGCAGTTGAGCATGCTTGCGTGGAACAGTCGGAAGGAGATTTATTAGGCGGCTCTTCGGATAGAAAGGGCTGACGCAGCTGTTCATGAAGAAGGGATACAACAAGAGAGAAGTAAGAGAAAGGCAAGTAGCATGCTAGGGTGGTCCGGCCAGCCTAGTCAATGCAGGAAGATGCCGAGCAATACCGGTAGCTATAGGGGTACTCAGAGTCAGAGGTCTCTGCAACCAGTGTTGGCGGAATCACTTAGGAGAGTGTAGGCAGGCCCATAGGGTTTACTATAACTATAACGAGCATAGACATTTCGCTAGAGAATGCCCCTGGAGAGGCGGAAAATGGATGGCTCAGTCCGAGCAGTCTATCCGGGGTGGTGGAGTGATTGACCATTAATTACACATGTTTTTACCCCTATTCTTGAGCCATTTGAGAAGTTGATTCTCGTGTTTTAAGCCGATTTCACGCTAGGTTGTGCGTTTATGTCATATTTCAGGGCTTAGCATTGGCATCGAGGCGAAGGAACGAGATTCGGGTCGAAAGGAGCAAGTGAGGTTTGAAGTGTGCTGGAGAGCAAAAATACCCAGCCATGAGCAACAATACCCGATCGGGTATTATCAGGCCATGACCGGGGATCTGACGCTTTGGGCGTCCGTGAGAAACAGAGAGGGGCCCGGGCAGGAGGCAAAAAACCCCGGTTGGGGATTATTGGCCATGACCGGGGATTTCCCCTGTTGCACAACGGTGCGTTTTGCACATACCCGGTCGACACCCAAAATACCCGACCAGGTATTTCGACCGGGTATCGCGATCATCAGCTTCTTAAGGGAAAAGAAGGCCAAAATAGAGGGGTTCCGAGTTTTAGAGAGACAGAGCGATTCCTAGAGAGAGAAAGTGACGAACCAGAGTTCCCAAGTGCCCTAGCTTGATCTTCATCACCATTGGAGCCCGGCTTGAGCTTGGAGAAGTGCCGATTGACGACCAGGAGCAGAAACTCATCCTTCACAGTATGATTTCCGCATCTGAATATGCTTTTGCTTCTCTCGCTATGGAGTAGTTTTCCCATTCATCTGGGTATGGAGAACCCTAGATTTGTATGTTAAGTCTGATTGTATGAACCCAAGTACAGATTTTATGATTTGATTATATTCGATTGAGGCCTGAATGATTGAATGACTTGAATCCTGATCAAATTCCTTTTGTTTCTGCTTTAACCTAGAAAGAGAATATTTGCATAGGTTGATAGAGCACCCTTAACTGAAGGTAGTGAATTGGCGACTTTAGTCGAGAAGCCAATTCACTATTTTGTACCGAATTTACTTCGGTAGTGGAGGTTTGGTTCGTTAGGGCCTCAATCTGTATACTCCGGTGGAGGTTAGACGCCCGCTAGAGACTCAGATTGAAAGGGTCTGGAGACCTTTAGTCGAGACTTCAGACTGTTTAAGAACCTCCCGCAGTATAACTATCATAAAACCGAACTTGGTAAATTGCAATCCGGCTTAACTGCAGTCTAGGGGGAACCATATCCGGGTGACCTCTCTCGACTTGAAAACAACCGTTTAACTTGCTTTGTTTGTTCGTTAATTTGGACTTGCACTAAAGTTTCACCGCTAGATAATAAGAATTCACTGAGTATTCATCACATCTAGGACCCGGGTTGACATTAAAACCCAAACCCGCTATACTACGCTTTAGGAAGTGGTTACACTTGCCATTTTCTAGAGTGATAGTAGGAGTGAGTCATGGAGAGAGGATTCATGCAGGACCACGGTTTGACGGCCAGCCAAACCGCTCCTTCCAAAGCCAGGGAGGACGCACCGGGCGGTTAGACCGCACTGAACAGGACAGAGATCAGAGGCCTCCAACATGGGGACAACCGAGGGTATTTGCCACGTGAGGGATAGAGGGCGACCGTGGTGATGATGGAGGGGAAGTATTTGTTTTAAACATAGACCGCTAGTTGGTTGTTTTCTTCGAAAGACGTTCTTTCAGTTTTTGTATTCGGTACCAAACCTATTAAATTAGTTCGGACCAAAATTTCGAGGTCGAAATTTTATTAAGGGGGAGGGAGATGTTATATCCTAGCTTGAGAAATTTTAGGCAAACACCAAAAGTTTAAGACCAAGTATTTATCTTTCCGGTTTCCAATTTCGGGGATGAAATTTTTATAAGGGGGGAGAAAATGTAACACTCCGACCTTTGGGTTTAGGTTCGACCTTAAATACTTGAATGGTTGGATTAACGGTTACGTACGAGAGTTTGCAACCGCAAATTATGAATAATAGTAATAACTATTACATTATTATTACTATTATTATTATTATTAAAAAAAGGTTCAACGCCCTCACCCATCAATTGTGCCGCCCTCATTATTATTATTACTATAAATAATAATAATAATAATAATAATAATAACAACAACAAGACCTACTCGGCCAAAAGGGCCGAGCGGCCAGCAAACCCCCCATCACTTTTGTTTCTTTTGTTCCTCAGCAAAGTTACCCACCCCAGAAACCCCCGCCGCCAATCTGAATTCCCCCAGCACAAGGCGAGTTCCCCCAGCGCGAGTCGAAAAGAAGGAGTCACCGTCGCTCCCTGTTCTCGACCCCATCTCCTTTCGTGTCCTAGCGTTTGCAGTGAGGGTTTGAGCATCAATCAACGAGAAGATCAACGTCCCGGGTCATCCAATCTAGTCCTAGACACGTTCTAGAGGTAAGGGAACTCGATTCCTTTTAGTTAGATCGGGAGATTTGGTGATTTTTTGTGAAGGTGCAATTTTGGGGTTTTAGAATCAGACTTTACAGGCTTTTAGTGACAGATTTTGGGTGGTCAGTAAAGCTACATAGGATTTCGAGAAACGTATTTTTGGATGTTTTAATTGTCTCGAGCTTCTGTGGGTGTTGTTTTCTGGGTTTAACAATTTCATAAATTGAGCGGGGTATAGACAATGTCTGTGATTTAATTTGGGAATGTTTGAAGATGTATTACTATTTGTAGAAATTGTCCGAATGTTTATTTTAATTCAATAAAAATCTTGTCGAGGGGTTCTTAAGGGTTTGATAATTTTTCAGGGTGTAAGTTCTCATAATTGTCATGGGAAAATTATTATCAGAATTTTTAAGAAAGTGAAAATTAGGTGAAAATTCGTCCAATACGAAATTAATTAGGAAAAAGTGTGATTTTTTAAGAGATTATTCCTAGGAAAAATTTTAAAGGAGGTTAAGGGATCTTGGGGATGAGCTTTGAGGATGAGACCTTGAGGAGAGGTGTTTTGGTAAATAAAAAGGGGTTTTAAATCGAGAAAGATCGTCTAAGAAAATGATTTCTAATTAATAGGTTGCCCGAGATAATTCGGCTAAGGAGGGATTTATTCGAGGAATGAATCGAGGAGCCATCGTTTCGAGGTGAGTGTAAAAGGGGGTAATATCTCGTTCGTAGGTCTTTTATTTACTCCTTTCATTTCAAGTTCTTATTTAGTTAATTTTCAAGTATGCGCGATATGTATGTGAAGCTTCCCCCGCCTACTTAAGGTGGAGGCACGCGTTGTGCTATGTATGAATGTATGGTTGTATGATTGTAATAGTTAGTTAATGGTAAGCTGAACCACCGGGAGGTTCTGCCACTACTGGACGCGGTAGATGGTCGGTTCACTGCTGGACGGCGAGACGTAACGCAACAGTTGATCGTGTTTGTTGGGGTCACTACTGGACAGCGAGACGTAACGCAGTAGTTTACCGGGCATGGACTGGACGGCGAGACGTAACGCAATGCCTTTGCCGAGCTTGGGTATGCAACCAGACGGCCGTAACGCGCTTGGTATACTAGGGTAGGGACACTGGAAGGTGATCCGTAACGTGGTGGTCCCTTGTGTTTGGTGCCTATGGATTAAGGATATAAGTAAAGAAATTCTATAAGATAAATAGGAGTAAAGATCTCTTATAGGCTATTTTGTGAATAAAGTATAAAGTATGAAAGCAAGAACAACTTTCGTCTAAACTAGGAACCATAATAATGTGTTTAGTAAGGAGTTTCTTAGGGCGAAGATCTTAGGAAGTAACGACGAGACTGGCCCCTTCTGACTCACCAGGCGCAGAGAGGGGAAGATGACTCATCCATCAAGAGGAGGTTACCCGAGGAGAGCATCCGCGACAAACCTGAAGATGTCAACTGGATCTGGGTAACGAGATGGGACCTCCCATTATATCTGTCTTTAGTTTCATGTCTTAATGAGTTTACTGGGAAACTCCAGGATGGTGTTTTATGTTTTTTTTCTTTGGATTGAGGTCTCCCAAGTGTTTAGGTCATTTTACTTGAGAATCTTAACATTGTCGTTGTTGATTTTCGATTTTGACTTGTAAACCTGTTTTGGGTTGCTCCGGAGTTACCAGATCGAAGATTGAGTTATGGTTTGGTTTTCAAAAGGAATTGGGTCGTTACAAGATCCCTCTTACCATGGCGAGTAACATAACAATTGTCACTAGTGAGTATGACGGAGGCATAGGATTAGTCCATGCCCAAATGTTGATTGTCCTGAAATTATTTATCCACTATTCAACCCCTTTGAGCCTTGTGACTTTGGGGGTCGTTCTCATGTTAGGAGCTTTTTTCTTGTGAGCTTAATGGTGCTTGATAGAACGAACCCCAATCCTTTCTTCGTGTCTATACGTGTGTCGTCCTTGTGTCACGAAGCTCTTGCTTTTGAGTTCCATTGAGGTTCTACATAGGAGGATTTTGTGCGGTTCTTGCTACGAACAAAAGTGAAAGAAAGAGTAGTGTTCGAGTGAGTTCTTAAAAAGAGAGCATTTATCACTAAAAGTAGTGCGACAAATGTTTAACTCTCTAGTACCCCTCTCAAAAAGAAAGGAAAAAGAAAGAAAAGGAAAGTAGAAAGAAAGAAAGAGAAATGTAAAAGAGGTAATAAAACAGGGTAAATAAAGTAGCGAGTGCCACAAGGAATCAAAGAGTATGCTCTAGGAGAGGTTTCTTGGCACTCAAGCCATTGAAATCTCCATAATGTCTTAGAAGTCCTTCACTACCAAGGTGAAATGTGATAGCAAGAGTAGACCAAGAAAGAGCGTTTAAAGGAAGTTCATGATGGGTGATAGTTTGGAAGGGAGAAGCGAGATTTTAGGCCAATGCTAGTGGCCATTTTGTGTAAGGAAGGTTCTTAGTCGACACCATAGAACCTTTGGTTTTAGGGTGAAGATGTAGGACCTCATGATGTGTTTGCCACCACCCAAAAAGCCTTTTCCCCATGTCCAAGACAATCGCCAATCATTTGACCCCGTGTCTAAGACCTCCGGACAAGCTAGTGATGACAACCATTCCGTGAACTCTAGCATTTAGAGGTTGTCATTGTGGTGTTGAGACGATAGGGCCTAGTGTTGATGATTGTGCGCATTCTTCGCACCAAAAGGTCCCGACCCCACTGGTCAAGAGAGTGAGTGATTCATTCTTGTTTTGCATGTCATATCATACCCAAGTGAGGACCTTTGTTGCCCATCCGTTTGTTCCTTGGACTTGAACTCTATGCATGGTTAGTTGTGGTTGATTAGTGATCTTATACAAACTTGCATTGATTCATGAACAAGGTGAGAACTTTTCATTTGCCCGTTTCTAATAGCCTCGAATGTCGTTTGTGGTGGATGTGGGTATTGCTTGCAATGGTCCTTGTGTTAATTCCCAATAGCCATTTGAGAGTCGCCACTTTGTGCCCTTTGATTTGTCCCCAAAAAGTTTTGATAGGTTGAGATATTACCTAGTGTGGAATGGTTTGCTTGGGGACAAGCAAACGTCTAAGTGTGGGAGAGTGATTCGGGCCTAATTGTACACATTTATCCCCGTTTCCCTTGGGCGTTTGTGGCATTTGTGCTCGTAAAAGGGTGGTTTCACGCTAGGTTTTGTGTGTTTCATTGTGTTTTAGGATCTAACAGGTTAAACCAGCCCCGGAGTCGAAAGTTGGAAGAAAATGAGCAAAGACCGGGCAAAGGGATTGATTTAGGCCATGTTCACGGTTTCCCATTAGACTTCACGGTCTCCTAAGGCCGTGAACTGAAGCCATAAACTGTGAACCACGAAGCGTCCAGGGCGAATTCAGAGGTTACTGACACCGAGTGAGTTCACGATAACTACCACCGTGAACTTTGAGTGCAAATCGTGAACTCAAGGGAGTGAACTGAAGCCATTAGCTGAGCCCTATCCCAGTATATAATGTGAGCTGAAAGGAAGACAGAGGTGGAGCCCAAGTGTAAGAAAGCACCTTCTTCTTCATATTTTAGAGAGAGAAAGGACGAACCAAAGAAGAAAGGAGGCTAGGGTTTGCTCCAAGTGGTGAATTGGGAAGAATCTACTCAAGAAAAGATCAACACAAGATCAAAGGAGAGTGGAGGCATCACCATGATGGTTTCTACTTCTTTCTTTTGTGTTCTTCCCCTTTCTAGCATGGAGTAGTTACATTTTTCACTTGCGTGTTGTGAAACCCTAACTATTTGTCGTGTTGTTGCTGTGTGAATTGAATGATTGTTCATGGGTGTTGTTTAATTTAATGATTGAGGTATTTTTCATGATGATTGTGCCATTCTAAGCTAGGTTAGAGGGGAAACCCCGTTTTCCAAAGAGGCTCAATTGAGTTTGGATTCCTTGGGCTTTTCTAGCCCCTACCTAGGTTAATGTAGGGCAAACCTCTATCTTGAATTAAACAACTAGGTTAATCGTGATTAAGCCGTCCAACCATCGGTTTGAGGGAGAAGGTAAGTCAACCCTCAATTGCCTTAACCAAGAGGGCTACTCTAGTAGCCTAAAATGTATCCCTTGTTTGGCAATTGAGAGTGTGGTCTTCGACCATAGTTGCACTTCCTAGCGGTTCACGATTGCCTCGCCCATAACGTTCCATTCGAGTCCAGAAGCTATGGTAGTAGTTAGGGGGAAGCGACACCCGAGTGATCCTTCTCATATAGAGCTTTCAAACCATTTACCTTTGCTTTGCTTTAATTTGATCCTTATAGTTTTAAACCAAAAACCAATCCGCTAGATAATGTTTCAAACAATGGAAGTAGGGGTACATGAACCGGCCCGGGTTGATATTTAAACATACTTGCCCTATATTGCACCCATCTAAGGTTTATACTTTGGGCCCTATGTGGGATTTTGTTGTGATATTCTGGACGAGTTACAGGTACTTCGGGGAACTATCTCTCCCCCTAGCTTATGGTCACTATGCATATATAGATACTTAAGGTTATCGAATGTGGTGAGTGAGCTCTTTTTCTTGGGCTTTCGTGGTTATCCACGCGCCTTCGAGTACGCCTCCCCTAAACCCATGTTCAGACACCTCGATCTAGGCTATCGTATCTAGGGCATTAAGCTTATGGCTCATTTCAATGGACACTATCCACTGTCCACAACGAGGTTTCATCCCGGGTTTCATCTAGGAAAGCTACCAATAGCAGGGGTTTGGTCACCTCGACCACTATAGGAACCATTCACACATCTAACCTAAACTCGCCAGTTGGCGCATACCCGTCTAACCCTAGAACTCCATACCCAACGCGGTAGCATATAGTAGGCTAAGAGGGAAGATTAGGGAAAATTACCCAAGCGTCGTCATTTAGGAAAGAGTGACATTAAAATCAACAAGACAAGCACATTAATTCATTCAAACCCTAAAATATCCATATATACTTAGCAAACACTAAAACTAGGGTTTGGGGTTTAGAACCCCTAGTAACTTAGAGGACTACTCCATAAAGGAGGGAAAAAGATATATGGTAGAAATAGAAGAAGACTTGGAGTTGAAGAAGATGCCTCATTGCTCATAGCTCCTCCTTCTTCTCCTTCCTTTAGCTTCTCCCTCTACTCTCTCTCTAGAAACACAATTTTTTTCTCAAAATAAGCTCTTCTAAAAAGGGGAAAGGGGTCTTGTATTTATAGGCATTCTGGACTCGAGGAAGTACGCAACCTGAAGATGAGAGATCGATGGAGAGATCTTTTGAGGATAGGTCGCGATCTCAACACGACGTCGTCATGGCCTTCTGAAGGGGGAAGATCACGATCTCAACACGACGTCGTCCTGGCCTTCTGAAGGGGGAAGATCGCGGGTTGACTTTGCGGTCGCGATCCGCGAGTCGAGGCCGCGATCTTCCTTGCGGGCAAAGTGAACGTTGGCTGTGATGCGACTGGGGAAACTATCTGCTTCTCCAAGGCCACTTCCATGCGAAGTTCGCACCTTGTGCCTCAAGATCGGAGTCGCGATCTTTGGCTTCTTGGCCGCTATCTTCAGCTCGTCTTCACGGCTTGTGAACCCAGCCGTGATCTTTGGCTTCTAGGCCACGATCTTCAATTCCTGATCATAAAAAATGTTCCCCCGGGGGATTCTCAGACAACAAATAATTACTAGAACTATTGGAGGTGCTTTTATTATTTTCTTTTGATGTAGGAGTTGTCATTTTTTTCGTCTTTTTTTCTAAGTTCATGCACATTGCACCGATTTTTTGCAAAAAAATTTCATTGCAATATAGCATCTCTCCCTCATGACCAAGAGTGGATGAATCATAGCCTTCCCTTTCAAGGTTACATGTGGGGAATTTGATGGTCAGATTCGTCTTAGCCCGAGCACCACGTCCCAGCCTGCACTCCACATTGGGTTGCCACACATGCCGGGTACAAACGAGAGCTATTAGGCCTCGTGAATCGCTAAAAGGTACCTTTGGTCCTTGGCATATGAGTTTGTGTGGAGGAGAGGTGTTTAGGGGATGGTAAATAGTAAAGGTGGTCGGGACACGATAAAGTTATCTGATCCCCAAACACATCCTCGAAGGGTACTACGGGCCAAGAGAACAATCCTTTGACGGTTGATATCAATTCTTTGCCCGATTTCCACTCACCTGAGGACCTTGTAGCAACCGCCCCTCCGAATCGGGGGACTCATCGCGAATTGGTCGGAGTCGCCATCGATCTTAATTGTGGTGGATCAAGGCTCTTACCTTAGGGTCAGAACTGGGATTTGGTCTGCGAAATTTTAGAAATTTTGGTTCGGGAGTATGGTTACGTGTGGGGAAGAGTATTCACACCCCACACCGCCCCAAATGGGTATTACTTAAATCAATAAACTTTTTAAGGTTGGGTGTTTTATTGTTTGTGCATTATTGCATATTTAGTTATATGATTTGATTTAATTTGATATTTATTAATATATTATTCGATTATTACGTCTATCGACGTAAATCCCGAAAGGTAAAATTATTGATAGGATGAACGTTAATAATTCAAAAAGAATTAAGTTTCCTGAGATTTCGTGGCACAAAGGGAAAGCAAAATTATTTCAAATCCAAAATGCGTTATAATTATCTTTTTTATTTTCGTATTAAGAAAGGATAAAATTCTGTGAGGATTAAAGTTAACAAGCTATTGCTTGTAGCCTAATTGGCATTAATATTTAAACCATACTCTTTAGTGAGGATGAGTTCAACGTTCTGAGTGGCAAATTTTTTGTGTTTTTCATTTTCGTGGCAACTTTTTGTGTTTTTCGTTTTCGATGTTCTGAGTGGCAACGGGTAATTTTCATTAATTGATGAGGGCAATTCAGTCTTTCAGCAATGAGTACTATATAACCCTTTGTTA
The DNA here is from genome assembly GCA_946122785.1 of Linum tenue. Lineage (NCBI taxonomy): Eukaryota > Viridiplantae > Streptophyta > Magnoliopsida > Malpighiales > Linaceae > Linum > Linum tenue. Next base: position 33,391,292 of record CAMGYJ010000006.1, on the reverse strand, counting down.
AGGCTGAAATGAAAACCATAATCCATATGTCTAGGGATGACAACAAAATCTGAACCAACGGGTACCCATCCGACTCAATCCGGTTAACGCGGGTAAAACCTATGTTGACGGGTTTGGGTTTAAACCCTTTCATTATTCACTGGGTTGGGTTTGGGTTTAGGTAAATCCGCCCCATGGGTACCCGCCCACACCCATATAATTAATTTTCTCGGTATATTTAATATTTTAAACAACTAATCTTATTTATGTTTGTGAAGACATGTCTAATATTTTCTTTCTAATTGTGTAGAATGAAGTTGATGTTATCGAGTGAATATGGTTCTTTTTAAGCCCGAGCTCACTTTGGCTTGGATTGATTAGATTAGTAATCTTGAAGAAAAATTAAACTTAAATAGAAGGATGATAGTAGTCATGTATGATGATTGATAATTATGGTTGGGTTGGCTATTTACCAACCTTGACTTGTAGTTACCAACTGTTGGGCCGCGTAGTTGAGCGTATTTGGGCCTCGAGTCCCAGGAAAAGAGAGTTAGCGAACCAGGTCCAATAGAGTATCTGGCCCGGCCAGGAGGACTAGGATAGCAGGCGGTCCTAGATCGACTTTAAACCTAATGAGTAGCTAGGGCGCCTGACATAAAGCGCCTGACTATGACAGAAAGGTAAAGATCCGTTGAGATACGTACCTCGGGTTGGGTAAGACTGAACATTTATTGCCCGCTACAGACGGTCCGCCTAGGGAGTAGGCCTGCCAGAGACGCCTGACGTAATATTAAATGACTCACCCACCACCATACCACGTATAAATGCACCATGAGAGCATTGATGGTAAACTTAACTAATCTCTCTATAGAACAAACACATTCTGAAACACTTCTCTGTCTAACTTAAGCTTCGGAGAGTGTCCTGGGCAAGGTCCCACGGACCCTTGTTTTGCAGAGATCGGGAGTGCACCCTCCATCCAAGAATAGACGCCTCGCTACTGCCCTACAAACCGCCTAGTATCTACTAGGCACAAACAATTTGGCATCCACCGTGTGGCAGAAGTGAAGCACTGAAGAAAGATGGACGGGAGCTCCGGAACCCCAGTGAAGGACGTGTTCGGCAAGGAAAGTATTCGAGACCTGGAAATGCCGACGGTCGAGGAAGAAAGAGACATGGAGGAGTGCGTGAAAGATCAGGGCCAACAAATCTCGAACATGTAGGAAAACCTAAGTCAAATCCTCGCCATGATCAAGGCCATAGACGAACCAAAAAGCGCCTCCAGACAGAAAGACAAAGGCAAAGGAATAGAGGGAGAGATTCCCGTCAGCCCTGCTCGGATAGAATGCGGGAAATCTGAAGAAGAGGATGGAGCGGAAGGCGCTCACCTCAACTTCCTGGAAGAACACATGCGACCCTCCTACGAGAAAACAAAAGCCTACAATGTGCTGCATAACCCCTTGGCAAAGAGTTTGTTCAAAACTCAAGTGCCCTCAAACTTCTCATCGCTGGGGCTGCCTGCCTACAGTGGAAACGCGGACCCCGTAGACCACCTAAGCGCCTTCATGCTCAAGGTGCAGCTGATTAATGCTTCAGATGCCGACATATGCAAGGCGTTCCCGGTCACTTTCAGCGGTTAGTGTCGGAGTTGGTATGCGTCCTTGCTAGAAGGGATTATCGAGAACTTCGAGCAGTTCGCCACCTTATTCTCGTCAAAATTAGCGTCACAGCGAAGGAGACAGCTTATAGTGTCGGCGCTCATGAATTGCAAGCAAGGAGAAGAGGAAACGCTGATGGACTTCTACGACCGTTGGAACACGATAGCGTGCGAAGTCCAAGGCATATCGACTAGCGTGGCCGTCGGAAACCTAAGGATGTCAACACACAGTCGAGAGCTAAAAAGGGCACTCATCAAGAAGGAAAACAACATAGGTCCTGACCAGACATGGACCGCTTGGTAAGGAAGGCCATATTCTTGGAAGAGGCGCTAACAACAGAAGACGGCACCAAGGGGACACGTGCCCACACGATGAAGGTAGAAAAAGGATGGGCCGGATCGCCAAAAAGAAGGGGCGCACGCCCGATCGGCGGGGGTACAAACCTCGATATAGCAACCGGGAGGGGAGGCGAGAAGTGTTCGCCGCCGAAAGAGACGAAAATGGACGTCGAGAAGGTGACAACTCAAATGAAAGGCGCTCATAACAGATAGGGGAGGATGATGAAAAGTCGTGCGACTTGCACCAGCTGGCGACTCACGACACCACAGAGTCGTTCAAGGCCAACCTCAAGTACCTAGCTCCGGGAGACCTGGAGAGCCGTCTGGACACACGGACGCATGGCAGGAATCATACGGAAGAAAGGTGCAGGTCGCCAAGTCCAAGGAGAAGGTCCTGCATGCCGCGACGTCGAAGATCCAGATCTCCCCAGAGAGAGCAGTCACCAAGATGAAAGCGCCTTCCGCCCCCTACTAGACATGCATCCCCCTGTCGTCAAACTCGGGCTGACGAGGACGACGTGGAAGTCATCACAAACGCCCTCGAACTGAAGGTGAACGGCTAATTCAGTGCATGAATGTATACAAGAAAGAATAGGTTGAGATTAGCTTTGCACCCTCGGAGCGCCGGGAAAGACCAATTAGTCATCTCCTTCCGAACGAAGAAGTTCAAAGTCACTAGAGCACTGGTCAACAATGGAAGTTCTGCGGAAATTTTGTTCTACTCCACCTTAAAAAATATGAAGAAGGGAATACAAGACCTCAAACCGTCCACCACCAGCCTGGTGGGCTCCTATGGGTCCAAGGTTAGAGTGCTGGGTTACATAACGCTCCAGGTAACAATAGGAGGCGCGAGAGTAACAAAAACGCGCCTCATGAATTTTCACGCGGCCGATTGCCCATCCGCGTATAACGCCATCCTCGGACGCGGCTTCTTGTCAACTTTCTCGGCAGTTTCCTCCACTTGCCATCAGATGCTCAAATTCCCTATGAAAGGAGGAGTAGGATGCGTCCGGGGGAACTCCCAACAAGCGAAGGAGTGCTACCAAGCCACAATCAGAAATCTGGAAGTCGATCAAGTAGACACGCGGGGGAGCCACCAGCATCCTGAGGCGGCTGAGGAGGACGCGGCTGTGGTCCTCGACGAGGAGGAGCCAGAGAAAAAAGTAAGGATCTCGTCCCATCTCTCAGAGGAGCGGGTCATGGAGCTCTTATCTTTCCTAAGGGAGTACAAAGACCTGTTCGCAATGAGCTCAGAATACATGCCCGGCGTCTCAAGGGAGCTAGCCGAGCACTCCTTGTTAGTCAAAAGCAAAGCAAAACCGGTACAATAGAGAAGGAGGAACGCCTCCCTTGAGAAGCAAATGGCCCTGGAGGAAGAAGTTAACCGCTTGCTAAAACTAGGGTTCATTAGGGAGGTCAAGTACCCAACCTAGCTAGCCAATCCAGTCTTCGTGCGCAAAGCGTCGGGCCTATGGCGGATGTGTATCTACTTCACAAGTCTCAATGCGGCTTGTCCCAAAGACGCATATCCCCTTCCCCGGATAGACCAACTGATGGATGCTACCGCCAACCATGAAACTCTGAGGAGGATCAAGAGAAAATCGCATTCATGCCCTTTGGCCTGAAAAATGCAGGGGCAACGTATCAACGAATGATTGACACGATCTTCCAAAGACATCTAGGGAGGAATGTGGAAGCGTACGTTGATGACGTCCTTGTCAAGAGCAAAAAAGGTGCAGATCACTTGGCAGACCTAAAAGAAACTTTCGACAGCCTGAGGAAGGAGCGCCTTCGGTTGAACCCACTAAAGTGTGTGTTTGGAGCCAAGGCGGGGAAGTTTCTCGACTTCATGATTACAAGCAGAGGGATCGAGGCCAATCCAAAGCAAATTGAAGCAATACTCAGTTTGAAACCGCCGAAGACGGTGAAAGAAATACAAGCGTTCAATGGCAAGATGGCCGCCCTGAACCGCATCATCCCGAGATCAGCGGAAAAATGCTCTCCGTTCTTTCAAATGCTGAAGAAATCCGCATCCCGCTTACAATGGGGCGCGGACTATGACAAAGCCTTTTTCCAGCTAACGGAGCAGCTGGCTCACCACCAGTCCTAAGCGCCCGCCTACGAGCAAAGCCATTGTATCTCTACCTGGCGGTCTCGGAGTAGGCGGTGAGCTCAGTCCTGGTAAGAAGAGATGGGGACGACTCTGACCATCCAATCTACTATGTAATCAACGCGCTCCTCCCGACGGAGAAGAGCTACATGTCAATCGAAAAAGCGGTCCTAGCAGTTGTCTCTGCAGCGAGGAAACTATGTTCCTATTTCCAGGGGCAACAGATTACCATCCTCTCAAACCTGCCATTGAAGAAGATCCTGAGAAGCATGGACGTTTCTGGGAGAATGATGAATTGGGCAGTCGAGCTAAGTGAGTACGATATCGTGTACTCCCCGCGTCCCTCCATCAAAGGGCAGGTGCTCGCTGATTTCGTGGCAGAAGGCTTCAGCCTTGAAATCGCATCAAAAGGAGGAGTGGAAATCTAGCGCCTTTTTGTTGACGGAGTCTCAGGGAAGGGAGGAGCAGGCGCTGGAATCGTCATCGAATCACCACAACGAGTCATACATAAAATCTCTCATCGATTTCAGGAGCTAAAAACTAACAACGTGGCAGAGTACGAAGCTCTCCTAAGCGGTCTCAGAATCGCTACGAGCATGGGCGCGTTGCGTCTCCACATCTTCTCGGACTCCTTATTGGTAGTCAATCAGGTTTTTAGGGCATTTCACTTGAAAATCTTAAATATTGTGGTTGTTGATTTTTGGTTTTGACTTGTAAACCTGTTTTGGGTTGCTCCGGAGTAACCGGTTTGTGGTTTGAGTTATGGTTTGATTTTCAAAAAGGATCTGGTCGTTTCATTTAATGTCTTACTCGCATAGCAGATAGGTTGACAATGTTTGTCTCTTCGCTGTCCCAAAAATGCTCCCACGACGAAGTCACTCGCATAGCACATCAACTCGAAGGGTAATGTTGAATTCGGGGTGACCATAATTGGTGCAGTGGTTAACCGTTTCTTCAATATTTCGAAAGCTTCCTTACACTAATCTTGTAAGAGGTAGAGCAATCTTTGAAAAATCATGTATGAATCTCCTATAGAAGCCGGCATGACTGAGGATGCTCCTAATCCCATTGACAGAAGATTTCTGCGGCAGCTTGCTAGTGGTCTGAACCTTCACCCTATCTACCTCTATACCATTTTGGGATATTTTGTGGCCAAGCACTATCTCTTCTTGAACCATAAAGTGACATTTCTCCCAGTTGAGCGAGAGATGAGTCTCCTTGCATCGCTCCAAAACTTTCTCCCAATTCTGAAGACAAAGCGCAATGGAGTCCCCGAACACAGAAAAATCATCCATGAAAACTTCGAGTATGTCTCCAACTAACCTATCAAAAATAGCGATCATACAACGTTGAAATGTTGCAAGAGCGTTGCAGAGACCGAAGGGGATCCTCCTGTAAGCAAAAGTACCAAAAGGACAGGTGAAGGTCGTCGACTCTTGGTCTTCAGGGGAAATCGGAATCCAGAAGAAGCCTAAAATTCCATCCAAGAAGCAATAGTAATCATGACCAGCGAGTTGCTCCAATACTTGATAGAGGAATGGGAGTGAGAAATGATCTTTTCTAGTGACCTCGTTGAGATTCTGATAATCAATACAAACCCACCAAGCAGTGACCGTTCTTGTAGGAATGAGTTTGTTATTTTCATTCGGGATGACATTCATTCCCCTTTCTTGGGGACCACCTAGGATGGGAACACCCTAGTGCTATCCGAGATAGGATAGATAATCCATGCATCAAGTGACTTCTTCCAAATATCACAATAAAACTCACAATTAAGTCCCAAGTATAAACCTTAATTGGGTGCAATATAGGTCAAGTATGTTTAAATATCAACCCGGGCCGATCCATTCTACTTCGATTGTTTGAAACATTATCTAGCGATTGGTTGTTTGATTGAAAACTACGATCTACTATTAAAGCAGTAGCAAAAGTAATTAGTTTTGACTCTTAAATGATAAGGATTCACCTCGGTGTAGCTCCCCCTAACTCGCTACCATGACTTGTCGGAATGACTGAAAATGTATGGTAGAGGTGATCATGGGTCAGCTCAAACCCCTTTTTATACCCAGGTCTGGCTCACATCATGGTCCCAGTTAATGACTGCGAACTCAAGGCGGGGACCGTGATCACGGGCCAAAAAATGCCGCATCAATAATTCAATACACGGTCAGTGGCTTGGGTTTACGGTCTTATGAACGTGAAATGGCTTGAGTCCTGTGAGAGAAAAAATGTCCTTGGACGCCTGGCAGTTCACGGTTTGTGGCTCCAGTTCACGATTTCCCCGGCCGTGAACTCACTGCTTCCACCGTGATTTGCTACTGCCTCCGTCCTTTGACTCGATTTTGCGCCTTTTCGTCCAACTTTCGACTTTGGGTTGGTTCCACCTGCTATAGACTGAAATGCACAAAAACGAGACAAAATCCAGCGTAAGACCGAACTTTCCGAAGTAAAAATACTTCAAACGACTAAGGAAACCAGGTAAAAAGTGTACAAGTAAGCACGAATCACTCCCCCACAATTAGAGGTTTGCTTGTCCCCAAGCAAACCATTTTCAACCAAGGTGATATCTCAACCTAACAAAATAACTTGGGGACAAATCAAAAGGCACAAAGTGGTGAATCTCAATGGCTATTGGGCATCAACACATGAACCACCACAAGCAATACAGGCATCCACCACAAACAATATTCGAATGCATCAAGAATGGGCAAATGAAAAGTTCTTACCCTAACCATGCATAGAACTCAAGTCCAAGGAACAAAAGAAAAGGCGAGAAAGGTCCTCACCGTGGTAAGATATGAACATGCAAAACAAGAATGAATCATTCACTCTCGACTAGCCGGGTAAGGAGCTTTTTGGTGAAAAAGATGTGCACAACCATCAACACTCATCCCTATCGTCTCTCCACCACGGCGAAAACCTCTAAATGCTAGAGTTCATGGGATGGTTGTCATCACTAGTTTGTCCGGAGGTCTTAGACACGGGTTCAAATGACTGGGAATTGTCTTGGACATGGGGAAAAGGCCTTTTGGGTGGTGGCAAACATGGCATGAAGTCCTACATCTTCAACCTAATACCAAAGGTTCTATGGTTTCGACTAAGAACCTTTCCTACAATCAATGGCCACTAGCATTGGCCAAAAACCACATTTCCCTTCTTCCAAACCACTACCAAACACGAACTTCATTCAAGCACACTCCTCGGTCTATTCTTGCTATTCACATTTCCATCATAATAGGGAAGGAGGTCATCAAACAATTTAGGTGTTTCAATGGCTTGAGTGCCAACTCTCAATCACCATAAAGCTCAACAAGCACAAAGCTCCTAACAATAGAACAACCCCTAAAGTCACACGGCTCAAAGGGGTTAACTAAGGGATAAAAGTTTAGGGACAATCAACTTTTGGGCTGGACTAATCCTATGCCTCCATTATACTCACTAGTGACAACGGTGAATGTTACATACACCATGGCGAGAGGGTTCTGTCACACATGAAAAAGACGATCGACACAAATCTCACATGGCTACCTAGCCACCCAATCATCTATTCCAATTTCACAAACTTCTATGCAAGGCAATTGTGATCAAAGAGTAACCAAGTCAAGACATCCATTCATTTAAGCACACATGAGAACTAATCTTTTTCAAAAACATAATGCATTATCATAATAGGATGCACTCGATCACATGCAAAAATTCAAGATCAATGCCAAATAACCACGAGATTCACCCACCAACCGGCACTCAATCAAATTTGGGCATACATCAAGGCTCCAAGCACTCAATCACCCACACAAGCAGAATAATAAACTACCCACCTCCCCCCACTTAAGCTCGACATTGCCCTCAATGGAGTAAAATAGGGGGTAGAACGATGTTTCTGCATGGCTTGGTGAATGAAAGTTGGAGAATTTCCGAGGGTAGGATGTTTGAGCTTCAAAGGGAAAACAAAACACAAACACGAGCACATTCTCGCTCAAGGCGAGGTTATTACACAACAAGTTTCACATCACGATTCAAAGGAAAGAAAAACTCACAAATTACTAGTTCACACACTAAAGAAAGAGAAAATAAAAATAAACAGAGTTCAGAGTTTCAAGTGAAGAAGTGGGGCAAAAAAAATTGGCTCTGCCACATGTCTCACTCGTCGGCTATCTCGTCGTGGGTCCAAGGTCACACCTTGTCGTTCGAAAGGACGCCCTAGCATCGAACAATCCTCTCTTGGTGGTCGGTGGATCGGTCGAGCCTAGTGGTGACTCCCACAAACTGCTCCTCGAGGCGATCGACTCGCTACTCGATGTGAACTCTGGAGGAGGAAGGACCAGCTCTGGATGATGATGGAGCTGCTGGTGGTGGTGGAGCGGTGTGCCGGTAGTAGCCTGGAGCTCTGGTAGGTGGCTGCTCTAGCGGAGGGACCTATGTATCAGGCTCCACTAGAGTAGGGTCGACTTGTGGCACTAGAGCGGCCGAAGTTCGGAGTCCCTCAAGGAACTCAATCCCTCGATCTCCAAGGAGCACCAACTTCATGTTGTAGAGTGTCTCCACTGGAAATGGCTTGGTCTGGCCAATGATGAAGCACCTCGTCACATCAACCCTGAAGTGGCGGGCTAGCCTCGTGATGATGCCCCCCAAATGCATCGTGTCAACTCGATCCCGCCCCTGGCATCTGGCAAAGGTGGTGGAAACCACTGATCCCAAATGGAGTGGTTCTGCTGGGTGATTCAGGGTATGGAGGGCTATCAACCTCTGTTAGTGATCATGTGGCCCGACATCAGACTTGGGATGATAGACTTCTTCAGTAGTGCGTGCAGAATTCTCCACGGCGTCTGAAGCTTCACTGCATTGGTGTTGGAGCCCTTGAGCTTGTTGTTGTGGTGCTCTAGGAAACAAATGGCTTGGAAGGCTGCCTGGTAGTGGAAGTCGGTTGTGTACTATCTCAAGATCATCATCATATGTGTGGGGTCGAGCCACATGGTCTGGGCAAAGGCATCATAAGACAGTACACGTTGCTCACCCCCAGCATGCACGTACGGGCAACTCCGCTAGCTCCTTGGGATGAAGTGGGAGAAGGTGGAGTAGAACTCCACGCAGAGCTCTCGATAGATGAGCTCGTCAATCGCTAGGAGGCGGCGCCACTGGGATGACTGAGGACCCTTGACATCGTTGCCCGACACTTGAACATGTCCAGGTCCAACACCCAATGAGGCCCCGCCTCACTGTATCTCCACTGCTGGAATTTGGTACCATACTTCTCATGGTTCACCAGGTAGTAAACATACGCGTGATCCGCGTTAACCATCCTGCAAAACATCTAAAACATACACCATACATGGAAATAACTGTCAATCTCACATCAAAAGGGAGACAAGACCCCCCCCCCCCCCCCCCCCACACACACTTGGGATTCCAATAAGGTCGTGTGCCTTTGAAGGCTTTTCACAAGACCGGATTTCAACAATTTAAGCACAACCACGAATGAAACACATCGAGACATGGTTCTAGGCGATTCAAGGTTATTAAAACAACACATCAACCCTAAACCATGCCTTGATGGGCACCAACCGCCATTCACAAAAGTTAATTCAAACAACATTCAACCAAAATGCACTTGGTGGGCAATTCACTTCATTTATCACAATTCATTCAAAACGAGCCTACCAAGGCTCAATCAAGTTCACATGCACATTATTCATCATTCAAACTATCCTATTTGACCAACCCCTCACCTAATTTCATTCATTCAAGTAAAATTAAACCGATTCTCCTCACCTAAGAACTCTAACCCAATTCTCCAAAAATGACAAAGCAAAGGCTTGAGACAAAGCTAGAGACGCAAGTAGGGTCGAAGAGAAAGGTGAGGAGGCGGGGTTGCCGAAATTTCCCAGAAAAACAAGGCGGAGAGGCTCGCCGGAGTGTGCCGGAGACTCCCTGGAAATCGCCCTCCCCGGAAAAAGTTGAGCTAAATCGGCTCAAAACTTTGGCAAAGGGGCGCCCGGAGGTGGGGATTATGGGTATGTGTTAGGTTTTTGAAATAGGTGGCCAGAAGTCGCCAAAATCAACGGAAAACACCAAGGAATTGCGATTTTCCAGCTAGAAACAAAGGATTCCAGTGAGGTGGCGGCGTGATGTGAAGATTAGGGGTTCACACCCCTTTTATAGGACGAACCTACAATTCACGTACGGAAGCGTCAGTTCACGGTCACTAAGACCGTGAACATAACTCCCAGACGTGAACTCAGGTGAAACGATGACTTTCAAAGACTGCTATATCCTTCCTCGTTCATGGTCTCTAGCCTTTTATCATGGTCGCTAAGACAGTGAACTAAAAGAATAAACCGTGAACTGTGTAAAAACAGAGCATTTCCAAAACATTTGACTCGATCTACTCAACAGTGCCTCTAATTCAATCACAACACATACCAAAACACGCGAACACACATATTTGGCACGGTGATACCCATTCTAACACCTGAACTCTTCACACAAACACAAAAAGAGAAAATAAGGAAAAGAAGAAAAAAATTCGTTGGGTTGCCTCCCAACAAGTACTAGTTTAGTGTCACTAACTCGACATTGCGGATCTATCATGCTTGAGAGCACGAAGGCACCGAGAGTGGATCCGCCAAGGTCTCGGGGCGAGGTTTTTCACCTCCCAACTTAAGCTCCATAGGGTGGCCTTCTTGGCCCGACACTTTCACCTTACCCTTATCTTTTGGCCGGAAATAAGCGCGGTTCAGCTTATCCCTCCACGCTCTCTTCTTCTTTCCTTGGGCTTACTACCCGCCTTGGTTTCCTGCACCTCATCATCAAATGGAACACCAAAACTAGTGGGGTTTGCCTTGGGAGGCTCACCTCCACTTCCAATCATACCACTCGAGTCCATTTCTTTCACAACATCATTCTTAGCCTTAGGATCAATTGAAAGAGCGAGTTGCTCCTCTCCATCTCTCAAAATCAAAGTTTCCTCATTAACATCAATTAAAGCCTTGGCGGTGGCAAGGAAGGAGCACCCTAGAATGAGTCGCCTATCCGAATCTTCACTGATATCAAAGAAAACAAAATCCGTTGGATAATAGAACTTGCCAACTCTCACTAGGACATCCTCAAGAATTCCTCTAGGACTAATGACAGCGATCGGCCAATGTGACACTAATCCTAGTGGGCTTTAATTTACCCAAATGCAACTTTCTAAAGATCTTGTAAGGCATCACACTAACTCTTCTCCAAGGTGACATTGGCGAGGTCTTCATATATTGGCTTCTTCGCGAAAAGCCCCTTGAGGTATTTGGCATACCTCGGCATGTGAACCATGGCCTTCAAGAACGGAATGGTGATGCGGAGCTTCTTGAGCATCTCCATGAATCCACCACATTCTGCCTCCAATCTCTCATTGTGCATCCTCGTGGGGAAAGGAAGAGAAGGCTTGTACCCAGCCACTTGTGGTGGTGTCAGCAATGCCTTCTTAGACTCTTCTTCCGTTCCTCCCACTTCTTCTTCGGTCACTTCCTTAGTAAAAACCTACGGGGTCACCTTCCCACTCCTCAAAAGAATAGCTTTGCAACCAACATTTTGATCTTTGGGGTTGACAATAGTTTGAGAGGATAGGGCTACCCTTGGTCTCTCGGTGAGGATCCCGACAAGATTACCAATTAGCACCTCCAAGTTTTGAAGGCTAGCTTGATGGCTCCTCAATCCCGCCTCAATCAAAATAAACTTTTTTGTTGCCATATCCATAAATTGCTCAATGTTCTCAAACTTTTGAGTGCTTGTGCTCGCGAAGGTGGACACTAGGTCTTCAAGTTTTGCAAACTTATCGGGTTGTTGGAACCCTTGACCACCTTGATCTTGGAATGGTTATTGGAAGTTAGAGCCTTGGAATTACGATTACGACCTTTGTTGAATGAGAGTAGGACTTGGTTGATAATTTCCCGTTGGTCCTTGGAAACCGGGTGGGGGGGATCTTGGGTTGGTAAGAATTACCAAGAGAAATTGGGATGATTTCAACACCTCGGGTTGTAAGTGTTGCTATAGGGGTTGTTCCCCCTAGCATTGGCGATGAAACTCACTTACTCCTCGGGGGTGCTTGACTCCATCATTTGACACTCCAAAATCTCGTGGTTGGTACTCGAACACCAATCACACGCCATTACCAGCCTCTTCCCATACTTCTTGTCCTCTAGGAGTGCATCAATCAACCGGTCAATCTTAGCTTCAAGCAGAGGACTCACTCCTACACATTTTCAGTCCTCTTTCGGTGCTTCTCTTGCCACTTCTCGTCAAACCCCAATCATACCCTTTACTTGCCATGACTTCGAGCAACTCGGTCACTTGGGGTGGAGTCATGTTCATCAATTTCCCTTGACATAAGGAGTCAATGAGAATCTTGACGTCTTGGTGGAGACCTCCATAGAAGGTCTCAATCAGGAATTGCTCCTCGAATCCATGGTGTGGGCACTGGAGGAGGAAATCAGATTACCTTTCCCAAGCATCACTCAATGTCTCATCTTCCTCTTGCTCAAAGTGGGTGATCTTCTCGCGCCACTCCGCCGTCTTTGAAGGTGGGCAATACCGAGTCATGAAATTGTTGAGCATGTCATCCCACGAGGTGATCGAGATGGCCAGTCTATTGTTGAGCCACCGAGACTCATTCCCCACAAGAGAGTAAGGGAAATAGCCTCAACTTCAAGCATCCTCGGAACACCATTGATCTTCAAACTTCCCTAAATCTCGATGAACTTCTGAACATGATCCCTTGGAGACTCATTGCTAAGTCCATGAAACAGTGTATTGTTTTGGATCATGGTGACCGGGGTGAGCTTGATCACAAAATTCTTGGCAGCCACGGGTGGATGTCAAATGGCGGGTTGAATATCCGCCACCCATGGGGTCATATAGTAGCCCATGGTCCTTCGTTGCTTCTCCACGGCCGCTCCAGCTGGAGCATGTTGATTAGCCGCCATGTCAGCTTCACTTCCTTCCTCTTCGGAATCAAACTCTTCCTCAACTACAACTTATTCATCGGGACTAACTTGTGGTTTTCCCCTCTCTTCTACCCTTCTTCTAGCTTCGGCTAGCTCCCTCTCACGAGCCAAGAGTCGGAGAGTGCGGTTAAGATTCGCGTCCAGTGGCGCCAAAGGTGTCGGATTACTCCAGGTCATACACCTCCCTGCACACACTCAAAAGAACTACAACTCGTCTAACACAAGCAAGATTCACAAACACAAAAGTGAAATGTAAAAGCTAGATTAACACCAAACAATCTTTTCAGAATAACAAACCGTTTGCTCACCGGCAATGGCGCCAAAAACTTGACTCGTCCCAAATATCACAATAAAACTCTCAATTAAGGCCCAACTATAAACCTTAATTGGGTGCAATATAGGGCAAGTATGTTTAAATATCAACCCGGGCCGATCCATGTACCCCTACTTCGATTGTTTGAACATTATCTAGCGATTGGCTGTTTGATTGAGAATTACGATCTACTATTAAAGCAGTTGCAAAAGTAATTGGTTTTGACTCTTAAAGCAGAAGGATTCACCCAGGTGTAGCTCCCCCTAACTCGCTACCATGACTTGTAGGAATGACTGAAAATGTATGGTGGAGGTGATTGAGGACCGTAAGTGAAGTGTAGCTAGTGATGGAACATCACTCTCTCAGTCCCTAGGCCAAGGAATTCGGATTAAGCCATCAAGGTAGCTCTCTTGGCCTAATCGACTAAGGACTACCAAACCTTTACTCTCGAATTGGAGTTCGGACGGCCAAAACACAATCAACCTAGGTGCAAACACAAACAAGGAGGGACGCCCTACATTAACCTAGATAGGAGGCATGATTTGCCTAAGAAAATCCAGGTTTACAAGCCTCTTCAACAAAAGGGAGTTTCTCTCTACCTAGGTTAGAATGGCAAATAGATTGATAGACAAACACACAACACAATCTTCCATGAAAATACCTCCAAATTCGTATTGAAACACGCCCACACATAGACAACTATTCCATACAATCAATCACATGGTAGGATTAAGGTTTACAAACACCCAAGTGAAATGGGAAACTACTCCATGCTAGGAGAGGGAAAACACAAGGAGAAAGAATAAAAACCATCATGGAGATGCTTGAATCCTTCCTTGCGTAGAAGAGATCTTCCCTTGGGGAAGATTTTCCCAATTCCTTGCATTGGAATGAAACCCTAGCTTCTTCTCTTTTCTTGCTCGTCACTTTCTCTCTCTAGAATGCTAAAGAAGAAGGTTTTCTCACTCAAGGTCTCCTCCCTTTTTCTTCAGCTCAAAGCCCCTTTTTATACCTAGGTCGGGCTCACATCACGGTCCTAGTTGACGGCCATGAACTCAAGGCGGGGACCGTGATCTAAGGGCAAAACGCGCTGCTTCAATAATTCAGTTCATGGTCAGGGACTTGGGTTCATGGTCTTATGACCGTGAGCTGGCTTGATTCCAGTGAGATAAAAAAATGTCCCTGGACCCTCGGCGGTTCACAGTTTGCGGCTCTAGTTCACGGTCTCCCTGACTGTGAATTCATTGCTTCCACCGTGATCTGCTACTACCTCCGTCCTTTGTCCCGATTTTGCGCCTTTCCGTCTAACTTTCGACTCCAGAGTTGGTTCCACCTGCTATAGACTGAAATACACAAAAACTAGACAAAACCCAGCGTAAAACCAAATCTCCCTGAGTAAAAATGCCTCAAATGGCTAAGGAAACCGGGGGTAAGAAGTGTACAATTAAGCCTGAATCATCAAGCAACTTGATGATCTCTATTTTAACCACTTCCGCCATGTTTGGATTAAGACGTCGTTGAGGTAGCACGACTGGTTTACTCATATCTTCTATGCTGATCTTATGGGCGCAGAAGGATGGATTAATTCCCTGAATATCTGTTATCTTCCAAGCTATAGCCTTTCATGTTTTCTCTAAAGCTGAATGAGTGCTGACTTGTGCTCTTAATTGAGTTTCGCATTGATAATCACCGGGAGTTTTGAGCCCTCCCTTAAGAAAGCATATTTAAGATGCTTAGTTAAGGGCTTCAACTCAAGGTTTGGTTGTTCTTCCATTGAGGTTGAGATCCTCTTTATCTCCGATAGGGGTTCCACCGCCTCATTTGCCACTTCTCCCCTCCCATTTTCTAATGCGTTCAGCTGATCGATGAGATTCATCTCCAATGCAAAATCAGTACCTAGTACAAGACATTGTTCAAGAGGGTCATCAGACTCATGGTAAAGGGAGGCAGGTATGCTATATAAATTAGGTAAATCTTCTGAAAGATTTAGCACATCACACTCTTCATTAGGGTGTGACCTAACTTGATTTGAGAAAGTGACTTCCTCATTTCCTAGTCTAAGTGTTAATTAACCATTGTGAACATCGATAATAGATTTAACAGTTTCTAGAAATGTTCTATCAAGAATGAGGGGGGGCATCAACATCGCCAAGCATGTTCAGGATAACAAAATCAGCTGGGAAAATAAAATGACCTACCTGAACGAGTAAATCCTGAATCAAACGCTTAGGACAAACAACAGACCTCTCAGCTAGTTGTATATTCATTTGAGTAGGGGTTAGTTCACCTAAAAATAACTTCTTGAAAACTTGATAAGGCATAACATTTATACTAGCTCCTAAATTGGCTAAGCATTTCTTAAACAAGAGACCACCAATCATGCAAGGTAAAGTAAAACTCCCTGGATCGTTCTTCTCTGGGTGCTTGCTCTGAAGCGCGAGAGAACCCATCCCATTGAGTTCAAAAGTTGAGACCTCCCCCAATTTCTCCTTCTTGGTCAACATGTTCTTCAAGTATTCCCAAGTATCTCGAATATTTTGGAATCGAGGAATGGGATCAAGATCGGGATTTGCTTCAATAGGGTTAAATATTCTGCAAACTCATTATCTAGGACGTCATTCCTCAATCTAGAGGGGTAAGGTGCGGAGGTGGCCTTGCTCCTCGAACTAGTCTTGGTCAATTCCCCATCTGTCAACGTGAGAGGATAGTGTCTTCGTTGTCTCTTCTCTTTTGCTTTTCCGCCACTAGTTCCATCAGTTGTTAGACTTTCTTTTGTAAAGCTTGGAGTCTCGTCTCCTTTCGTTCTTTGTTTTTTTCTAGTTCTTGGAAATTGGCTAGCAAAGTTCACAAGAGTTCTTCCACTTTCTATATTCTGTCAAAACTCTCCCTTACAACTTCCTGAAATTTAGAAATGCATCCTTCTAGATCCTCTGTTTTCCTTGGGAAGGTCTCCATACTCCCACCACCATCGGTTATCGACATTTCCCTAAGCATGTGCTTTAACGGAGGTGAAAAAGTTAAAGTTGGATCCTGATCTAGTGACGGGATTCGCTCGGTCTCATCATCCATCTGAGTGAAATGCATCCTTCTAGATCCCTTTCTCATATCTCCTTCCACTCATGCTCAGTTTCCGCCATGTCTTGTAAGAGATTTAAAATGTCCTCTGGTTCTTTGTTCTTCCAATTCACTCTTGCTGTCATCAAGATGCGATTCTTCCCTTCGCTTTTGAGTCCTTTCAAGAAGATTTCTACCTTTCTCCAATATTCAATACCATGATGAGGGCATTTGTATAATAGGATATTGAATCTCTCCCATGCTTCCCCCAAAGTCTCTTGGTTCATTTGCTTGAATGTGTTAATAGTAGCTCGCATGCTTGCAGTCTTCGAGAGGGGGGGGGGATTTGTTAAGGAATTTATTTCAAAGCTCCTCCCACGAAGTGATAGAGTGGTGGGGTTGACTCATTAACCACTTCCTAGATTCTCCATCAAGGGAGAAGGAAAAAAAAGCGTAGGCGGACCAACTCTCTAACATCTTCATTCACATTCAACCCATTGGTAAGGAGAAGGCATTCATCTACATGAAGATGGCGGATTTCCTCCTTTTCCCATTTGAATTGGTAATCGGTCTTGATCAATGAAATCATACCCGGCGTGATCTCACAATCTTGCCCCGTGAGAGTAGGGTAAAGTACCAGGGCGTGAATGTCCTTGGTTCATGGACAAGAATAAAATCTCATTGTTCTCCGCCTTGGACCTTGGTAGTACTTGAGCTCTGCCATTGGTGGAGGTTGAGGTTTTGCAACTATTCTTAGATTCCAAATTAATGGTTCTCTTGATTTCATAATCAAGAGGTAATATTTCCAAGGAATCACTTCTTCGCATATAACAGTGCTACAAAACACAACCTCAACAACCCGTAACGTACAAATTTGGAAAACAAAACAAACAACGAAACACATACGAAAATAGCAAAACAAGAAATAAACACACAAAACAAAAATCAAACACAACACAAAACAAATAAAGCAAGGTAAAGACTAACTAACAACTTAATGGTTTTTTACTAGTTACCAAGGGTCCCCGGCAATGGCGCCAAAAAGCTTAATCACTTGAATTCGTGCAGGTTATTGTCAGAGGTTAGCAAGTATCAATAACTAACCATCCTAGGCCAAGTTTAACCTAGAACGACATTATCGTATAGTGGTAATCAAGGTCGTATTCTACTCGGGTCCCGGTACCTAGCCTACTTCCCATCTAGTTGCTAATTAGTTAATCGGTTTTTGAGGTTTTTAGTGGAAGATATTAGGAAACACTAGTTTAGAGATTGATAAAAGCTAAAAGCAGGTACTTCGGGGAACTATCCCTCCCCCTAGCTTAGGGTCACTATGCATATATAGATACTTAGGGTTATCGAATGTGGTGAGTGAGCTCTTTTCCGTGGGCTTATGTGGTTATCCACACGCCTCCGAGTACCCCTCCCATAAACCCATGTTCCAGTCACCTCGATCTACGCTATTATGTCTGGGGCATTAAGCTTATGTCTCATTTCAATGAACACTATCCACCGTCCACACCGAGGTTCATCTAGGAAGGCTACCTATAGCAACGGTTTGGTCGCCTTGAACACTATAGGCCCCATTCACACATCTAACCTAAACTCGCCAGTTGGCACATACCCGTCTAACCCTAGAACTCCATACCCAGCACAGTAGCATATAGTAGGCTAAGAGGGAAGATTAGGGCAAAATACCCAAGCGTCATAATTTAGGAAAGAGTGGCAATAAAATCAACTAGACGAACACATTCATTCATTCAAACCCTAAAATATCCATATATACATAGTAAATTCTAAAACTAGGGTTTGGGATTTAGAAACCCTAGTACCTTGAAGGACTACTCCATAAAGGAGGGAAGAAGACACACGGTAGAAATAGAAGAAGACTTAGGGTTGGAGAAGATGCCTCCTTGCTCCTAGCTCCTCCTTCTTCTTCTTCCTTCAGCTTCTCTCTCTTCTCTCTCTCTAGAACCAGAAATTTCTCTCAAAATCAGCTCTTCTAAAAGGGTGAAAGGAGTCTTGTATTTATAGGCATTATGGACTCGAGGAAGTTTGCGGCCTGAGAATGAGAGATCGCGGGAGAGATCTTTTGAGGATAGGTCGCGATTTCAAGACAACAACGTCATGGCCTTCTGAAGGGAGAAGATCACGGGCTGACTTTACGGTCGCGATCCGCGAGTCGTGGCCGCGATCTTCCTCATGGGAAAAGTTAACATTGGTTGTGATGCGACTAGGGAAACTCTCTGCTTCTCCAAGGCTCCTTCCACGCGAAGTTCGTGCCCTGGGCCTCCAATATCGCGGTCGCGATCTTTCGCTTCTGGGTCGCGATTTTTGGCTCGTTTTCACGGCTTGTGATCTCGGCCGTGATCTTTGGCTTCTAGGCCATGATTTTCCTCCTTTCTAGTGGGGATAATCCTCTTAAAATAGACCACAGAATGCGAGAAGCTCTTTCAGATCTATGAGATTCCGGATAACGAGAAATTTAGTTTAGCAGCAATCTATTTGGATAGGCGATCGGATAAATGGTTTAAGGGATGGAAGTATGGTCGTCGGAATTTGGATTGGGTTCAATTCGTGACTTCCTTGTGTGGTAGGTTTGGCGACAGGATGTATGGGGTATTGTGGGTGCATTTAACAAATTAAAGCAGCAGGGTTCCTTGTTGGAATATCAGGAGAAATTCGAGGAATTAAAGTCACAGATGGTTCGTTTCAACCCCGCCTGGGGGAAGACCATTTCATTTCCAGCTTCGTTAGTGGAGGAAGAGTTGAGACCAGTGGTCACTATGTGGAAACCTTTAACTCTGGCGAATGCTTTTCAGTTGGCGCAACAAGCAGAGGCCTCTAATGCGGCCAGACAGAAGAAGTGGAGGACTGGAGCTAGTTTCACACCACCACCCTCCCAATAATCTTGTGCAACCCCAACGAAAGAAGTGGGAAGGTTCCGGGGGTAGCCATCCACAAAATCCCAGTAATCTCAATAGATCAGCCCCCACAAAAGGGAATTTTGCTAAAGGTTCTTGTTACAAGTGTGGTGAGCGGTACTGTTTAGGGCATGTGTGTGAAGCGAGAAAACAATTAGATGCATTTCACGTTGACAAGGTAATGAGGAACTGCAGGTAGATTGGAGTGACACTTAGGATGGGGGAGTTGAGGAAGTCAACAGTGAACCTCAATAGTCTGAGTTAGTCGAAGTTCCAACGCAGGCTCTCTGCACTGGGGGGTTATCTAACCCCTTGATTGTCAGAGGGAATACCAAAAAAGGCAGAGTAATTATATTAGTGGATACTAGAAGCACTCACACGTTTTGTAGTGAAAGGAAGGCAGTTGAATTGAAGTGTGCTTTAGATACCGTTTCTCCCTTATGAGTGAAGTTGGATGATGGTACCATGTTGTCCAGTTCCAAAGTATGTCACATTTTAGTTGGGAGATGCAAGGCCATAAGTTTGGGTTTGATATGTGAATAAATAGTCTGGGTTCCAATGATGTAGTGTTGGGATTGGATTGGTTGAAGACAGTGATCCCAGTTAAATTTTATTTCATCAACTTGCAACTGTTCTTTGATTGGGAAGGAAAGAAGGTGGTATTACAAGGAGTTCAAGAGTATGGCCAGTGTAAGTTTCTCTCAGGCAAAGGATTACATAAGATACTGAAGAAGACCCCAACTTCACTAGTTGGACACAACTTTAGTTTGTCTGTGGAGCCAGCCAATCCAGGTAAAGTTCCATCATTCGTTGAACCTATGCTTGAAGAATATGCCGATGTATTTGGTAAATGGAGTTCCCTACCCCTACTAGATCCTGTGACCATACTATCCCACTCAAACGTAACTCCCAGCATGTAAACTTGAGACCTTATCAATATTCCCAAGCCCAGAAAATAAAAATGGAGAGGTTATGCAAAGATATGCTAAATTTCCAGTACATACAAACCATAGGAGCCCATTTGCCTCACCAGTTCTATTAGTACCAAAAAAGACGGATCCCGGCGGTTTTGTATTGACTATAGGCAGCTCAATTCTCTTGCCATCAAAGACAAATTTCATATTCTTGTGATTGACGACTTATTAGATGAACTCAAGGGGTCCAAATATTTTATCAAACTACACCTACTGTCTAGATATCACCATATCTAAATGCACCCTCATACCAACATAAAATAGCTTTCAGGACACACCATGGCCTGTACGAGTTCACTATCATGCCCTTTGGGCTAACCAATTCCCCTGCCACATTCTAAGCTCTTATGAACCAAGTTTTTGGACCCTATCCGAGGAAGTTCATTTTGGTTTCTTTGACGATATTCTTATCTATAGCCCTAACCAAGAATCCCATATTCAACACCTTAGAACTACCTTGCAAATCCTAAGACAAAACACTTTGTTTGCCAAACCGTCAAAATGTTCTTTTGGCTAGGTGTATGTGGACTACCTATGTCATATTATTAATCAAGATGGGGTCCCTACTAACCCTTGCAAGATAGAGTCAATGATTGAATGGCATGTTACAAAGTCACTAAAGGAATTACGTGGGTTCTTTGGTTTAATTTGGTATTACAGGAAGTTTGTGAAGGATTTTGAGGTGATTTCAAAGCCATTAACTGACTTACTAAAGAAGGATAGCTTTGTGCGTCCAGTGCTGCTCAATGAGCTTTTGAGTTGTTATAGGCTGCTATGGTTTAAGTGCTTGTTTTGGCTCTCCCTAATTTCACTCAACCATTTACCCTTGAGACAGATGCGAGTGATCAGGGAATAAGGGCAGTATTGTCTAAAAATGGGAGGCCGTTGGCGTATTTGAGTCAAGCTTTATGTCCCAGGAAGCAAGGGGTTTTGACTTAAAGAGAAAGAATACTTGGTTATGTTAATGGTTGTTAAATGGCGGCCTTATTGGGAAGAAAGAACATTCAAAATCATTACTAACCAGGAAAGTCTGAAACACCTATTAGGCTAGAAGATCCACACTCAAATATAGAAAAAATGTTTGGCGAAGTTTCTTGGTTTAGATTTTGAAATCCAGCTCAGACAGGGTAGTTCAACAGAGTAGTTGACGGCTTGTCAAGAAATCAGGATTTTACTGCTCAAGGCATTTTCAAAGCAATGACGGTGGTGCTTCAAGACTGGCGGTCTAAATTGGAAGAGACTTATGTGGGAGATCAGGTGGTTCAGGCCTTGATTATAGTAGCTTCAATTCTATTTGTTGGTCCTCGACTATACTCAATTAAACATGGGTTGTTGTGCTACAAAGAATCCATCTGTGTGCTTTCATAAGGCTCTGTGAGACGTTCCTTAATGAGGCTATTCCACGAGTCTCCTGTTGGTGTACTTCTGGGGTTCAAGCTACATATCAGAGGCTGAAGCAATATTTCTATTGGTCTAGAGTCAAACGAGATATTTAGCAATTTGTGAGTAGCTTTGAGATCTGTCAACGTTGCAAGATCGAGAATATCCTGTAACACCGTATCCTGTACGTTTTGCCTGATCATATTTTATACACAATTGTAGCGAAATTTAAAACTGGTGTTACATTAATAACCAAAAATCAACCAATAAAATTTCGACATGAATTGCTCGCGTAATGGGCTAACAGTTCTTGCAACTAGACCTGCAAAATAATTCATCTGAATCCCTGCATTTGTAGACATACATATATACTCACAACCATGTACATTGGCTTTCATAGCTATTGACTCGCATGAAACTACACCACAATAAAAACCTGAGTAGAGCCCAAGCTTTTAAACTCTAATCGGGTGCAGTATATGGCAAGTATTTAGATATCGACCCGGGCCGGTCCGTCTACCCCTACTTCAGTTGTTGAAATCATTATCTAGCAACAAAACTTTGGTTTAAAGGTTTGCTAATTGAAATGAAAGAAAGCAAAGGTAAATAGTTTTGATAACTCTTTGGTGGAAAGATCATTCGGGTGCCGCTTCCCCCTAACTGCTACCATGCTATGTAAATTGGAACGATTTCTTTGGGCACAGTAATCGTGAACCGCAGAGGGATGCATATATGGTCGGAGACCACAATCTCAATTGCTAAACCGAGGTAAGCATGAAAGGCCGTGTCGCTCGACCCTCTCGGTTTAGACAATCGGTAATTGACTTATTCCCTCACTCAACTCTAAGGTCGGACGGCTTAATCACGATTAACCAATTTTTTTAACTCAATATTGAGGATTTCCCTAGCTTAACCTAGTTTAGGTGGCTTAGAAAGCGAAAGGAAAACCAACTCGGTTGAGTCTCCCTTGGAAGGGGGATTTTCCTCTCTAAGCTAGGTTAAGGTGGCTAATTAGATTTCTAATGCCTCATTCGAGTTAACCAATTTGCTTAACACAAACCTAAGGATGCTAAGCACAAAATATGCAGAACCCCTAGGTTGCTAAGCACAAGCATGCACAATCATGATGAATAATGCCTCATTCATTGAATTAAACAATACCCAGTGACAATCATCCAAAACACATAAAAGAAAACTACATGGTAGAGTTAGGGTTTCACAACACCCAAGTGAAAGGAGGTCTACTCCATGCTAGAAGTGGGAAAAACAAAAGGGAAAGAGATGAAAACCATCTTGGAGGATGCTCCCAGTCTTCTTGGCCCTTGAATTGAGCTTTCCTTGGAGGAAATCTTCCCAAAATATGCCTTGAAGCTAAATCCTAGCCTGCTTCTCCCTTTGGTTCGTGGTTCTCTCTCTATAATGTAGAAGAAGGCTTTTCACGCCAAATGGGCTCTCCCCTCTCTCCTCCTTTCAGCTCATCTTTTAAACCAGAGATGGGGTGAGTTCACGACCTGAGTTCACGGCCGTGAACCATGAAACGCGTCCGTGAACTTCAGGCATGCGCCAAAAAGTGTCGCATTGTTCACTCGAGTTCACGGTCAACTGTCATTGTTCACGGTCTTAGTGATCGTGAACTCACCTTGCGTTAGTAACCTTCACTTTGGCTATGGACGCCTCGCGATTCACGGTCAACTCCTCTTCTTCGCGGTCATGCAAGACAGTGAACTCCCTTTGGTAGTCGTGAACTAGTTCTTTTTCATGTCTTCTCCCGGTTTTTGATCCTTTTCGCCAATCTTTCGACTCCGAGGCTGGTTTCACCTGTTAAATCCTGAAACACACTCGAACACGAAGAATCTAGCGTAAAACCAACCTTTAAGGAGTAAATTTGGCACAAACACCTAAGTAAAACGGGGGCAAAACATGTGCAATTAGGCCCGAATCAGCTATAGTTACACTTTCGTACTCTGCAACTACATACCATACTTATACATGTCATAATCGTCACAACATACACCATCACACACATATACACATATAATCAACTTTCTGCACCTGTGGATATCTCACACTACATCAGAAGCTAGTATGCATATGAAAATGTTCTGAAAATGTTTTTACAAAAAGGTGTGGATCACTAGCCAAAATCTCGAGTAGTCGTCCAAGCACAGAATAGTTGAAGACCATACCTGATCTTCCCTTCAACTCTTGCTCAGCTCCCACCTATACACCTATCTACTGTTGTTGATGATGATGATCTGCTTACACATGGCATAAGCAGAGAAAGAGGATAAAAGAGGGTCAACTCATAGCTGAGTGAGATAATCATCACATAGTGAGTTCATAACAAAGCATACCCCTACCATACATCTAGCAAACAAGCCAAAGCACTAGGATCAAACCTCAACTATCCAAAATCCCAATAGGCAAAATACCCAACCACCTTGACTTATGCATATGCGTCTGACACGTTAAAACACAACACCAAACTGCGACCAAGTGTAATCACAGTCCGGAAATGCAGTAATAGGCAAGCTCTAATTGTCAACCCGGGTCTAGATCTACTGCCTACTCTGTGTATATCTGTTATCTAGCAAACTAAGTTGAGTGATTGTGGTTTTAACTAAAAGCAGTAAGAAAGCAGGAAATGGTTCCGTTTTCTAAAGCAGAGGAAGAGTCACTCGGGAATGAGTCCCCCTAGCTCCTTAGTTAGGTCTCAGTTGTAATTACCGTAGGTTGATTAACTAATGATTAAACTGCGGAAGATCCGACAGTAGCTTGGAATCTCTTAAGCTGACCAAGCCCTCTCAGACAGGCTAACCGGCAGGCGACTGACCTTCACCGGGATAGACTGCTGAGGCAATAAGAACAGAACTCCACTACTGGAATTGAGTTCCAATACAAAGCAGTAAATTGATTAACTCTCGTATAACCAATCTACCACTACCAATTGATGAAGCTCTAACAACCTAATCAGATTCTATCTATCTCAGGTTGTAGCAGAAATCAAAAAAAGATGATCAGACTTCAATTGATTCAATGAATCATGCATCAATCGATTAAAATCAAATAGTATAACAATCCCAAGTCATTACAATCAAGATTCCTAACACATGGAACTAGGGTTCTTCATACCCAAGTGAGAGAAAGTTCTACTCCATACAGAGAAAGAGGGAAACAGAATACAAAGCAGTCATACTCATAATAATGGGAAGAATCTGCTCTGGGATGTCAATCTTCACTCCTGGGAATGCAATCTGGGCTTCATTGGTGAGAAATCCACTCCAAATAGCTTCTAGGGTTTGTCCTTCGCACTTTCTCTCTCTAAAACTCTGTTTTTGCTCCAAAAAGTCGATTCCCTCTCCTTTGGCTTGAATCTGCCTAAAAAACCCGATTCTGGGCGAAATACGGGCTGAATTGGTCGTAATCATGGTCTGCCCGTAAATCACCCAAAACGCGCGTTTCACTTGACTCTGAGGAAGGGAATTACGGTCGTAATTACCCAATTACTGATAGTACTTATGGAATTACGACCGTAGTTACTTTGACTCTTGCCCGTAATTTTCTCTACGACAGGAATTCTGAAGAATTAGGCTCGGCATTGCATTTACGGGCATGATAGGAGCAATTACACGCGTAAATGGTCAGGGGCTGCCCGTAATTTTCATCTTGAATCGCCACCTGACCTCCAAATGACCTGAAACTTTCGCCTATGCACCTCTTTACTTGCTAGGACCTGAAATACGACAAAACAACACAACCTAGCGTAAAATAGGCAAAGGAACACAAATTTCGAGCGAAAATGGTCAGGAAACAAGAGTGAAAACATGTGCAAATCCGAAGCTATCAGCGTCTTATCATGTTTTACTTATAGGCGTCTGGCTACTCCCATGCTAATAACTCTCCCGGGAAACATACCCCACATCTCGTCGGATGTAGTCATACATACCCCAACATCCCGTTGAATGTGGTCATACATACCCCACACCACTATGGGTGTAGTCATACCCCGACACCGCTCTGGGTGTGGTCATATCTCGTGAGAAATCTTCAGTCACCACCACATGAGAGGTGTGACTATCATACTTATCATAATAGAGTAATAGCATAGGGAGCCCTAATTACTATGTAATTGACCATGAGACCACAATACTCATATTTGGTATCCTTATACATGATTCATATCTCATCTTGCTTAATCATAATTCGTTACTTGCACGTGTACTTGACCTGATCATAATTGGCTAAACATAGGTAAAACAAGAGTCGTATAATTGCACTTCCTCGGGATAAACCCTCGTGCAAGTCATCCTCCTTAAACATTATAATATCACCATGAGATATATATATTTTCCCACTTGTGCATCCAAATACAACAATCATGAAAAATCATACCCAATTACCTTCTCGTACCATCATAAGGCATATTAACAGTCAAGCCCACAATTTGCAACATATACGGAATCATCAGCATAAACAAGGTCCATAAGGATTAGGGCAAGACAATGATATCATATAGCACTCAAAGGTTCATCATATAGCACAAAAGTCCATACACCTCTAATCATGTCATTCTAGTTCACTTAGGTCAATTCTAAGCATTAATATAATTATCGTGATACGACAAACGCGGTATGTCGTGCTAATCCCTCACCAATTCTGGTCGTTCAAACACCGGTTCTAGTCTCCTGTACTAAAACTTCACTTTTCTCAAACAAACCCGGAATGAAAATTCAAGATTGTCCTAATATCCCCTCCAGTGTCCCCGTCCATGTTAGTTCTAGACTCCGGGTGAAATTCTCGATAAAGACCTAAATAATAACCGAAATTCATGGATTAGAACTAGAGGATTAATTATCTCGTTGCAGGAAGCTTGTATATGAAATCTGGGCTTAATCCGGCTTCAGGATAGTCTTAAGCCGTAATTTATACAATTGGAGGTTCAAGAAATTGATGGTCCGAAACTTCTCTACGGACGAGGAAATGATGAGCTAGGTTGTAATAAAGGATTACCTGATGATTTCACCAGTATTTGGATCACTGGAACAAAATAATTGAGCTCTACGATTTCTCCCCTTTGCACGCTAGGCCTCTCTGGTTTTCTGTTTGGTCTCGCGGGAATGGAAATGGAAAATAGAATGGGACAAGATGGGGGGTTTTGTATATATAATTAACTTTGAAGCGGTTCCGGTCGCTGCTTTAATCAAATCCCCTCCCTTTGCAACACACAAGGGTGTGGGACTAATTAATATATATATAATTGATTAGTATATACTTATAATATTTATATATAGCAATGGATACTGATTCGATCTATCGATATTCCGGTTTTAATGGAAATACTATTAAAATATTTGATTTTAATCGTGTAAATTTTTAACTACCGAAATGCGAATTTATTCGAAATGAGATGTTACATATCCCCTACTCTAGACTGCTCCATCCACTACCTATTCCAGAAAAATCTTGGCAACATATCTCTTTGGATTTCGTGGAATGCCTACCCAAATCACAAGGTAAAGAGGTAATATTTGTAGTGATTGACATGTTTTCTAAGTACGTGCATGTCTTCAGTCTAGCTAAGCCTTACTCTTCTGTTTCAGTAGCTCAACATTCTTTGATGGGGTCTTTAAGCTCCATGGCTTGCCTCACACTATCGTGACTCCATATTCACTAGTGCTTTCTGGCCTAAGTTGTTTGAACTTCAAGGGGTCAAGCTGCATTACTCCACAGCTTACCATCCACAAACAGATGGTCATACTCAGCGATTAAATAGATGTCTGGAGGAGTATCTTCAAGGGATTGTACACCATACTCCCCAAGCTTGGGCTTCTTGGTTGACACTGGCTTAGTGGTGGTACAACACCAACTTCCACCATAGCCTTCAACTGACTCCCTTTGAGGTTGTCTACGGGCATGCCTCAGCTCAGTTTGTTATAACCAATCCCTTGTCCACATCAATTGTATCAGTGGCAGAGAAGTTGCAGAAGCAGCAGAGACTGGTAGACATCTTTAGGGCAAATTTAGCGAAGGCTTAGAATTGGCAGAAACATATGGTAGACGCACACAAAACTGAACGAAGCTTCCAGGTGGGCAATTTGATATACTTGAAACTACGACCCTACAGGAAGACCAGTGTCTCTTCTAGGGCTAACCAAAAGCTGTCGGGCAAGTTCTATGGTCCTTTCCCTATTCTACAGAAGATCGGCACAGTAGCTTACCAATTGCAATTGCCACAGGGTACTATCATCCACCCAGTGTTCAATGTCACCTTACTTAAATGAGCTCCTGGTAATCAGCCTCAAACACATTCAGCCTTGCCGGAGATGGATGAGTCATGCGGATTGAAAACTTCTCCAAAGGTTATTCTAGCTCGCCGTTTTATCGACAAGGCTAATCAAACAGCTACAATCTTGGTTCAGTGGTCACACCAGTCCGGGGAAGATGCCACATGGGAGTGCTTGGTGAATTTCAGGGACGATTTCTAGACTTTGAGACTTGAGGACAAGTCTCAGCTAAAGGAATGGGGAGTTGTAATAGTTGGATTCAGTTGACACAATTAGGAGTAGTTTGTATAGAATTATAGCTTAGAGGATGTTTGTGGTAATTATACAGTCTGGGTATAAAAGTGCCCGCCTTAACCCAACGTTACTTAACGAATCGAATAAGAACTTTTCCCCCAACTCTCTCTCTCTCTCTCTCTAGTTGTATATTTCTCTTTTGTTTTCTCAGCCATTTTCCCAGAGACCAAACAATCGCCAGGATCTTCCAATCCCAGGTGTGACACGGTGACCTTGTCCCTAGGAGCTGTAGCAGTTCCATTAATAAAGCCCAAAAGATGAGGACCCATGATAATGGTTTCAAGTTGTGATCTCCAGGCTGGGTAGTTCGTCGTCATCAGCTAGCGCGACAGTTGAGTCGCTTGATTGAACGTGATTAAGTTCTGATAAATCGTGCGAAGAGTAAAGAAGACATAAGATTTATGAGGTATCCCTGACGATTTGTCTGGACTAATCCACGGGAGAAGAACGCCTCTCCGACTATGAGATTATTATTGATGACTTGATAGATATACTACAACAAGTTTCGTCTATTCTGACGGCCACAATAAGACACATTTTCGTCACAGTAGGTTTATAATGATTAAATATTCCGTCATGGCGTTTGTCAAAACTACGCAGTCGAAACAACTTTATTGTGACAAAATTTTATAACTTCGGCATAATATTTCCTGATGTCATGCCGCACATTTTTTTTGTCATAATAGGAACCTTATTTTGACGAAATATTTTTTTTATAATAAAAGGTTATCTTCATCATAATACACAAAAATTTTGCCAGGACTAGTCGCGCATCATAGCATGTTACTTTGAAAAATTATTATATTGTAACAAATATTTCATCATAATAGTTTGTCATAATAACACTACAGTAGTTCTGACAAAAAAATTTCGTCAATATTGGTTTGTTCTGACAAATATGTTTTGTCGATTTTTTCCGGCTTTATCAGTTTTATTGTCGACGACTTGATTCTGTCAATAAATATTTAATATGACCAATAATATTTGTCAGTATACGTCATTGCATTTTTGTCACATTTTCTGGATATTATGACATTCATTTCAACATGTATAAGCATAATCTTACGTGCCACTTTTTTCACCAAATCTAAAAATATGTCAATAACATAGATATATCACAGTCATAAGTCTTAAACAACATGACATAATCGAAAATAACTGCCCAGTCATAGAGATATCCTAGACACTGAAAACTTGACACACCCAACAAATGTTCAACCCTGAACAGACCTACAACGAGTTTAAGTTCATTCTCAAATGAGAATCCCACTAAAAGACAAAATTTCCACCAGCCAACGATGCAAGGAACCATTGTCCATGTCCTTCCAAAATGAGGTTCCAACTACATCGCCCATAGTCGAGACAGTACCTGGACATAAGAGATAAACCAAGTCAAACTCATTCCATTCGTTCCAGCTCATTGAACTCTAGTGCTGCCTATACTTTTTCGATGCCTACTCATTCATTGAAGCTTGTCAGAACATTCAGGCCATTCATTCCATTCATCAACTCAATCCACTCTACATATCTTAGCATCTTAAGATTCTAAGAGAAGTTAGTTGAGGGTTATTACCTTAGATTACTCTGGTGTCCCATCTATTATTCGTGCTAGGGACTCCACGTAGCTCTTTAGATTGTCCTGGGGCTCTTGCAGTTTCTGGATGACATGCTTGTTCTTTTCGATTTCTTGTTGCTGCTCCTCAATTTTATGTTGTTGGGTTTGAATCTGCCCTTCGAACTCTTGCCTCTACTTCTCTCCTTCAGGCAGTGAGTTTTCCAAACGCTCTTCTAGTTCTTTCTCTTTTTCTGAAGCTGGGTTCTGTTTGTTGATGTAAGTTGGAGCTTTGTTTAGCACCATTGCAAGAATTTCAGCACCAAATAGTCGGTTCCCTTTTCTAAAGCCTCGACATGCATTCTCTACATTTCCTCATGCACACACGACACAAGGTCACATTCATTTGCATCATTGCAGTGCCGATGTATACCACCACAGTATACTAAGTCAAACACAACTCTTACATAGTTGGGTTGAGGTTGAACGTCGACCCAACTGCCATCTGTCCTCTTATGTGTGGCTGCATAAACTTTCATTTCCTTAGGCTCTTCTTGCTCGACTGCATCAGAGGGTTGGTCTCTCGAGTTCTCCTCCTCAGGATGGGTGGCGGCATGCTTTGCTTTCTCCTTTAATAGAACAGAATGAGAACATTTAAAGGAGTACAAAATACATAAAATCTAACACCTCCTCTCCTACACTTACCATTTCATACATCCGGTGACTGCACAATTTACCTCTCGTAGTGTGTGCATAAGTCTGCATACTTTTGTTACATTTATTGACAGTACTCTGCCTCTGCATAGAATTATACGGACGGATGCATCATTCATTATAGTAAATGATTGTGTCTATAAATCTAAACTAGGGTAATGCTCATGTAATGGGGAACATTACCTTAAGCCGAGGAGATTCAAAATGGTCACACAGACGTAGCCAATCATCCATTTTAATGTTCTCAGGTGGGGTCTGACGAGCACTGTCAGCACCTAACTTCTGATAATGTTCATGACAGTGATGCTTGAAGTTCTTGAACCGCATTAACAATGAGTAGTTTACAACCCTCCTCATAGCTTCACTAGTCAGTGAGATATCAAACTCAGACTACAAAAGGAACATATTATTAGTTGATCCCAATGACATGTGAGGAAGCTATGTTTATTGTCAAATTAGATACAACATACCTCTAATTTTGCATAGATAGGTTGCTTCAGCTTTTCCGTCACGTGGGAAAAATAGAACTTACCAATAGGTGCCATCATCTTGCAAATTACCCCTAACTCCATCTTTAAAAAATTCATGACTATCGATCACCTGTTTGGCTCCTGGTGCAACTTCGATTCCTCCAATCTTACTGCCATCTCGTGTTCTCTTAACTACTTCATGGCCTTTGGCTTTTCCATAATTTGTTGTTTCAGGATTTAGAGCACCATTCAACAGGTTCAGAATATCTTGTCCACTTAATATTGGAGGCTTAGCTCTAAACTCTGCTTTACCATTAAATTTCTTACTTTTTCTCCACGAGTGACCTTGGTCCAACCATCTACGATGGCCCATATAGCATTCTTTGCCCCCAAATTTCAAAGAAAGTGAGTATGTCTCCTTATTGCAGACAGGATATGCCAGTTTACCCTTAGTGCTCCAGCAAGATAACATGTCATATGCTGAAAAATCATTTATAGTCCACAACAATGCAGCATGTAGAGTAAAAGTTTGGTTTTTGTATGCATCATAAGCTTTCACCCCTTTCTTCCATAATAAATCTAATTCTTCTATCAATGGCTCTAGATAAACATGTATAATATTTCCAAGAGTTCTCTTCAAGGAATCAAAACAGCAACAAACAAAGAAAGATTCCTTCATACACATCCATGGAGGTAAATTGTATGGAAGTTAACACAACCGACCACATACTGTAACTAGAGCTCATGTTCCCAAATGGATTGAAACCATCACTAAACAATGCAAGTCGAACGTTCCTAGGATCAGCAGCAAACTAACTGTGATCTCTATCAAACTTTTTCCAAGTTTCAACATCAAATGGATGTCTTAGCACATCATCATCAATACGTTTTTCCTTATGCCACCTCATATCTTTGGCAATGTCTTTAGTCATGAATAGCCTAAGCAATCTATCCTTAGTTGGAAAGTACCTTGCTCTTTTTACAGCAATCTCCTTTCCTTTACCGGGTATAAACCTAGATTTCTGACACTTTGGACAGGTTTTAGCATTCCGAAGAGGACCTCGAAATAATACACAATCAGATGGGCATGCATCTATAATAGTATATCCAAACCCAAGGTTATGAATATACTTCTTCACATCATAATATGAATTTGGAAGATTCTCACAATGTGGTAAAGCACTCACTGCTATTTGTTAACAGTTTGTTGTACATCATTTTCACAATGAATGACAATTTTGAGGGTAAAATATACCCGCTACCACTTAATTTTTCTATTTGGTGAAGCCATACCACTTAACTCTAATTAGTGCATCCGATACCACTTAAATACAATCTAAGTGTATCCATCCAAATTTCCATCCTATCACTAACGGTAGAAATTCATTACTGATTATGTTCCAAATCCACATAGCCACGTAAGCTGAAATTGTTGAGTCAATTTCATTTTTTACACACCAGCCTAGTACTTCACTCTCTCTAAACCTAACGGCATAGAAATTTGAAACCATCCATTAAGAGAGAGAAACTCCTTTTCGTCAATTCTGCACCGCTTTCTGATTGGTGGCGGACTGGCGGTACCCTGAATTCCCTCGCCGTCAATAATAGAGGAGATATGACATGCCACTTGGCGCGTGATAGATTCTCACGCGTCGTAGAACTCGAGCTCTCTAACGAACGAACTAAGAATGCGATGAAGATAACTAAATTACTACTAAACTATTAGACTTTATTGATCGAATGAATAAAACGAAGAGCAAAGGTACATATTTATAGGACAAGTCCCACAAACCCCTTTCCCCTTAAGACAAGGAAACCCAATCCTAAACCAACTAGTAAACAATAACTTCCTAAGCAAGACATAATTTAATAATACGAATAAACAAATAACAACCGAATAATAATATGAAAGACAAATAATAATAATAATAATAATATCCTAGGTGGCTGGCGGAAATTACAATGCACCAAACCCCCCCTCTTTAAACAACCTCGTCCCCGAGGTTGCCTTCTTTCTCCTCTTCTCCGCCATCCTCGTTCTTGAAGTCGCCGATCATAACGAAGACGTTCGCATTTGCGCAGCGATGCCCATATGTGAACCTCTTGTCGCAATTATAGCACAGCCCGTCGCGACGGCGTCTAGCAGCTTCCTCTGGTGACAAGTTGCGGATGATGCGCCGTGGCGGAGGTGGTGGAGCTCGGCCTGTTGTTGGCGGAGCAGCTGGTGGTGCAACTGGAGCAGGTGGCGGTGGCGCCCAAGTCGCGTCGATGGTGGCAGTCCGCGGCGCAGTCTTCGTTGATCCCCTCTTCAAGCGCAACTCCTCCTCGCGTATCTTAGCCAATCGATACGCTTCGCCAGTGGTTTGCGGATTAAAAGCTCGAATATAGGCAGATATTTCCGGCTTCAATCCTCCCATGTAGGACCCCATGATTGCGACCTCGGTCCAACCGCGGCAACGATTCAGCAATTTCTCGAAGGTATGTTGATATTCGTCAACAGAACCAGTTTGGCGAATCTTGGCCAACGCCTCATGTCCAGACGACTTCTCTGATGACCCATACCTTTTCCATAACTCAGCGCACAGACTGCTCCAAGTCATTATCACTCCGTACTTCGCGAATTCTTCCTCAAGCCACATGATCCACTGGTTCGCGTCGCCATCCATGTGATAAGTAGCCAGCGCCACTTTTTGACCCATGGGTTGGGTCAACCCAGTCGGTCCACCCGAATAAGGCCCGCCTGGCCCGTGGACTTGGGGTCGGCCCACAACGGGTCCGCACCAACTTTGCTGACCCGGCCCGAGCGGTGGTCTGGGCTCGGCTCAGCTTGCCCCTGCAGTCCATGGCCTGCTTGGCCCAGCTCCCTGCGCTCCTAGCCCACTCAGCGGCCACTGATGGCTCGGCCCATTCCCCGGAAGACCCGGCCCGTAAGCGCTCGACCCGCTGGTCCATAGGGCCCGTTTGCGTTCCCGACCCACTACTCCGCTCACTCCGACCCGCCCGCGATCACGCCTAGCCCCGACGGCCTGTCTCCAGCTCGGGCTCCCTCGGTTGCTCCCGGGCCAACCCCGTAAAGAAGGCCCCAGTCAGGCCTCCCATGTTGGGCCCTAGCCCACGAAATTCCCCTCCGCGGCTGGTGGGGTCCGGAGTCGGCCCCATCGCTGGCTTCCCCCCTTGGCCGGCGACCTGTTCCTCCTCGCCATTGACGGCGAGATTTCCCCAGCCAGGTCTGACGGGAATCCCGCGTCCAATCCCTCCGCTGCGCCCCTCGCTCCTGACCGGCGCTCCGTCCGTCACTCCAGACTTCGTTCACGGCGTCAGTGTCGAACTCCTACTCGTGGAAGAGTGAGAACCCTCGCCCACGGCGACTGTCTTCAGCTTCTCTGCCGCCGTGATCTGGTCGACGGTGCGACCTCTTCCCCCAGCGACGGGGTAGAGCTCCTTCGACGGCTCGGCCTCCTTCTTCTCCCAAGGCGGATCACGGAGGATTGCGAGGATCGCGCTGACGTCGTTCGCCAACCGCGCTTGCTCAACGCTGACAACGTTGATCTCCTCCAACACCCGATCCTGTCCATCCTGAAGTTTCTCCTGACCTCGCTGCAATTGCCCGACGTCGACGCGGAGATGCTCCAGGGCTGCTTCGTGATCGCGGTTGATAGCATCCTGAGCTTCCATCCTAGCCACGATCGCCTGTTGATGACCGGCGAGAACTTGAAATTGAAGCGCCAGCTCCTCGTCGCCAGCGGCGGTTGGTGATGATGGTGTCGTTGGCTGCTTGCGCGGTGGCATGATCTCCTAGCTTGGTTCACTCGGAACCAGGCTCTGATACCAATTGGCGCGTGATAGATTCTCACGCGTCGTAGAACTCGAGCTCTCTAACGAACGAACTAAGAATGCGATGAAGATAACTAAATTACTACTAAACTATTAGACTTTATTGATCGAATGAATAAAACGAAGAGCAATGGTACATATTTATAGGACAAGTCCCACAAACCCCTTTCCCCTTAAGACAAGGAAACCCAATCCCAAACCGACTAGTAAACAATAACTTCCTAAGCAAGACATAATTTAATAATACGAATAACTAAATAACAACCGAATAATAATATGAAAGACAAATAATAATAATATCCTAGCTGGCTGGCGGAAATTATAATGCACCATCCGTCGTCGATGGCTTGAGTTCAAGTCCTTAAGTCTCCTTTCTTAAGGAGAATCTTAAAGCCTTCCTATTGGTTGATAGTGGATTAGGTAGTTAAGGGGGGTTAGTAGTTAATAGGTAATTAAGGGTAAATGGGATTATGCAAATATAATTAATTAATGATTCTCTTTCTCTCTCCTCCCATGATTTTTTCCATAACCCTCTCTCTACATTATAATTAAAAAGAAATATGAAATTAATTTTATTTAATATTTAATAAAACCCGAATTTAATGATTTTCTTTTTCTAAAATGGAAATTTGAAATTTAAAATATATGCCTCTCACATCTTAGCAACTTCCGATTATTATTAAGTATTAACGTTTCGTAATGACATTATCAATATTTATAAATTGAATCATCATTAGGGTTTTTCATTGCATGGGTTTGGGATTTTTTTGTTCTTAGGTATTCGTTTGTGTTATTATTAATGTTGTTCGACATGTTTTATAGTAATTTTATATGATATTATTAACTTTTTATGTTATGTTTTGTTTGTAACATTAGCAAAAGTGAAATTGTGTTTTCAATTTGTTGGTACTTGAAGTTTATTTACTATTACATCGTATTATCAATTTGGTTCACAATGATTTATAATCATTTGAAGTGCTATTATCAATGTTTTTTTTTTTCAAGCACAATACAATCATTAGTAAAGTTTTATTTCATAAGTAAAGTTTTATTTCATATGTAAGATTGCTTATGTTTAGTGATTTAAATTATTTATATTTTTTCGTTTATGTTTGTAACTTTGCCAAATGTCATTATCAAGAAGCATACTTGTTAGGTATTCGTTTGTTTATGACATTAGCAAAAGTGAATTTACGTTTAATGATATAACTATGGTTATTAATCTTTCAGTCTAAGTTAGTAACGTAGTTGGTGTCATTATTAATAGGTGTGTATAAGTATTATCAATGTTTGAAAAATAAGATATTAATAATATCTAATAAGGTACTTAACAATCATTAGTTGCTAGCATTATCAAAGTTTTTGGATGCATTATCCATTAAACACATGTTACTTATTAATGCATTTTTAGTGCTATTTGACATTAAACATTGCATCTGAATATTATTAATATTTTTTTATTACAAAAATCTATTTCCTTATCAGTGACTTGATCATTCGATATTAATGATTTTTAATATCTTTATTAAAAGTTTGATGTCATTTATAATGTTGAAGTCAGACATTTTTACATTGACGTTTTGTGTTTATTTTCAACGAAGTACTTTTCGTTATCAATGATTTATTGTATTGTTATTAAAAGTTTGGTGTTGGGGCGTGAATGTTAGTTTGCTTGAGCTAATATTTTTCTGGACAATGTTTGTTTGACTGAATCACACAGGTGCACTATGTCACAACTATCCAAGATGTTGAAAATCAGTATTGTGCTTTATGATCAATGAGAATGATAATGTAAAACAATATTAATTGATCATAAACATTAATAATGTCATTAGAAATCATTGGAAGAGGCCATGACTAGATAGTTATAAACATGATGTGAAAATGTGAATCATTAGTACTAAAGATGTTGTAAATCAATTTTATTGTTATTCAAACTGTTAATGACCATGTTACATAACTTTAATGATTCATTCATAGGCGTTGATGACGAAACTATAAAACAGTAACAATTGATCCAAAATTGTTAATAATGTAATTGTAAGGAATTGATAAGTATATTCAAGACGTTAATAATGATGAGGTATAATAATAATGATTCATTTCATAAATGTTGATAATGTCATTGCAAAATGTTAATACTGTATTGCAAGTTGCCACGAAGTGAGAGAGCATATATTTTTAATTTTCAATTTTCATTTTAAAAAATAAAAAAGAAAAAGTTCGAATTTATTAAATATTAAACAATAATATTTAATTAAATTAATTTCGAATTTCTTTTTAATTGTAGTGGAGAGAGAGGGTTATGAAGAAAATCAAGGAGGAGAGAGAAAGAGAATCATTAATGAGTAATATTAATTATATTTTCATAATATCTTGTTTATTCCAACTAACTATTAACTACTAACCCCTAATTAATTACCTAATCTAGTATCAGCCAATAAAAATGGTTTAAGAACCTCCTTAAACAATGAGGCTTAAGGACCGGATCCAACTCTCTGTTGCAGGTTTGGAACGCTGAAACTCATGGTTGCCCAATGAAATCGAGTTGATCTAATATCGAAGCAACTACAATAATTCATGGACTCGCATTTGGTCTCCGTCAACGCTGGCCGGGACGAAGATGGGAGGATCCGAGAGCTTTTTCAAGGAAGAGGAGACGAATGGTCTAGGGGAGAGGAGAGTATATTGAGTTGATGATAAGTTCCTTTATTTTTATTACTTGATTCTTTTCTTACCTATTTGTGTAGGTTTTGATGGTTCTGAGCGTTAGGTTTAGATAGTAGGAGAACTAGGGTGATGTGTAAAAAATAAGATGACTCAACCATTTTTGCCTACGTGGCCATGTTGACTTGGAAAATATTTTTTGAATTTTTGTGGGTTGGGTGATATTTTTGTAATTTTTTTTTAAAGCTGCTATTATTGGAAAAATCCTGTAGTTTTTATGTATATAATACTTTTTTCGCGAATACAAAACAATAAATCTAGATAGCCTAGTATGGAAGCTTGTTATGTGTTTGTTCAGATCATAGGTTCAAGCTTAGTGGAAGCAGTTCATTTTTTAATTTCCCTTTCAGTTTTATTATATGTTAATGCTTTTTCAATTTTCCAAACGAACTTAACTTTAAGCTCGGGTATCTGAACGTAACGAATTTTTTTTAATTCCGCATAATTTTTCGAGATCTTGCAAGCCACATGTGCTTTGGTCCCGTCTCATCCCAAAAAAGTCGTTTGCTACCCTGAACGAGCTTTTTTCCGATTTTGAAAAACTTTCGACAGCCATAACTTTGTGCTCCACACTCCGAACGCCATGATTTTTTTTTCATTTCTCAAAATCCCCTGTGGCTTGCAAGATCTCGAAAAATTATGCGGAATCAAAAAAACGTTCAAATACCCGAGCTTAAAGTTAAGTTATTTTGGAAATTGAAAAAGCATTAACATATAATTAAAGTGAAATGGAAATTGAAAATACAATTGCTTACACTAAGGTCACACTAAGGTTCGAACCCATGATCTGAACCAACACATAACAAGTTTTCATCCACTAAGCTATCTAGATTAATTGTTTGTATTCGCCAAAAAAAATTATATACACACACACCGCAGGGGGCATGCGGTTTGAATGTGAACCACTGCTTCCCGACGCGGTTTATTAGATCGCTCCCTCCCAATGTGGTTTTCATAAAAAATCGCGCCCTCGCAAATAGATTTTCGGAAAAATGTGGTATTTTTGAAATTTTTCGGGAATGGGTGGTATTTTTGGGAATTTTTTTTTTCTTTTTAGTGGTATTTCTTGAAAACATCCCTTGGTTTGAGGGGTGGTCTTTCCGTCGCTTTCCTCTAATTTGGGGGCAATTCGTCGACAAGTTGCTTCGAAGGTTCGGGAATCAAGGATAGTTGAATGTCGTAGGTGCTTCCAATCAGCCGATGACTCGTCCCAAATACCACAATAATTTCCCGCCTAAGGTCCAAGTATATACCTTAGTCGGGTGCAGTACAGGATAAGTATGTTTAAATATCAAGTCGGGCCGGTCCGTCTACCCCTATTTCAGTCATTTGTATCATTATCTAGCAACAAGGGTTTGGTTGAAAAGTTTGCTAATTAAAATAAAACAAGGCAAAGGTGATTGGTTTTGAAAGCTCTTTTGTGGAAGGATCACTCGGGTTTCGCTTCCCCCTAATTACTACCATGGTATGTGAACCGAAATGATTGCTATGGGCAAGGTGATCGCTAACTGCTAAGGAACGCAAATATGGTTGTAGACCATGCTAATGATTGCTAAACCGAGGCATGCATTATAGGCTGTCACTAGGCCCTCTCGGTTTAGGCAATCAATGGCTAACTTACTCCCTTACTCAACCCAAGGGCTGCCCGCTTAATCGCGCTTAACCAAATTGCATAATCCAATATTGAGGTTTGCCCTAAATTAACCTAGTTAGAAGACCTGAAAAGCCCTAGGGATACCAACTCGATTGATACTCCCTTGGAAGGGGGTTTCCCTCTCTAGACTAGGTTAAGTGACTCATTAGATTGCTAAGCATAAACATGCACAATCCTTAGGT
The DNA here is from genome assembly GCA_946122785.1 of Linum tenue. Taxonomy (NCBI): domain Eukaryota; kingdom Viridiplantae; phylum Streptophyta; class Magnoliopsida; order Malpighiales; family Linaceae; genus Linum; species Linum tenue. The sequence continues at coordinate 33,351,873 of CAMGYJ010000006.1, read as the reverse complement.
TGCTAAGCATGGATATGCACAAACCTAAGGATGCTAAGCACAAACATGCACAATCAAGATGAATAATACCTCAAACATTTGGATTAAACAATACCCAATGACAATCATTCAATTCACATAAGAGAAAACTACATGGTAGAGTTAGGGTTTCACAAGACCCAAGTGAAAAGAATTCTACTCCATGCTAGAGATGGGAGAAACACATAGGAGAAAGGGTAGAAACCATCTTGGAGGAGGCTTCCAATCTTCTTGGCCCTTGTGTTGAACTTTCCTTGAGGAAATCTTCCCAAAATCCACCTTGGAGCAAAACCCTAGCCTCCTTCTTCTTTAGTTCGTGTTTCTCTCTCTTGAAATCAAAAGTAGGCTTTCTAACTCAAATGGGCTCTCCCCTCTCTCTTCCTTTCAGCTCAGCTTTTAAACAGGCAACGGGCTGTGTTCATGGCTCTAGTTCACGGCCGTGAACACTGAAACGCGTCCGTGAACTCGAATTGGCCACCAAAATGCACCGCTTTGCTTCCTTGTGTTCACGATCCACAACTCCTGTTCACGGTATTAGTGACCGTGAACACGTGTTGCGTCAGTATCTTGCATTTTGGGTCTGGACGCCTCAAGGTTCATGGCCAATGTCTCTTCTTCACGGTCATGTAAGACCGTGAACAGCCCAAGGAAACCGTGATCTCGCCCTTTTTCACCTCTTCTCCCGGTTTTCGATCCTTTTCGTCCAACTTTTGACTTCGAGGCTGGTTTCACATGTTAAGAAGAGTTCGAAGAGCTTCGGTCTAGAATTCTTCACCTTAATCTAGATCTCAACAAGGACTATTTCAACCTCGCGTTTGGATGATGAGATTAAACCTCGGGTTCAGGTACTCAATCCACCGACTTTAGCATTTGCTTTGTATCAAGCTCGCCTTGAAGAATCAGCCATTGAAGCTCGGAAATGGAAGTTGCGTTCAGCTCCTGCTCCTCGATGGCCGCCAGTCCCATCCACACCATACTCGAGCAAGTTTTCTCCACAGGAAGCGTCGCCGGAGCGCACTTTCATTCCTCGGGGTCAAGGCCTCTGTTACAAGTGTGGTGACAATTACTTACATGGTCATGTTTGTTCCAAGAAGAAGCTGCTACATTCGATGCAAGCAGATGCCTCTTCTACCAAGATGAAGACGATCACTTGGATGAAGAGTATCAAGATGCAGAGTTGGAGGCTTCCTTACAGGCTATGGGTACAGGTTTTTGTGGGAATTCTCTTCTCATTCCATCTACAGCAAGGAGCCGAGAAGTAACTGTCTTAATCGATACTGGTAGTTCGCATACATTCCTGAATTCCCTTAAGGCTGAAGAACTGAATTGTCGTATTGAGAATATCGCTCCCATGAGAGTGAAGGTAGCTAGTGGACACACTTTGTTGAGAAATGAAGTATGTAGGGGGCTCAATTGGAAAATGTAAGGTCGGAAATTTAATTTTGATGTTCGTACTCTTGAGTTAGTAGCTCATGATCTAGTCTTGGGATGGGACTGGTTAGAAACGATCAGCCCCTTTCAGGTCGATTTGAAGAAAAAGAAGTTATCTTTTTATTGGAAAGGGAGGGTACTAACCTTGTAGGGTCTCAACAAAGATGGTCAGTGCAAGTTGATGACAGGTAGATCTTGCCAATAGCTTCTTAGGAAGCCAGCAGCCCATTTCACTGGAGTTGTCTTTTCCCTTGATGCCACTCCTATCTCTTCTTCTTCCCCAACCCCTGATTTTCTACAACCCCTTATGTCCTCATTTCGCTGATGTCTTTGCTACACCAACCTCCCTTCCACCTTCCAGGCCTTGATCACTCTATACCCTTATTACCCAACACCAAACCAATTAACACCAGACCTTACCATTTTCCTCATCATCATAAAGTTGTAGCTGAAAAATTGGTTGTTGAGATGTTGCAATCTGAGTTCATTCAAGAAAGTATTAACCCATATACTTCTCATATTCTTCTTATCGGCAAGAAAGATGGTTCGTGGCGGTTATGTGTCGATTATAGAGAACTCAATGCAGGTACAATCAAGGATAAATTCCCTATTCCTCATATCGAAGACTTGCTGGATGAGCTTCATGGTGCTGTCATTTTTTCGAAATTGGACCTTAGAGCAAGGTACCATCAAATCTGAATGAATCCAGCAGATCAATTCAAAACAGCCTTCCGTACTCACCAAAGCCATTATGAGTTCAGGGTCATGCCTTATGGATTGACCAATGCATCTTCTTCTTTCCAAGCCTTAATGAACCATGTCTTTGCCGAGCATTTGCGCAAGTTCATACTGGTTTTTTTTTTTACGATATCTTAGTTTACAGCAGGTCTGCTGCTGAGCACTACCAACATCTTTCTGCTTCACTACAGTTGCTCAAGAAGTATAAATTGTTTGCTAAGGAATCCAAATGCTCCTTTGGTCAGCCTACGGTGGAGTATCTGGGGCATATGATTAGCAAGGATGGGGTTTCCACAGATCAGAACAAAGTGGCTGCTAAGTTGGATTGGCGAAGACCTCAGTTTGTTAAAGGGTTGAGGGGCTTCCAGGGATTGACGGGTTACTACAAGAAGCTCATTAGAAACTACGACATCATTAGCCGTCCTTTGACTGACTTGTTGACGAAGAATGGCTATCACTGGTCATCTTCTGCGGAGGAAGCCTTCGTTGCTCTCAAAGCTGCCATGAGTACAGCTCCAGTGTTGGCCCTCCCTGACTTCACTATGCCTTTCATGTTACACCTCGCTCTTCCCAAAAGTCAAAATGACTATTATACTCTTGGGTCAAGTACCACCGTAATATCAATGAGGACTAAAAATGTTAACTGTTGGTTTAAGCGATGTCAAATTTGGACATAAATTGAGGAAGTTACGGACGTTAATTGAGTTTCGGATTAAACTCACACGTAATTGTGAGATTCCCAAAATATCCTCTAACTAATTAAACCCTAGACCCCTACCCTACCCCACTCGGCCTCACCCCAATAGCTAAACCCTCGCAGTCTTTTACTTTCCCACCGAAAGTAACTTGCTCTCGGGAAAAGAAACAAAGCAAAGCGGCACCATCGTCCAAAAGGAGGGAGAGACCCAGATCAGAGCAACAGTGGCGGCATGAACAGATCCCCTGCTGAAGACGGTACCAATGCTACTACGAGAGAAGCTTGCTCGCTCTGGTGGGGAACTGGTCATGCCTAGGCAGACGGGGAAGGATTAGGGGAAGCAGGCATGACCTGGCGATGGAGAACTGATGAATTGAGAGCATCATCATTTTTCCCTCCTCTACGAGAGCTGCTTGCTTATGCAAGCTTGTCTCGTTGTTATTGCCGTCTCCGCCCTGCCTTGTATGGATGAGGGGAAGCATGCATGAGCTGCGATGGAGGACTGATGTTGATGTTTAGAGAGCATCATCACTGGATGAAGTGTGGACTGCTTGCTCGTCTCGTTGTTATTGGCATCTCCGCCTGCCTTGGATGGATGAAGTGTGGACGTCCTAAATGCTTCGAGTTGCTTGCTTAATGTCATAGAAGATTGCATGGAGTGTGGACATTACAATAATAAGGATAACATTTTGGAAGCGAGTATGGAAACTTTGGAGCAGAATCAGACCCACTTCCGACGGAAGTAAGGTGAGTGTAAAGGGGGTAAATTATACGCCTTACGGTTTTTCAAGTATTTGCCTTAAGTACTTTCAAGTATTGATTTACGTTATGTATGTGCAGTATTTGATTCATGTTTGAGATTGCATGATTATGTTTGATGGTATGTGCTTTGGTTGAGCTATGATTTGAAGTGAATGTGTGTTCTTTAATTACCTTAAAGCTTTACGTTATGAGTGATTGTTAAAGTTTAAGAAACAAGTTCTTTTTAAGAAGTAACTCACCTTCAAGAAGGTGTAGTCGTTTTAAGTGTTTCAAGTCACTAGCGCCAGTCCGTTGCCATTTGAGATTTTCAGATAGAGCAGCAGTATGCTCTTGAGACTTTTAAGATGAGCAACAGTTACACTCTTGAGACATTTAAAATGAGCATCAGATATGCTCTTGATAATCGTGGAAGAAGAGTCTTCCACGATAAGTTTAAGTTTAAGGAAAGCCAGGAGGGCTTCTCATACGTATGAGTTGGCAACCGAACTAGCTAGTGGGGGATCCCCGTGTCAGTCAGAAGTTCAAGTTGAGATTTAAGCTTTAAGAATGGAGAGTAACAGTTACTCCCATACAGTTTTAAGAGTTAAGATTTTTAAGAATGGAAGTACAAACAACTTCCCTCAGTTTGAGTTTAAGTGTTTGAGAAGAAGTGCAAAATTATTAGAAAGTTTAAAATGTAAGGGCGTAGACTGACCCCAACTCACTCACCAGGCCTTAGTAAAGGAATGAGCGAGAACAAGATCAATAGCAGCTAGTTAGAGGAACAGATGGAGAGCAACGAGATCGAGGGAACCGTTTGAGGCAAGCCAGCTAGAGGAGGATAGTACAAGCGTCACTGAAGGTGCCCGAGATCGAATCCGAGCAGATAACAAAGTAGAGTTTTAGTTATTTCTTTACGTTTATGAGTATAAACTGGAGATTCATATTAAGATGCTATGGTTGAGGTTTGCTCCAAGTGTTAGGGCTTGCTCTTAAGAGATTTCAGTTTACTTCAGCAAACGTTAAAGTTTTTTTATGAAAAGCTTTTGCTATTTTTCCAACTCTTTTCAGTTCTTATTTTGGTTTACGATTTATCAAGGGTATGTTAGTAAAAGTAGTACCCGGCCGGGTTAGGGTGTTACATATCATTTTGAAAATTGTGCATGTGGTACAAGTGTGGGAGCTATTTTATCTCAAGGTGGTCATCCTTTGGCTTACTTCAGCAAGGCATTGCGGATTCGTAATCAAGGTGTGAGTACGTATGAAAAAGAATATCCCGCGGTTTTGATGGCTGTGGAACATTGGCGACATTATCTAGAAGGGCGTCAATTCACTATTGTAGCTATGCATGAGAGTCTCAGTTTTTGCTTGGACAAAACTCAAAAGGTACATACACCAATACTAAAGAAGGGCTTGGTAAAACTTATGGGATTGGATTTTCAAATAAAATACAGGCAGGAAAATATAATGGAGTTGCTGACGCCTTGTCTTGTGTTTTTTATGATGAGATGGAAATTGGGGGCTGCAGTGCTTTGACTTCTGATCTTACTGAGTGGCTGGTTGAAATTGAGCACACATGTAAAAATTAGGGGTGGGAAACAGTTTGATCCGGTTAAACCGGACCGGATTAACCTGGTTTTTTTGAAACCGTATTGACCAAAGCTGCAACTGGAAATTGGATTGGATGGAGACCCGATTTCAACCGTGGCCGGACTGGGTTGGATCCGGTCCGGTTCGGTTTCAACCAAAAAACTGGATATTTTCTCTACCCAAAAAACGCCATCTTTTAATCCCTCTTCTCTCTCAAAACCAAAAAAGCAAGCATCCCACCCCACAATTGCCAAATCTCTCTCTCCCTCCCTCTGCCTCTGTTTCTCTCCCCTCTCGCATTGAATGATTGAAGAGTGCCGCCGATAGAGAGTTCTCTCCCCTCTCACCCACCGACGCAACCATCGCCACCATCCCCACGTCTTCCTCGTCGTCGCAGTCGCCATCGTCGCCATCCCCGAATCATCGTCGCCATCGACTCGTCTTCCCTCTCTATTTCTCTCCCCTTTCACTTGTGCTTGCATGTTTCGATCTAGGCAAGATCGAAACTGAGGGTGCAGATCGAAGGCGGTCTCAAATCGGATGGTGAGACTGAGAAGAGAGAAGGACCAGATCATGTGCGATTGAGATGTCGCCGCCAGTTTTAAAGCCGTTTTGAGATGTCGTCGTCGCCATCGTTTAACCGGGTTGCATGTGCGGAGAGACGCTCCTCAAGGGCTGGGTTGAGATGTTGTCGCCTCCGTCTGAGTCTTCATCGGCCAGAGAGTGATCCGGCCGGAGGGAGAGCAGAGCGAACGAGGATTGGAGAAGAGAGAACGAGAAGAAGAGAGTAAGCGGCGCTATGGCAGAGTGGAGGTGATAGATTTGTTAGGGTTTTGCGGGCTCTGGGCCCTAGGGGTGTTTTGAGGGCTGAAGGATCTGGGCCCTAGGGGTGTTTTGTGAGCTGTGAGTTGCGGGCTCTGGGCTATTAGATAATTACCCGGTTTCCACCGGACCAAATTGGACCGAGACCGGGCCGCTTTTTTTCTCATAAGCTCCGACCGCAAACTGGATTGGGTAAGCTGCTATTCGGGTTGCATGTGCGGAGAGACGCTCCTCAAGGGCTGGGTTGAGATGTTGTCGCCTCCGTCTGAGTCTTCATCGGCCAGAGAGTGATGCGGCCGGAGGGAGAGCAGAGCGAATGAGGATTGGAGAAGAGAGAACGAGAAGAAGAGAGTAAGCGGCGCTGTGGCAGAGTGGAGGTGATAGATTTGTTAGGGTTTTGCGGGCTCTGGGCCCTAGGGGTGTTTTGAGGGCTGAAGGATCTGGGCCCTAGGGGTGTTTTGTGAGCTGTGAGTTGCGGGCTCTGGGCTATTAGATAATTACCCGGTTTCTGGTTAAAACCGGACCAAATTGGACCGAGACCGGGCCGATTTTTTCTCATAAGCTCCGACCGCAAACTGGATTGGGTAAGCTGCTATTCGGTTTCCAGTTAAAACCGGGCCGGTTTAAATTGGATGGTTTCCGGTCAAACCGAGAACCGGGACCGAATTTCCAGCCCTAATGAAAATGATCCATATACAACAGCATTGATAGCAGCAGCATTCAATTCCCAATGTCCCTCGTTGTGGTCATATTCTTCTAGCATCCTTCGATATAGGGGGGCCATTGTGGTGGGCGCAACTAGTTTCATGAGAGGCAAATTACATCATCTTTTTGACTCTTAACCAATAGGAGGACATTCAGGGGCACAAGTTACTTACCAAAGGTTGAAGACACACTTTGATTGGCCAGGAATGAAATCAACAGTGAAGAAATGGGTTTCTGAATGTGAACTTTGTCAGAGATGCAAGACTGAAACTGTTGCTTCCCCTGGTTTATTACAACCTCTTCATATTCCCAGCACGGCTTGGAAGGTTGTTAGTCTGGATTTTGTTGAGGGACTGCCCTTATCTCAAGGGAAGCAGGTGTTGTTAGTTGTCGTCGACCTGTTCACGAAGATGGCACAGTTCTTTGGCATTAAGCACCCTTACATTGCTGCTAATATCGCCCAAGTTTTCTTTGATGGAGTTTTCAAGTATCATGGAATGCCCTCGACCATTGTTTGTGATAGGGATGCTACTTTCACCAACAACTTTCGGACTGAGTTTTTCAGACTGCAACACACAAATATCCACTATTCTACGCCCTATCATCTGATATGATCCCAAATTGCAACCATTCACGTCACAATTACTTGCCAAAGAAGCTATCAAAGTTGGGAAGAAGAAAGGCAGAATTCGGCTAAGTCAAAATCCGTGTTCAGGGTACATACTTTGGAGGCATGGTTCTCTCTATTGGCTTGGTGGAAATTCAGTGTTAAGAGTTTGTTTTGCAGATAAAGTTTCCATCTTTCCAATGGTATGCTTTTTGGATCCATATGATGGCATTAAGGTTGTTTTCCAAGGCCTCAAAGTTGCTACCTCAAAACTGGAAAACTGCCAGAAAATGGTCAAGTCTGGAAACTGTTTTGTGAAGCCTACTTTGGAGCTCAATTCAAGGAGCATGGATCTGATTCGAGACCAAAGGCTTCTACAAAATGAAACTAGGAATGTTTATCTACCAAGGGAAGGAATCGGATGAAAGATCGGAGTTCTGGAAGGCCTCGAATGAAAGGCACGAAGTTAGTACGAAAGCTGCCCTTTGACTGTTTTGCTGGCAGCTTACTTGTGCGTCAAGAAAGGAAGTTGTGGCCGAGTTTTGTACTGTTTTTAGAGTTTGGTTTTACCATAATTGTTTCCTAGTTACATTAGGTTTGTATTAGGTTTTCTTGGCTATAAATAGCCTTCTAATTACGTTGTAAAATTCAGATTTTGCGAATTGAAATTAAACCGTTTGGTTTGTGCAAGTTGCGACTTGTTTGAGTTTGGTGGATTCCAAGCTTGTGAGCTTTGTATCGATTGAATATCATCTTCAATCGTGGTCGAGCAGCTACCCTTTTATACCATACGAGCTTTCCCCAGGTGTGGAATTGTCCGTTGGTTCCGTTTTATCCCAATTTCGTATTAAGAACGCATTGTTCTTGATTCGAGCTCAATCGATTCTTCGATTGAGTCTTTTGCTGCGTGACTTTGATAAACATACACCCCCCAGGGTCGTATTAAGTGGTATCAGAGCCCCGTTCTACACAAGGGCGAAGGAGACGAAGCAATTGATGATATCTGCACAAGCAGAATTCTTTTTTAAAACAGGGCAGCCCCTGTTTGTGTAGTACAGCTGTTGTTTCGAGAGAAATTGCAATGGAAAACTCCCTTCGAGCAAAGGAGTTGGTAGAGGGCAGTAAGGAGGAGCAGCAGGCTCGATTTTGTGGCATAGAGAAGTCTCCAGCAATTGTCATCAAGCATAGAGAGTCCGACGAACAGCGGGATAATTTATTTCACAGTCGATGCTTTGTCGAAGGCAAATTAATTTCGCTCGTGATCAACGGAGGCTGTTGTGCGAACATAATCAGCCTAGACGCCGTCCAAAAGCTCGGATTGACGACGCAACAGCATCCTGAGCCTTACCAACTCAGCTGGATCAATGAACACGGTACGATCAATGTAACGAAGCAAGCTTTGGTTCGTTTTCAAATCGGCAGATACAAAGACGAGGTAAATTGTGATGTTGTGCCGATGAATTGTGTTCATATGATGCAGGGAAGGCCTTGGCAATTCGATCGTGAAGTTGCCCATGATGGTCGAACGAATTGCTACAAAGTTAAGCATCACGGTAAGAAATTTGTATTGAAACCTCTTTCCCCGGATGAATTTTACGGCGATTTGAAGCAGATGGAGGAGAATAGGAACGAGGGAAAGAGTGTAAAATCTCAGTTATGGGTGCACAGGCGAATGGGGTTCAGTTTTCTGAGCTTTCGAAAGCTCTCTAATGTGAATTTGGTGCGGGAACAGGTCACCATCCCTAGCCCCTGTTCTGTGACGACGAAACAGAGTTGCCAGACTGGCTTCTCTGCCGACGAAGAGGAAGAGTCGCCAGCGCACGATGAGGCCAGCAGCGCGACTTTGGAAATTGAAGGAACGACGACGAATAAAACTGAAGATTCAGAGCAGGTTGAAGATGGGCAAATCATCTCGGTGACGAGAGCAGCTGAGCTTCCCGTCCTTGCCGTGAAACAGAGGAAGAGAGAGGGACAATTGGTCGGACTGATTGGCGAAGCGTCGAGAAAATCCAACACCGCCGACACGTTACAAATTGCTTCAGTAAGCTCTCTCCTTGATCAAAAGCAAACGAATCGATCAGTGTGGCAGAATCAAAGTCGAGTTCCAAAGCCTCTGGAACTGCAACCGCAAGAAGGACAACGCGCTCAATTGGTTGGGTAGATTGGGCGCAATCCGACGCAAACGGCCGCTGCAGAATCATTCGTCGAAATCCCAGGAGCGTTTTGGATTCAACAATTCGACGAGAAGGTGTTTGGATTTGAAACCCCCAATTTCGATTTGGCTTTTATGGGTTGCAGAAATTAGAATTCTGACGACGGCGGGAAACAGAAAATTGATGAATTGATGACGATGGCAATGAATCGAGGCTTGGTAATGATCCAGAAGTTCAATTGGAGGCCTAGCGAAGCTTCTGGAGGCAGTGAATTAGATTGGAGAGGCCTAAATCAAAAATCCCCAATTTGCTCCATGAAGAACATTGACCTAATTTTCCAGAATTGCAAGTTTGGGATGTCTTATTTCGATCCAATTTGGGATCAATTCTGTGAACGGTTTGAGCAACAAAAGGCTAAAGTGTTGAGGGCAACACTTTTTGAAGAGGGAGGGCCTGATATGATCCCAAATTGCCAACCATTCACGTCACAATTACTTGACAAAGAAGCTATCAAAGTTGGGAAGAAGAAAGGCAGAATTTGGCTAAGTCAAAATCCGTGTTCAGGGTACATACTTTGGAGGCATGGTTCTCTCTATTGGCTTGGTGGAAATTCAGTGTTAAGAGTTTGTTTTGCAGATAACGTTTCCATCTTTCCAATGGTATGATTTTTGGATCCATATGATGGCATTAAGGTTGTTTTCCAAGGCCTCAAAGTTGCTACCTCAAAACTGGAAAACTGCCAGAAAATGGTTAAGTCTGGAAACTGTTTTGTGAAGCCTACTTTGGAGCTCAATTCAAGGAGCATGGATCTGATTCGAGACCAAAGGCTTCTATAAAATGAAACTAGGAATGTTTATCTACCAAGGGAAGGAATCGGATGAAAGATCGGAGTTCTGGAAGGCCTCGAACGAAAGGCACGAAGTTAGTACGAAAGCAGCCCTTTGACTGTTTTGCTGGCAGCTTACTTGTGCGTCAAGAAAGGAAGTTGTGGCCGAGTTTTGTACTGTTTTTAGAGTTTGGTTTTACCATAATTGTTTCCTAGTTACATTAGGTTTGTATTAGGTTTTCTTGGCTATAAATAGCCTTCTAATTACGTTGTAAAATTCAGATTTTGAGAATTGAAATTAAACCGTTTGGTTTGTGCAAGTTGCGACTTGTTTGAGTTTGGTGGATTCCAAGCTTGTGAGCTTTGTATCGATTGAATATCCTCTTCAATCATGGTCGAGCAGCTACCCTTTTATACCATACGAGCTTTCCCCAGGTGTGGAATTGTCCGTTGGTTCCGTTTTATCCCAATTTCGTATTAAGAACGCATTGTTCTTGATTCGAGCTCAATCGATTCTTCGATTGAGTCTTTTGCTGCGTGATTTTGATAAACATACACCCCCCAGGGTCGTATTATCATCCCCAGACTGACGGCCAAACTGAACGAGTGAATCGTTGCCTTGAGGATTACTTGCGTTGTATGACATTTCACAGACCACATGATTGGGCTTAATGACTTACCCTTGCTGAGTGGTGTTATAACACCCACTTCCTCGTCAGTTTGCAAATGATCCCTTTTGAAGCTTTATATGGTTTCCTCCTACATTCTTCGGGTTGGCACACGATTCTACATCTTCAGTGGGAGCAGTGGAGGATCAAGTTTCACAGCAGTGACAGTTGGTCCAGTTTCTCACCACCAACATTACACGAGCTCAGCATAGACAAAAGCAGTACGCATATCAAAGACGTTCTGAAAGGGTTTTACAGCCTATTGATTGGTGTACCTCAAGTTGAAACCTTATTGACAGGTTTCAATAGTTGGAAGACACGGGAACAAATTAGGGGCTCGTTATTTTGGTCCTTATTAGATTCTTGAAAGGGTAGGCAACGTGGCTTATAAGTTGACGCTGCCACAAGGCTCGAAAATCCACCCTGCATTCCATGTTTCCCAACTGAAATTATGTCGATCTATAGCCCCTCCAGCTGCACTACAACTTTCTGAGACTGGTGATCGAGGCACCTTGAAGCTAGCTCCATCCCAAATTCTGACTAGAAGATTTGTGAACAAAGAGAATCAAGTTGTGACCCAAGTTTTAGTGAAATGGACACACCAGACGCCGGATGACGCTACCTAGGAGGAGTTATCGAGTTTCAAGCAGCAGTTTCCTTCTTTTCTAGCCTAAAGCCGACAGCTTGAGGACAGGTTGTTTTTGAAGGAGAGGGGTTTTGCAACAACCATGCCAACTGTCAAAGTGTATAATAGGGAGAGCTTACCTGACAGTCCTTATCTATTTGACTAATTGTAATTCTTTTAGCACTTTTTCCCATTTTTACGCATAGCTTTAGCTCTCAATAATAGCATAGCTTTAGCTCTGAAGAACAGCTTAGCTCATTCTCATTCTTTCCCTTCTCTGTACCTTCTCCATTCTGCATTCTCCGTTCTTTCGCCAGATAAATCCAATAAAGATCCTTACACATTCGAGCTTCGATGAATTTCTGATTCTAAGGTACAGCTTTGATAGAGAAACTTGACACCATTCTGGGAAAAAATACAAAACTACCACTGTTTAAAAAAAAATTACAAAAATACCACCCTCACCAAATAATTTCCAAAAATACCATCGTTTATATAAAACCGCGCCTCTAATGAGCGGTTTTCAATGAAACCGCAGCCTAGAGGCGCGGTTTCATCACAAAACGCTTCACCAAGGAGCGGTTCGACCTTGCATGGCTGTCAAACCGCGTGTCCACGTGGCGGTTCATTAAACCGCTCGATGGGAGAGCGATCTAACGGCCAAAACGTGTGCCAGCTCGGCGATCCGCGTTGGCCAAGTAAACCGCGTCCCCGAGGCACGGTTTGACTGTTCGGGAAAAGCAAATCGCGTCCCCGAGGCGCGATTTGACTGTTCAGGAAAAGAAAACCGCGTCCCCGAGGCGCGGTTGACTGCTCGGGAGAAGCAAACCGCGTCTCCGAGGCGCGGTTTTCGTTGGAGAAAATTGACGAAATGGCCCTCGGGGACGCGGTTTGTACCCTATATAAACCCCCTCCCCCCTTCACTTTTCTGCACACCAACCTCATTCCCCCCTCTCTCCCTCTAACTTCTCCCTATCCACTCCCCTCCCCACCCAAAAACCTTAGAAAAGTTTTTTTGTTGGTTGCGGCCTAAGTCCGATCTGCCTCCAAAAAACTTTTCTTTGGTGATGTCGATGGCCTTGAGATGTTATTGATGACACACATGTGTGTGTGTTCACCGCACGGGATATGACCCAATGACCGACTCTCTTGCTCTTGATGGCCCGGACCCTAGCTGTGCATCCCTCATTGTGGTTTTTGCATCGAACCATCTGCCTCTTTGTGTCGGAATGGGTTGTCTGCCATTCAAAACTCCGAGTCATTGCTTCAGTGGAAATAGCGTGTGACCTCATTCTTCGTTGCAAATTGTTGGCCCTTCGTAAAGCCAGTTAGTGGACCCCATACTGGCACATCTGGCGGGTCCATGTCGGCATCAACATACCAATCTTCACTTTGAATGTGATTGTAGTATGGAATAGGTACACGGTCGTGAGGTACCTCATCACCATCTGCGTCTGAATCTGGACCGGAATCATCAGCACCTTCCAGCGGATCGGAGCTGTCTGCACTAACTTCGCCTTCCTCTTCTTCAACCTCTGGGTCACTAACTGGACTTGGATTGACCTCTTCTTCCATCTGATTATCAGCATGAAAGGCACCTTGACCTTCACTAGCTCCGTAATGTTAGTTGTGGTAACTAACACCGCTTTGATAGAAGTTGTACTCGGGTGGGGTACTGGTAGCCTGCTTGTTGGTTGTAATCCGCCTGTTGAGCTTCTTCTTCATATGAAGGGAAGGATTGATGACTTCCTCCAGTTCCATGATGATACTCCTGACTCCAACTCGAGTCTTGGAAATCCTGGTGGGGATGATCTTCGTATAATACACTCCCACCGTGGATACCAGATGTTTGGCCATCTCCAGAATGACCTACACTGCCTTCGACGGCCTCGGTGTAAACGGACACGCTTGCTTAATTGTATTGGTGGTCAAAAATTGGACCATGGCATCAACGTCCTCCTGAGTGGTAAGGAGGAATTCCTCATACCACAGCGACCCGTCATGTCTGTTTGGATATCGATACACCATTCGATCAACTCTTCTAGTGCCATCCATGCAGGTAATCTGAGTGCACATTTGATGGAGCTCTTCAAGCATCGGTCTCGTACGGACCTTCATTTTATGAAAATTGCCACCGACGTAACTTACACCCTTTTCGGTCTCTTCCGTGTAACCATTCCACCGCAACCAAAGCGTGAACCTTTGGAATGCCATCTGCAATGAAAAGTAACACAAGTTACTAACATAACAACACAAAGAAAAATGAAAAGTAATTCAAATTACTAACATAAAATCACAAATGACAATGAAAAGTAACACAAGTTACTAACATAACATCACAAAGGACAATGAAAAGTAATTCAAATTACTAACATAAAATCACAAAAGACAATGAAAAGTAATTAAGTTACTAACATAACATCACAAAGGACAATCAAAAGTAATTAAGTTACTAACATAAAATCACAAAGACAATGAAAAGTAATTACGAAACAAACTTACGAATTAATGTTAATCGCAAAAACTAAATAATTTAAAGGTGCAAAGCTGAAATTTGAGGAAGGAAGTGTGAAGAATTGAGTTCTCCGAAACAGCCTTTTATAGGCAAATTTTGCAGCAAAACCGCTTGGGGGGGGGGAGCGGTTTTATGTCGCCATGCAGCCCTACCCCTGCATGCCGACATGTCCGACATGTCGGGTGTCGGGTGACCAGGCACAAACCGCGCCTTTATCAGGCGGTTTGTAATGCCGACATTTAAACGCTCCCTCTTAAAGCGTTTTGTGGTAGGGTTAGCCTATAACCGCGCGTCCCAGAAGCGGTTTTCTCTGGAAAATAAAAACGCGCGTCCAAGGAGCGGTTATAAGGGAAAACGCAGCGTAGAGGAGTGGTTTCATTGAAAACCGCTCATCAGAGGCACGGTTTTATATAAACGATGGTATTTTTGGAAATTATTTTGTGAGGGTGGTATTTTTGTAAAATTTTTTTAAAACAGTGGTAGTTTTGGATTTTTTCCACCATTCTGAGGGCCAGTAAATCCAATCATCGTCTTCTGCTCTTGAAACATTAACTGGCTCACAAGGCCATAAGCCATGACACTTTTTTTTTTTTTTTGATTGACACTTCAAATGGTCCATGAAGCTAAACTAACCCAACCGGGTATAAAAAAACAAGGGTTAATACCTTGTTATGGCCTGAACTATGACCATGTAATCAACTTTGGCCAGTGGTTTGAGAAATTAACATCCTGGCCCGAACTATGCAGCATATAGACAAAATTGGTCTGGAGCGTGGTTTGACCGTTTATTTGGACGGTCAACACCGTTGACCGTTAGTCAATTGTCCATGTCATTGCCATGTCACGCCTTGTCAGCCTATTAATCATTAAGAAATCAGAATTCAAACTTTTGACCTAAACTTATTATTTACAATTTAAACAAAAAATAATAAAAAATAATAATTGAAATTTTCCCTTATCCTCTCTCTCTCCTCACTAGGACCACACAACCCTCATCCCTTTCCCAATCGTTCTTCCCCCGACGGTCACCGGATCCGGTTTGCAATGCTCGAGCACTGGACCTTCGCGGCGAATAAGCTTCGTAGCAACAGGTGGAAGGAGGTGTGCCATAGCTGTCGTCCCTTTCAGGGAAACGCAGCAGGAGCGGATATCTGAGATTCTGGTAGACGAGGGGATCGAATGCTTCTCTGAAATTCCAACCGCGACAGGTGGCTCTGAATTTCGAATAGTCCTTGTGAAATAGTCTATGTCGAATCAGATTGAGAACCTCCTGAGGAAGATCAGCCCACGATGTTGAATCGTTCATTGGCTCTCCGATTGATAACCTGATAGACGCGCCGAAGAAGGGAGATGGATGGTGGCGGGTTGAGTGCCATGGGAAAGTCTTTGGAGGAGGGAGAGACTGCTATTTGTAGAGTACGAACCTATTCCTCCCTCCTAAAGGAAAAAGGTTAACTGAGAATTGAGATTTGAGAGTGGTGGACCTATCCCAATCAGAGAGGCCTTTATTTCCCCATCAGTCTGGGAAACGGGAAGCTAATCTCTTATATAAATCCGGCGCCAGAGACCTTGCCTTCTCCACAGAAATTATTATCGGTTCCTTCGTTCCTCGCTTGCTAGCTTCATCTCGATCGATCAACCATGTCATCGAAGAAGTCGAAGTCGAAGTCGCCGTCGTCATCATCAGGGAAATTGACGCATCCCCCAACGCACCCCGACTGCAGAGTCATAGTTGCTCGCCGCGGAGGTCCAGTGCTCGAGCATTGCAAACCGGATCCGGTGACCGTCGGGGGAAGAACGATTGGGAAAGGGATGAGGGTTGTGTGGACCGAGTGAGGAGAGAGAGAGGATAAGGGAAAATTTCAAATATTATTTTTTATTATTTTTTGTTTAAATTGTAAATAATAAGTTTAGGTCAAAAGTTTGAATTCTGATTTCTTAATGATTAATAGGCTGACAAGGCGTGACATGGCAATGACATGGACAATTGACTAACGGTCAACGGTGTTGACCGTCCAAATAGACGGTCAAACCACGCTCCAGGCCAATTTTGTCTATATGCTACATAGTTCGGGCCAGGATGTTAATTTCTCAAACCACTGGCCAAAATTGATTACATGGTCATAGTTCAGGCCATAATAAGGTATTAACCCAAAAAACAAAAACAAATCCAACCAAATTTCACCAAGCTCCATGCAAAATATGCTCCCATTGCAAAGGCTTCATCTTACTTGGAATGTAAATTTTGTTTTTAAGTCATCTTAAATGAGGAAGAAAAGATTAGATTTGATTGATGAATCCGTATAATACAGTCAACCAAATAATCTATCGTTTTTTTGGATGAATATAAACGAGTCCAAAATAAAAGCCCTGGTTCCAGCACCAGTGCATAACATCGAAAATACGTCGTCTTCCATATGTTATCAATGAATTGCATCTATGAACTTCCCTTCTACGCTGTCCTACCGCTAATAAGAATATATATCTTTTATTATCCTAATGCATGTCTTATTCACTGACAAAATACTATTAAATGTTTGACAAGCGCCTCCTTTCTATATACTCGAGGAGTTTGCAACAAATGAATTACCCCATGAAGTACACTAAGCTTCAGAAGTATGGCGAGCAGCATGGAGACGAGGATGAACCATCCCCGGCCGATGAAATTGGCCCAGAGAGAAGAGCAGAAGGGAATAGAGGTCAGCATAGGAGACCCAAGCTGAAAAAGTTTTTAGAAGCTGTGCAAAGAGTCATTAAGGACATAAGAGTGAGTAAACAACAATCATCCATCAATGGAAGAATAGATCTTCGTGATGCCGAGAAGGAGGATGATGATTGCCGCCAGAGCCAGGTAGAACAGAAACCAGGTAAACGGTGAAATTAAAGAACACAGAGACAGACCCCTGTGCTTTCCTGTTCATCCACTAAGTGCTACTTGTATTATGCAAAATCTAGCACAGACAATCCTATGAGCTTCTGGAGGTCAAATTGGAGCTTATAATTAACAATGTCTGCATGACGCCCCAGGTCTATCTGTAAAACAAGGCACAATGCAAAATCAATAGATATAAGAGATTGTATCATTGAGAGGCATGGCCATATGTTGATTGACCATCTTATCGTGCCGCGTGGATAGAACAATCATAGGTTGGGATCTCTTTTACCTAACTCTCAGGAAATCTAGCAACATCGAAGTCGTCAATCATGATACTGAGCAAGCTCATACAGGACCAAGCCACAAATGCAAAGTGACTTGAGTGTGGACCTGAGAAAGCTGACATAACAAACAGCACCTTACTTGGGCAATATCCCAGAAGAGCACAGTAAAACAAAAGTTTTGTTGAGCCTAACCAGCAAAATGAGTTCAACAATTAACTCTGAACAAGTAAATGGATACAATTATGGTGTCGGTGTGATATATCCTTCCCGTTTCTACAAAGCTCTTAAAGCATTCTAATACACAAGCTCACAGGACGCTGTAGCCATCCACCACTTCTGGAATGTTTTTGCGTATTTCATCAGTCACTTGTCTTGCATATAAAAGGAAGTTAACAAGCAAATTCATCACATAAAGCAACAAACAATGAGAACCATCTAACGATAGTAGCAGTAGGGAATAGCAAATGAGTCCATTTAGCGTCCACTCTCTTTCCAAGATTCAATCCCCATGGTGGGCATCTGTGTATACTAATTAGTTCTTTGTCACTAAAATTGTTCGTGCCAAGCTAGCAAGCCAAAATTAATACTGACGGGCTATGAAATAGATAGCAAAACAAGAGTATGAAGTCACGCAATACAGTAAGGGGAAGGTAGCAGATCTATGTTTAAAGTAAGCCACTTTCGCTACCACATCTGTGGCAGATAATAAAACATAACAAACAGAAGAGCCACCGGATTTGAAGGAACAATTTGAAGAGCGAAGCTACCTATCTTGGAACGCCACAAGGCTGGCAGCTCAGTCAAAATGGATTGCGTCTGGTCTGGGTACTAATAAAGCTCCCGATAGAGAAAGGAACAGTCAGAGAGACGCAAACAGGATGCAGTTTCTCCGAGGGTATAACACAGTGTTCATTCCCTTCCTAAAATAGGTTCACTTCCTGCCGCTTTTCCTTTGTAGCGAAAGGGACGCTATTTTAGGAAGAGGAATGAACAACGTGGCCAAAGAGAGAAGATGGAGGACGCCACCATGGGGAGAGGAGGGAGCCGGTTCCTTCCCTGAAGAAGGAGAACCAGATACGAAATTGCGAGGTGTTTATCAGAATTTAAAAGAGTGGGGGTTTAGGGTTTTTGGGCTGATGGGGGTCTTCATCTCTGTTTGTTTCGGCTGTTGAAGACGACAACGTTTTCTTTTGAGGGAGCCGTTTCTGAATTTTATTTCAAAAGAATAGAGTTTTATTAGGTTTTCTCCATTAAAAAATTCATGATCTCTTCTGAAATTTCGATAGAGGCATTTTAGTCCACCAAAACTTTTTTTTGTAATGTTTTCCTGCTTAAATGCTGGATAGATTCTTAATTGGGCTTGCGTTTGTTAAGCCTGCTCCAACCCATTCACAATAGGCCCCAATAATCCCCCTTCACGTTTTGAACCAACTTCTCAATCCACCTTTTACCCAAATACTTTTACTTTTTTTTTTTTTTTGACATAGATATTCCGAAAGGAATAGCAAGATACGAAAATATACAAGATCTTTGTAGCCCAAACTAAGAAAATAGTAAAGCGCGGTGGTCAACAAGCAGCTGAACCAACGATGAGAGGACTTGATTTGCCACGATATGGGCAACCCTTTTGTACCTACATGGCGCGAAATGAAACGAAGCACGCTGGAGAGATGAACATGTACACTTGAACTTCTACAGGATGGCACCTCCCAAAGCGTGAGTCGAATCCTTCGCATTGACCATCCAAGAGATCACATGTGCAACACCAGAAAACATAAAGTAAGAAAAAGAATTAAATAAACACCAACAGGGGCGGAGCTACCTTGTGCCTCGGGGGGGCCCCGGCCCCCCCCCCCCCCCCCCCCCCCGAGAATTTTGGAGATCGCGTGTAAAAATATCGGAAATTTTGAAAATTCTGAAGAAGTTAACTATTGTAGAATAACAATAACGTGCAATAATGAACAACAATGTTTGGGTCTAGTCTAACGGAATGCAGCTGCTTGATATTTTGTGAATACCCAGTACCATGGTTCAATTCCTGGCAGCAACATTGTTTTTTAAGTTTTCCTACTTTGGTTGAATTTTTGTTTAAAATTTAGATTGATTACTTAACTTTTGTACTTATTCAAATACTTTTTAATTTCAGAGTTCAAACTAGATAATGAAATTTTGGAGCTTATAATATTTTTCTAATTTAGATAATTAAATTTTGGAGTCTAGATAATTAAATTTTGAAGCTTATGACTCACAATGTAAATATTTTCTTAATTTTTTTTTACGGATATTATACAATAAAGTCCGGCCTCCCCGACCACTGGATCCTAGCTCCGCCCCTTAACACCAACCAATGGTTTCAGAAAGAGCCATGAATTTCATAGATAGAGTCTCTCGCTGCACCGTAGGAATGCGACCCCAGAATTTGCATGTGGACAATCATGATCTATACTACCAAATGTATGGTTAATTTTGCATGCAAAGATAGTGATTGCCGCATGAAAGAAGAGACATCTATACATTTTATTCTACTAGCTTATGCATAAGTATTAGAAAAAGAAGTTTGAAACATCATTAATCAATAAGTGAGACATAATCAAACCACTTAAGAACCCAAATGTATATATGCATAACGAATAGATGATGATAGAACCATGGTAAAAAGGAGTCGCATGTTAGCGATTCATGTCCGAGCAAAGGACCTACCGCAAGAAGGCGGGTTCTGAATTTTTTTTTTTTGTATAGATAAAGATGAAAAATATAAAATTGAAACTCTTACCTGGGTTATACCAAAAAGAAAGAAGGAACATTTACTTGGGTTCGTAGTTCTTACATGGAGTGGGGTTGGGGAACTTCGGCTCGAACCAATCAAGTAATGGGAGTAGAAAGATAAAAATAAAATAAAATAAGGTTTCATCTTCCCCACGCCCGTTACCGTAACCACCCCAATTTCGTCGGTTCCCATTTCGGCGGACCTCAACAACGGCACGCTTCTGAAATCAGCGTCGTCCCATCGTGGACCCTTCATGGAATCTCCACCTGCTAGTGTTGCTAATAGTCCGGAGAAAGAAGCTGGGATTGCGGAGACGGGAGAGCACAAGCGGAGGGAGAGGAAGAGGCGTCGTCCATTCTGTTCAGATCTGAAGGGAAGAAACAAGGTAAGAAAAAGGGAGGAGAGAGGGGATGACTTACAGTGTCCAGTCGAGATGAATCGAGAAAACAAAAATCAAGCCGGTATGCCGGCTTGGAAGGCCAGTCCCGAATTTCCCCGTCAATGGAGGCTCGCATTAGTAACCGACTTGGGAGATCGGTCGCCAGGTGCACTCCCTTCTTCCTCGCCTTCTTCTCCCCCCCCCCCCCCCCCCGGCCGCCTATCAGCAACAACTTCTTCAACAACGATGGAATGCCTCCACCGCCATCGCCTGTTGGTTACGATCGGATCCATTTGTCGTCCGAAACCCGGCGGATGCGCCGTTGCCGACATACCCTCCATGGCTAACCTTTTGCAGCCGTAAGCGCTTCTTCAATAGTTAAAAGGGCTTCTTCTCTCTACCCATTCCTAAAAACTTTACCGGTCCAAATACTTTTCCAATTTTCCTTCACTTAATCAATTTTTTTAATACAGAACATAGGGTCGTGCAGAATTCGACCAATAGTCAAACTTCCGATGAAAGGGCTTGTTTTGCCACAAAATGGGTGGCCCTGTTTTGGCTACGAGCAAGAGCAGAACTCGAATGCATGCGCTAGCCGATGAACAACTTCAAGCAGGGCTCCTCCCGTCGCCTGCTTTCGATCCCCAGCAAGAAATTGGCGAACCACCAATTGGGAATCCCCAACAAATTTGACAAACATAAAACCCGGGTTAGACATTATGTGGGACAGCTCAGCTAGAAAAGGATCTTGAATCCCATCATAAAACTTATCTAGTGCAAAGTGAACAACATTATGTGTGACGAAGCCGACGAAGCCAACGCTGACTCCACACTCACGTTTGACAGCCCCATCAAACCTCACCAATATTGCGTGAGATGTCTCAGCAGCCGAGCTCAGTAAGCGCGAGGCAACCACACCTGACACTTCTTAGGGCCGACACTGGTCTGCTGGGCCTAAAGGGTCAGAGGAGGAGCTTGGATCCGCTGGGACATTAGTAGTGGCGGAACACCATTCTTCCACTTGAAAGCGGAACTGCCGAAGGAGAGCTGGGGGCCGGCATATATTGGATGCCTCCATGGACTGCCCAGCACCTCCCCTTCCAGATTTTCCAAGCAAGAAAGACCACCTCTGCAATCTGCAATTTAGAAAGGTAGAGCGAGAAGAACAACGTGGTCCACGCATCATCCACTTGCAAGCTCTCCAGGCTATTACGTACATCTGCAAAACTAGCAAGACTCCATAAAGGCCGACCCACCCTACAATGGACATACTCCTTGAACACACGTAGAAAAACAATTACTGACAGCACCCTGGAAATTCAAAGAGAATATACTTAAGTCCATTAACACAAAGGTATATGGAGCCAAGAGCACACCCTTGATTACTGATCACGTAGCTGGGCCTCTTAGAGGCATGCAGCTGTGCAGTCTGCGTCTCCCCATCTACGGGAATGAATACTGGGACTCAGGGATGAAAGGATATCGGATCCTCTCTTACGATTCCTTGAGTTATCTGGGGGTTTGGGCTGGTTGACCACGTCAGTCGCCACATTCACCTCATGCATCTGCTCCTCTTCCGCCTTTATACACAGGCTAAAAGTCTCCGGGCCGTCAGAGCAAACGGGGAAAGTGGCCGAGGGCACCAAAGTCTTCTGCAGCATGAATGATTGCAAAGGAAGAAACTTCTCGACCAATCTCCAAAAGAAAATTTTGAGCTTTGCCGGCACTGGGAGATTCCACAGCAACTTCCAAAACCCCGTTTTCACTGTTTAGTCCCCCGTGGGAGAGTAGTGCCAAATGAGACGGTCGTCAGTCAAGTGAAGGGATAGGGGAATACTCAAAATTGCTTGAACGGACTCATAAGTGAAGTAGGAGAGAAGCACATCACGTTTCCAAGTTCGGGTCTCACTATAGATCAGATCTGCCACCTTTTGAGGGCAAGAGGTGATCCCAGCCAGCAGACACGGTGATGATGGAGGACCCGTTGGAAGCCAAATGTCCTCATTCCTCAACAACGCGAACAGAGTCCCCTGAGCCAATTTGCCACCTAAGGCCATGCTTCAGCAGGTCTCGTCCTTCCAAGACTCCCTGCCATGCCCACGAGGGCTGAAAGCCTACTTAAGCATCGAGGAAATGATGGTGAGGATGATACTGCGCTTTATATAGCTCTCTCATGCATCCTCCCAGATTGAGCATGATTCGCCAGGCCTGTATAGCAAGCAATGCAACATTAAATCTATCAAAGTCACGGAAACCCAAACCCCCTGCAAATTTACTCTAACAAGCAGCCGTCTAGGATAGCCATTGAATGCCATTTTCTTTGTCTTGTCTTGCCCACCAGAACTTGGATAACAGGCTGTTGCAGCGCCGACGGGTGGAGGAGGGGAGCCGAAATGATGACATGGCATACACTAGGCCAGCTGCACCAATTGCCTTGATAACCTCCTCCTTACCAGCCAATGACAGAGATTTCGTTTTTCGGATGCGCGCTTCCAAGGCTTCCTCAACAAACTGGAAAGTCAAGGTTTTGACCTGTGGACTTGAGATGGAAGCCCCAAGTACTTATCTCCAACCCCCATCTGTCCGACTCCCAGGAAGGAGGTGAGGGCATCAAATTCCTCAGCTGTCACACTAGCACTAACACACATGGAGGATTTGTGAAGGTTTACTTTTTTCCCACTTACTTCCTCGTACTCACGGTGTCGCAACCGTCCCTCCGGGGTTCAGGGGTCGTGTTGGCATTTTGGGAGTCGCCATCGATCTTACTTGGAGTGGATCGAACACTCTTTGAATCGGCTCTGACCTTAGGGTCAGATTCAAGGTATGGTCTGCGGTTAAGATATTCGGGTTTGGGAGTACGGTTACGTGTGAGGAAGTGAAATCACACCCCACAACGCCCTAAATTGGCACTACTTAAGTCGATAAGTTTTATACGAGTTGGGTGTATTTTTGTAATTTTATGGTCCCACTGGACCATTAGAGAAATTAAATCGTATTAATTGTAATTTAACTGTACGCCCACTGATGTAAAAGATAAAGTTAATTGGTTAGTTGGACTCGAACCTTATCGGTTGCCTACGTACCCTTAACACGGGATCAAAGTCTGCGTAGTTCGTTAGGGACCTTGATAATTTTAAATGTAATTGTTATCATGTTCCACCGATCGTGGTTCTCGCATTAAGGATTTTGTTAACATTGAAAGTTTTAATCATAACTTTTATCACGTTCCACTGAATCGTAATTCTCGCATTTTAATTTTGTTAATAAAATTTAGATTACTATTATGTTACTAAAATAAATGCAAGGGTTTTAATTATTAAAAAGAAATTTGATGTATTAGAAAAAAACAGGATAATCTTAATCCGCGTTCAACATTTCGTATTAAGAGTTTTGTTAACTTTGGTAATTTTAATCCTAACTTTTATTCACGTTCCACTGAACGTTATCTTTGCATCGTAAATTTATTAATAAAATTTCAATTAGATTATTATGATGTTACTAAGATGAATGCAAGAATTTTAATCATTGAGAAGAAATTCCATGTATCAACAAGAAGCAAACTGAAACCCTATCACCTCTCTCTCGTCCTCTCTTCCTCTCGATCCTTCCACTTCTCTCTTCCTCTTCCAGAAGCAAACTGAAACCCTAGCCGCCCTCTCCTCTCACCTCTCTCTCCTCTCGTTTCCTCCAGCTAACAAGAGACCCCTCTGGCTTCTCGTTGTCGCCATCTCCCCTTCTTTCCCCTCGCGTGTTCTCTATGAAATGAAACAAAGAGGAGAGACCCTTAAGGCCCTGTTTACTTTCATTTCTGTTTCCTGTTTTTGAGAAAACAGATGTTGAAAACAGGTGAAAACGACATTTTTTCGTTTTCGAAAACAGTAGGAAGTTGCCACTTTCTGTTTTCAGAGTTGGAAACGAATAGAAAACATAATGAAAAGTAAACATGTTTTCTCGTTTCGTTTGCCAAATTTGTAACATGAAAACAGAAAACAGGAAACGAAAATGGAAGTGAACAGGGTATAAAAAATCTCTTTCCCCTTTCTGAAATCCGAAACCCTCCCCTTCGATTAACTTCCGTCTTTCTCCCGAGAAACAAAAGGAGAAAATCCCTCTCGTATTCATAACTCCGCCGTGGAATCAGTCGGACTAACAGCCTAAAATACACCATCGGTCTACCCGTCAGCTTCCAAATTGACGGTAAGTGGCGGATTTTTGTTTTGCATGTTCGATTTTCTGGGTTTTTGTAGAGCGGCTCAAGTTTCTAACCTTCTTCCTTTCTTATTTTTGGGTTCGATCGAGGGGAGAAGGGAGGTTTTTGCTAAGATTCCCAACGACAAAGCTTCGTCGTTCCTCCGTCTGCTTCTCTTCGATCGCCGAGCACATGAAACGACACGGGCTTCCCCAGATTCACCAGGCAAAATGGCGATCTAGGTAGGTATGTTTTTGGCTTGCATGTGGGTTTCCTTTCGTTTTCTAGGTTTACAATGGTGTTCTGACACTTTGGGTTTTGATTTGTGTGGTTGATTTTGGCTTCTGAGGGGTTTGGTCTCGGTCAAAGGGAGAAGGAGTCGACAGAGACGGGTAGCAGAGGGTGCTCCGGCGCCGGCGATTCAGCGCTCGCAGATCTGGTGAGGAGCTTTTTTTTTCTTCCTATTTGATCATCTCTTAGTTTTGGGTTTCTGATCTACTTGTTTTATTTTATTTTGGGTTTGAAAGGGAACAAATCTAGGTAGGTTCTTTCTTAAACTCAAGTTAGTACGATTAGGGTGATTAGGCTAAAAAGGATAGTATTCTAGGTTATTTCGAAATTGGTTCAATAGATCTGGATCTTAATGAATGTGGTGTGTTTGCATATTTGGGATCTAGGGTTTAGGGAAAAGAAAGGAACTTTACAGTTATGATCATTACTCATAAATTGTCAATTTTTATAAAAAATGTAAAATGAAGTCACTTTTCGATCTCACAGCCACTCCTTGTGATTTTTATTAGACTAGGTTAATTTTCAAAAACATTTATGGGTTTATAAAATCTGAAATTTATTATGATATGTTGATTTTTGTTGGATTTGGTTTTAAAACGAAAATCATATTTTTTCTGTTGGTGAAATTTGGCTATCGAAAGCTATATGTTTGTTTAAGTTATATATGCTTAAAAAGAAGATGCAACTTAACCTAAAGTTAAGTTTAAAACTACGTTTACCAAGAAATTTGAATAATGATGGTAACTAAAGCGAGTGAGTTTAGATGGGAGATATTAGTTATTGCTACATAAACTGCATTCAATCGAAAGAAAATGGATATACGTAGATTGCGATAATAATATATTGCTTAGATAGAAGCTCAACCGATGTCTTGAATGTAAAGGAGCTCATGAAGTAAATAAAACTGATAGAGATAAACAGGCAAGCAGATGGATAGATTATAACGGTATTGTGATTGAGCATAAAATTGACTACATTAGATCTCATTAATAAGAAGAAACTTGAGATTACAAGCACCAACCTTGTTGGGATTTCTGGCTCTAATAATGCCCCTTTATGCTCCTTTCTAGCAGATCTCAGAACTGAAATGAGGTTCTCTAAAGAAAGAGTAAGGAGAAAGAAGGTCTTTCTTGCCTATCAAATTTCTATTTTTTGTAGCCTTTTTCTCCTCTCTCTCTAGTCGTGCCTTTAACAAGAGCACCATAGAGTAGGGCTGGCTATTTGGTCCGGACTGTTTGGTTTTACCCGAAACAGGACCGTATAACCCGGACCGGGACCGGAGAGCAAACAATCCAATCTCATATTCGGGCTTAGATTTGAGGTAAAATTCCGAATAAAGACCGGATAAGAGACCCCCAACACCTAAAATCAAGATTAAATTGGGACCGGACCGGGTAAAGACCGGACCGGATCAAGACCGGATTGTATCCAATCCAATCTTTGGTCCTTATATTCTCGAAAAGACCGGACTGTGACCGGATCAATTTGGTCCAATTTAACCGGACCGGACCGTATAGCCACCCCTACCATAGAGCTCATTTATAGAACAAAAACATGCCCCTTTGCTTCATTGTGATTGGTTGATTTTGAGGCTGTGTTTGAGAGCTCCACCTTGCTTGGCCGGTTCTGACTTCTTACTGGTCAGGGGTCGAAAAGATTAGGCCGACTTGGGCCTGGAGTTGGGCTTGAAGTGAACTGAGTTTAACTTCATCCTTCCAGATGGGCTTTTGAACTGTTTGAGACTTGGTTCTGACCTGAACTTAGGCCTTTGGTTGGGCTCTAAACGGGCTTGGTCTAGTCTTTGTTTGAACTGGGCTCCAATATCTTGGTTTGAACTTGTAGACTTTAAATTCGTGTTTGGACTTATCTGACTTATTTCATTTTTGTCTTTGCAGGTACCTGATTTATTTTTTTGGCTCAAAGTGTGACCTAAGGAGGCCCAAGGACTCAAAATGAGTTGTGGTGCCCAAATGAGAGGGACGTTTCCTTGTTATAAATTCAATTTTCTTTCTCTTCATTCCTCTTTCAAATGTACAATTACCTAGTGTAATTTGTAATTCATCATTTGTAATTATACATGTAATATTCTATGCCATTGGCCTTTAATGCTAGATAATTATTACGATGCAATGGAAAATGTTTTATAAAGTTCAAGCGACCCTTCCAAACCCAATTCAATTCAATCTAAATTAAATTTGACCCTTCATTCACTTCAATCGTTAAATCAGCTTTGAACCTTCGACTGAATTATTCCCAACTGGGCTCGTGACCATAAAATTAGGTATATCACTACTCTATCTTATCCGAGGCCTATTTAAAATCAATTATCATACCAGATCTATTTAGGACCAAATATGGCAAAGAGAAACAACTTGGGAACCATTGGTACTTATTGACTTGCTACTGCAAATCTCAACCAATTCTATCCATACTTCTATATCAAGTCGTCCTTTTGAGTTTTAAACCGGTTTTCCTTTTCAGTTTTAGGTAGGATCGCTGTTGCGGACAAAATGTGGTGTCTACAGTTGCCCCCCTTTGTATATCTCTTTGTATAAAGAGTTATACAAAGTTTCTATAAAGACATCACATTTTGTGAGAGTAGTCTCGATAGTTGTGTTAGAGTTTCAAGGAGAGTAGGGTTTTTTATTATTATTTTTTTATGCGAGAACTGTTGGTAGTTTTGTGTGTTAGTATGAGATCGCCGATTGCGAGGGCTTTAATTCCTTTGATAGTCTTTGTCAATGATGGAGAATTTATGTTTTAATATAGCGTTCGCCAACGCGAGAAATTTTCTGATACTCACTATATTATATTTCTTTGACGCTTGCCAATTCCGGTTAGGTATTTAATGATAGAGGCGCTTCTCAGCTCCCGTGCGTTGTTGATTGATAGAGGGGCTCGCCAGCTCCTTGTGAGGTATTGATTGGTAGGGGTGCTCCTCAGCTCCCATGCGTTGTTGACTTGTAGAGGGGCTCGCTGGCTCCTGTGAGGTATTGATTGGTAGGGGTGCTCCTCAGCTCCCGTGAGTTACTGATTGGTAGGGGTGCTCCTCAGCTCCCGTGCGTTGTTGACTTGTAGAGGGGCTCGCCAGCTCCTGTGAGGTATTGATTGGTAGGGGTGCTCCTCAGCTCCCGTGCATTGTTGAGTTGTAGAGGGGCTCGCCAACTCCTGTGAGGTATTGATTGGTAGGGGTGCTCCTCAGCTCCCGTGCGTTGTTGACTTGTAGAGGGGCTCGCCAGCTCCTGTGAGGTATTGGTTGGTAGGGATGCTCCTCAGCTCCCGTGCGTTGTTGACTTGTAGAGGGGCTCGAGAGCTCTTGTGAGGTATTGAATTGTAGGGGTGCTCTTCAGCTCTCATGAGGTATTGGAAAAGTAGGGGTGCTCCTCAGCTCCCGTGTGTTGTTAACTAGTAGAGGGGCTCACTAGCTCCCGTGAGGTGTTAATTTGGTAGGGGTGCTCCTCATCTCCCGTGAGGTATTGAATGGTAGGGGCGCTCCTCAGCATTTTTGCCTGATAGAGGGGCTCACCAGCTCTTGTGAGGTATTCATTTGGTAGAGGTGCTCCTCAGTTCCCGTGAGGTATTGAATGGTAGGGGCGCTCCTCAGCTCCCGTGCGTTGTTGACTGATAGAAGGGCTGGCCAGCTCCTGTGAGGTATTGATTGGTAGGGGTGCTCCTCAGCTACCATGAGGTATTGAATGGTAGGGGCACTCTACAGCTCCCGTGAGGTATTGAATGGTAGGGGCGCTCCTCAGCTCCCGTGTGTTGTTGACTGATAGAGGGGCTGGCCAGCTCCTGTGAGGTATTGATTGGTAGGGGTGATCCTCAGCTACCATGAGGTATTGAATGGTAGGGGCACTCTACAGCTCCCGTGAGGTATTGAATGGTAGGGGCGCTCCTCAGCTACCGTGCGTTGTTGACTGATAGAGGGGCTCACTAGCTCCTGTGAGGTATTAATTTGGTAGGGGTGCTCCTCAGATGCCGTGAGGTATTGAATGGTAGGGGCGCTCCTCAGCTCCCGTGCGTTGTAGCTATGTGAGATGTTGACTTGTTTCCGTGGCTGTAGGAAAGACTTTGGAATTTGGTTGCCCCCTTGCGCTGTGCACAACGGGTATAGGTTTTATTGGTTGCCTATGATAATCGACGGAACAAATTTAGAAGGAGGGATTTCATTTGCTCGTGAAAGCCGACGAAACAAATTGACTTGGTTTTCTAAACTGCCTGTGATAGTCGACAGAACAACTTTAGAAGGAGGTTTTAAATTTGCTCGTGATAACCGACCAAGCAAATTGACAAGGTAATTTTTGAATTGCTCGTGATAGTCGACAGAACAAATTTAGTAGGGGGTCTAATTTGCTCGTGATAGTCGACGAAACAAATTGACTAGGGTTTTTGAATTGCCCATGATAGTCGACGGAATAAATTTTAGCAGGAGGGTTTTAATTTGCTCGTGATAATCAACGAAGCAAATTGACTAGGTTTTCTAAATTGTCCGTGATAGTCGACGGAACAAGTTTAGCAGGGGTCTAACTTGCTTGTGATAGACGACAACACAAATTGACTAGTTAATTTCTAAATTTCCCGTGATAGTCGACGGAACAAGTTTAGAAGAAGGTTTTTAATTTGCTCGTGAAAGTCGATAAAGCAAATTGACTAGGTTTTCTAAATTGCCCGTGATAGTCGACGGAACAACTTTAGAAGGAGATTTTTAATTTGCTTGTGAAAGTCGACGAAGCAAATTAATTAGGTAATTTTGAATTGTCCGTGATAGTCGACGGAACAACTTTA